>OZ029918.1:1464281-1819281 GCA_964023275.1 Norana najaformis
CGACTGAGTGAGTGAATGAATGAATGAATGAATGACTTCGTTCTTTTGTTCATTGGTTTATTCATTAATTCATTCGTTCATATATTCATTTATTCGTTTCTTCGTCCATTCAGTTGCTCATTCTTTCCGCCGTTCGTCATAACTTCGTTTCGTTAGTTCAACTACAAAGTCTAAATAATGGAATAGAATAGGACAGAATAGAATAGAATTGAATTGAATAGGGTAAAATATAATCTAATAGAATAGAATAGAACAATAGAATAGAACATAATGGAATGGATTGGATTGGAACGGACAGGTTTCAGATCATATTAGAATCAAATCAGATCAGATGAGATCAGATCAGATCACATCACATCAGATCAGTACGTATGTATGTCTGTGTGCAATAAGGAAAGCATCTATGCATCTAAGGACATTTCTATAGCGCCTTTACAAGTTTCCCAAACCCCATACTTAGCACGCAGTAATTTAGAACTGAAGACGCATCGTCTCTTTTGCAGGCCTTATTTCCCAGCCGCCCCTTCTTCCTCGCCTACGGAGGAGCAGGATCAACCCGATCTAGATCCGCCCTCGAAGCCACTCAGACCCTGGACTGGCCCTCGCCGGCTAATACGTTTTAATGGGCGGCCGATTATCGAACAAAAGCGAACGGGTCTGAATTTGATAAATTAGCTGACCAACGCGAGCCGTCCTCTGACATCGATGAGTGATTGGCTGCGCTGCGTCTGTGCCCCGAAATCGCCCTCTGCCGCTAAACACCCGACTTAGCGTGGTCCGTAGATCGACATTTAGCGGATTACGCGCGGATCGCTTCGCAACAAAATGGCCGCGGAACGATCGATAAAGATTAATCCGCGCGGCGATAGGACGGGGCCGGGGGCCGTGTCGGCGAGTGGCTTCATTTAATTCGCGCCCCGTCCGACAGGGGGCGCGAGCCTACGCCGGCTCCTTGTAAACCTAATGGTCTGGAAATTGAAAATTGAATTAACAAATTGCGCACTATGTCGCGCCGCGGAATAATACGGTCGTGATTACGGACGCCGGTGGCACGCACTTGCCTCTCACGCGCCGAGTGATGAAATGGATGGATGGATGGAGAGAGAAACGGACGGCGAAAGGGCTAATCAATTTCCCCGGGAACGGTCCAGCAGCTGGCCTGGCAGGCTGGATGAGGCTGGCTTCAGCGGCAGAGTGAGCAAACTACATCTGCGACTACAGGCAAGTGCGCGTGTATAGACGGATATAGAGAGAAGCAAGGAATTGTGGGAGATGTGGTGGAGTGGGTGGAGTAAAAGAAGTGCGTTAATCAGTTGCCGGCTACTAATCAAGACGTCTAATTGTAATTGATCTGCGACGTGGGTGGCTGAAGAGGCGTGGCCTGATGGAGGGAGGCAGGCAGGCTGGGCGGGGCCGGGAATAGATTGAAACGCCCCCTGCCGAGAGGCGGGTCCGTGACCGCTAAGTAAATACTAAAGAGACGCAAACAAGAGGGTTTTCGAACCCCCTTTGTCGACGGATTTCGTCGCTTATTAAGCTGTTCCGGCAGAGGGCAGTGTTTTGGCGCTGCTGCTGCTTCTGCTGCTGCTGACAATGACGACGACGACGACGATGACGATGATGATGTCGTTGTTGTTGTTGATGATGATGATGATGTTGTTGTTGATGATGATGTTGTTGATGATGATGTTGTTGATGATGATGATGATGATGATGATGATGATGATGATGATGATGATGATGATGGGGAATCCCAGTTTCCGCTGTGATTGAAATGCCCATCGAAGAAAAATAGTTTTCGCTTCTCATATTCAGATTTACTGACCTTGCGCGCATAACAAGTACAATAGATACACAGACAGACAGACAGACAGACAGACAGACAGACAGACAGACAGACAGACAGACAGACAGACAGACAGACAGACAGACAGACAGACAGACAGACAGACAGACAGACAGAGACAGACAGACAGACAGACAGACAGACAGAGACAGACAGACAGACAGACAGACAGACAGACAGACAGACAGACAGACAGAGACAGACAGACATACAGACAGACAGACAGACAGACAGACAGACAAATAAAGCTTGATTTTGGTTTTTTGGGTCTACCTTTTGTAATTGATGGCAGAGAAATCTGATATATTTGTTATTATGATGCTGTTAAGTAACACATAACTGACGAATAAATAGACTATTTTTTCCATGTGTCTCCAGATATTTGTTAAATCCCGAAGGATCTTTTCTGCTTCGGGTTGAATGAATAAGTAAAATCTCAGAATTATTCAAATTTATTATAAGTTTGTTACCCAGACAATTCAAGCTTCCAAGGGAGAGCGTCTTCATGAAGCCGAATAACGAATTCCTGGATATCCTCATTTTAGTCGTAATAATTTGACTTCAGATATAAATGAAATTCGTAAACAAGTTGACATTCACTCGTTTCTTCGCCAGAATAGAATTACTTTCTCTTTTATAGCAAAACATAGATTATACCTAAGAGCGTCGGCAGAGGACGGGGGAAGAGGGCAAAGAATCTAAACCCCATAATCTAGGGTTTAATTTAGGTCCATAAGATTACTATCACCAAAGTTTCACGCATGCGTGTACAGTTGCATTTGAGAAGAACTGGTTTATTAGACACATTTGGATACAAGTTATGTTTTGTCACAAGAGAGAGAGTATTTCCATTCTGGTTAGGAAACGAATGAATGTCAAGTGGTTTACGAATTTCATTTATTTCTGAAGTAAAATTATTACGACTTAAATGAGTAAACTCGGGACTTTGTATCTCAGCTTCATGAAGATGCTCTCTCTTGGAAGCTACAATTGTCTGACTAATAAACTTGTAATAAATTAAAAATAATCTACTAATAAATGTTTTTATTATTATTATTATAATTATTATTATTGTATTAGATATAACTACTACTACTACTACTACCACTACTACTACTACTATTATTATTATTATTACTACTACTACTACTGTTGCTGCTGCTGCTATCATCATCATAATCATTATCGTCATCGTCGTCGTCATACTTTGAGGCAGCGTGTCTTTCTTGGAGGATTTGATGGTTAGGTTATGATGATTGGAGTTCATAAGGACCTCATATAGATGGCGATGGAATCAGAGAGTCTACGCATATAGACCTACACGCCACTGGTTATGACCGTCATCGTCATCGTCATCACCATCATCTTTGCTGTTGTAATTATAGTTCAATTCCGGTGATGGTCATTATTCCGCTAATGAGTTGATCGGAGTCGCAGAAGGAACGGGACCGAATTACGCAGCCCAGGCGGCAGCAGCAGCAGCACTTAGCATCTGACGATGCCAGACGATGGATGCTCCGAGCAAACATCGAACCCTCAACGCTCCATTGTCGTCTAATCGGATTGCAACGGCGTTCGAGCAAACAGACTCAGCCACTCCTCCTCGGATCAACCTCGGTCGAACTAATCGTCGCACGCCATTTTCTGTCTCTTTGTCTGTCTGTTTGTCTGTATGTCTGTCTGTCTCTATATCTCTCTTTCTCTCACTCTCACTCACTCTCTCTTTCTGTGTTTCTGGCTTTGTTTGTCTATGTCTGTCGATCAGTCTCTGTTGCTGTCTGTGTGTTTCTGCTGATCTGTATGTCTCTGTGTCCCTTCCTATGTATCTCTTTGCCTCCCTGTTTCTGTCTTTGTATGTTCATCTGTCTATGTGTCGATGTCTCTCTGTCTCTGTCTCTCTGTTTCTCTCTACTGCCTCTGTCTTTGTCAATGTCTCTCTGTCATTCTCGCTGTTTCCTTTTGCTCTTTCTCGCTCAAACTCTTTCCCTTCCTGTTTCTCCCTTTCTTCGTCTGTCTTTATTTCTTTCTCTCCTTCTATCTCTCGATCTCTCTCGATCTCTTCTGTTTATCTCTCTCAATCTATCTGTCTGTCTGTCTGTCTCCCTCTCTTGCTCTATCTCTCCCTCTATCTCCCTCTCATTCTTTCTCCCGCTCTCTCCTCATTTTCTCTCTGTTTCTCTGTCTGTTTGTCTGTCTCTCTCTGTCTCTCTATGTCTGTCTCTGCCTCTGCCTCTGGCTCTGTCTCTGTCTCCGTCTGTCTGTCTCTGTCTGTCTGTCTGTCTGTCTGTCTCTCTCTAACGCAATCACCTTTGATTGCTGTGCTCCTTGATTGTGTGTCCGAGTGGGGTCCCCGATCGACGAGAGGAGATGACGACGTATTCGTGTTACCCGTTGATTCAAATATGATCGTCGCATTTATTAGATAAACCGGAAACTCAAGTCGTCGATTCGCATTAATGGACGATCGCCAAATCCCAACGGACGAACTTTAGAACATCTGACAGTGCGAACGTGCTTTGGAACAGCCGTGCATTGGAACAGATGTGCATTGCAATAGCCGTGCATTAGAACAGATGTGCATTGGAATAGTCGTGCATTGGTATAGCCGTGCATTAGAACAGATGTGCATTGGCATAGCCGTGCATTAGAACAGATGTGAATTGGTATAGCCGTGCATTAGAACAGATGTGCATTGGAATAGTCGTGCATTGGTATAAACGTGCATTAGAACAGATGTGCATTGGAATACCCGTGCATTAGAACAGATGTGAATTGGAATAGCCGTGCATTAGAACAGATGTGCATTAGAATAGCCGTGCATTGGTATAGTCGTGCATTAGAATAGATGTGCATTAGAATAGCCGTGCATTAGACCACTCCTGCATTAGGCTATCCTCGCATAAGAACAGCCGTGCATAACAGCCGCGCATTAGAACATCCGTTCAGTATAACAGCCGACCAGGATATTGGTCCGGCAAATTTATGATGTCACCAGATTCGCTTTCTTCCCTACGTCTTTAATTGTTTTTATGTTGTTGTTGTTGTTGTGAGTGTTGAAGACAGATGTGTTAGACCAACATCATTGTTAAACATGTTGTATAGTTGTGAAGTTGGTAATTTTGTAGTTGGACGTGTGAGTTGTGTTCTGCCTACACATTTCCATCTACTGTTTAATTGGTCATATCTAATAATGTCGAAGCACAACTTGGCTTTGCATTAAAGACTCAGTCTCCCTGACTGTTTGCGTCTCTGCCCCGTCCGTCTGTCGCTGTGTCTCACTCTCTCCGTCGCCTTTTAATCGGCGGGTGCCTTTAATCGTCGGCTTCTCTTTCATCGCAGCTAATCGTCGAGATGAATAGATTATCGACGGAATGAATTTCATCCATTAGTTTTGATACGAACCGTCGCGAAAAGCCCTCCCATATCGCCCCTTACTGTAACCCACCCACCCACCTACCAACCACGCAGCTCTCTGCCCTCGGCTTATCGTAGCTCTTCTCTCCCGTGAAGTCAGTAGACAGACCCCCCGGTCAGTTGCTGGGAGCCGGTTGACGCGTGGCTATTATGATTATTGTCTTGTTCGCTTTGTGGGATTATCCGTGGTGTCCACTCCGCGCCGATGACCGACCGACTGGTCACTCAGTTGTCCGAGGGAGCGCGAGGGAGGGGCAGGGTGGGATTAGACGGAGCGTCTTAGTGGTCAGCGCTTGCAATCTGGCGCATCGGTTGCTTTATGCGTGACCCCGATTGTCTTCCAGCTGACCTTTGACCCTATCTCTCTCTCCGTCCGTCTGTCTGTATCTGTCTGTCCGTCTGTCTGACTGTGCGCTGTCCGCGCCAGAGATTAAGACGTCATGTGACAAATTTCTTACATCGTACTGACCTTTGAACTCCTGACGTCTCTATTTGCATTGCAACGTCATTGTCTCTCCGCTTCTGTCTTGTCTGTCTGCGTGTCTGTCCGTCTGTATGTCTGCCTTCGTCTAACTGTCTCTACTCGTTTCTCATTCGTCTGTGCAATGATGACATAAAGGGACAAATTTGCTAACACACAATGACCTTTGCTGACCCATATTTACGTCAACATCTTCATCTGAGCTTCCATCTTTCATCTTAAAAGTCATCCACTCGTGAATTCAGAAGCTTCCAAAGGGGTAGGGTAGACAATTAGGTCAGGCAGTACTTACCACTAGAAGTACTTACCTCTAAAAGTACTCACTTCTAAAAGTACTTACCTTTTAAAGTACTTATCTCTAAAAGTACTTAGCTAAAAAAGTACTTAGCTCTAAAAAGTACTTTCCGTCCGTCTGTCTGTATCTGTCTGTCCGTCTGTCTGACTGTGCGCTGTCCGCGCCAGAGATTAAGACGTCATGTGACAAATTTCTTATATCGTACTGACCTTTGAACTCCTGACGTCTGTATTTGCATTGCAACGTCATTGTCTCTCCGCTTCTGTCTTATCTGTCTGCGTGTCTGTATGTCTCTACCTAAAAAGTACTTTCTGTAAAGTATTTACCTCTAAAAGTGCTGACCTCTAAAAAAACTTACCTCTAAAGTACTTACACTGTATCTCTAAAAGCACATACTTTTAAAATTACCTACCTCTAACAGTACCTACCTCTAACAGTACCTACCTCTTAAAGTACCTACCTCTAAAAGTACTTACCTCTAAAATTAATCGTAATGCACTCCATAGTTAATTGTTGGAGGCCGGGTCTTTGAGGCAAATGGTTTGACGACATATTTTAAGTCGTCAGGAATATTAATGAGTTTTCCCTTTTTGAAGTTAAAGTTTCTGCTGAACTTTTCAATTCATATATACATCAGTATATTGGAATCCTTGGTCACCTGCCACTTTGGTCTCCTCGTTGCCGGGCCGTAGCACCCTTCGCTCGGCCACTCAGGATCTCCTGTTTGTCCCTCGAATGCGCACCGCTGCAGCCCAGTCCAGAAGCTTCGTCTACGTTGGTCCCACTTGCTGGAATCGTCTCCCTCAAGAATTGCGACATGAGCTCCTTTCTCTACCCCTCTCAGTGTTCCGTAGGCGCTTGAAGACTGTACTGTTTAACAGTGATTTTACTCCTAGGGGTCGGAAGCACCTCTGTTGAGTTTACCCTCTAAGAGGCGCTTTATAAATCTCAAATTACAATTACCTGCAGGATTTCCTGTTACCGTTTTCTTCCTGACTTTCCAGGTTTTTGTTCACGACTTCTTCTGTGCGCATAGATGAATGTTCCATAAAACGATTATCAGAAGCACTGGCCATTGCAACCAAGTTATTTCACTGACCCAGAGGTAAGTACTTTCAGAGGTAAGTACTTTCAGAGGTAAGTACTTTCAGAGGTAAGTACTTTCAGAGGTAAGTACTGTGAAAGTTGAACAGTATACGCTCGGTAGCGATTATTCGCTAAATAGGCCCTATATAAAGGCGCCTTTGTGCGTGAGGATGCCGGTTCGCGTCCCAGTCGTGGCTAATTTCAAATATTTGAAACTTGGACTAGTACGGTCCATACAAGGGGACCTTAAATGGCGTGGCACCCATTCAAACGGGCAGCAGTGGTGAAGGATCTCACCTGATAAACTGAATGAGAAATGAGCAGGGTCGAGGCCATACGGTCACTATAGAAAATCGTATACATTTACATGTATATAACGTTATTTATAGCAAAAAGCCAAGAAGATATACGGTTTCTATCAATGACTGAACATTTACTATTTCTGCATCTATTCTTTATCTTCTATCATTTCAGTCTGGATTTGAAACTCACCTTTCTTTGATCTGGCTTACCACTGTGGGTTCCCTCCTGCCTCTTATACTGACTTGACTAAACAGATTGGTTTTGGTGCGCCATCGGTTGATGCCTTGTGCATTAGATACCGATGCTACAGAAGTTGTTGGATACCATATAATGTATTTGGTAGTTACCACGAACCTATATACGACTGCAAATCATTAATAAAATATTGACTATACGAACAGCAAATTGCAGCCCAAAATTCGCCCAATTCAGCCTTTGGTTGTCTCAAAAAATTGGTTAGAAATATCTCCACTACTATTTGGCTAATCAATTTAGCAATTATATTCTTAAAATTTTTCTATGCAATTTTAACAAATCAGCCGATGATTCCTCGCTCAGTCGATCGACATATGGCGTGTTAGCAAACGCATTACTTACTAACTTATTGAGGGCTATCTCTCTCGTGCTGATGTTTCGAGATTGCTTTTTCACTGTATGTCATTAATCCGTTGTTTGGTGAGGTTGCCCCTTCGACCATCCATGGAGAGGTCAGAGAGGCAGGTGAGGTCAGTTTCTATTTTCAGCGCCTTTCTATCTGTGTCCAGCTCTATTATGTCTTCGCTTTCGAGGCACGTTTTCAGATGTGGCTTTAACAGCTCCTATTGTAATTTTTGGTTCCTGAGCGATGACACTTACCTCGGGTTAAAAATAATAATAGTAAAATAATAAAAATACTTAGAAAGTGAAATTAATAATTGATAGTGCAGCCCAATGGCTATAGAAATTAGAAAACGGTCGAAGTAGTTATAATAAGAGCTGTTTGAATGCAAGAATCTGGATAATTATAGGTGGGCTTATACCTCTCCAAGCTTTGGTATACTGCATAGATTTATCGCATTACTATACACACCATGAGTACTGGGTATATTTTATATATGTGGGACACGGTAGCTTATTGGATAGCTCGCTCGGCTTGTAATGCGGAGAGTACGGGTTCAAGCCTTCTTCTCTGAGACAGTTACTGTGTAGGGACCTTGAGCAAATCCTTCACTCACAATTGCTCGGCGCCATCGATTGATGCTTAGTCATTAGATAGTGGCGCCTAATAAATGCAGAAATAATAATATATAAACGCGTGATTATACACAAGAAAACAGCAAAAACTAACTGTAAAAAACTCACTTTAAGGATGAGTTTATATCGAAGGTTGTACAAGGCAAATTCATCCTTTCGCTAATTCGTTCATTCGTTCAATCATGCGTTCTTTTCGTTCATTCATTCATCCGTTCTTTTTGTTCGTTCATTCATTTATTCATTCATTAAATCAATCATTTATTCAATCAAACATGCATTCAATCAGTCAGTTAAAGAATTTATATAGCGGATATCTATTCAGAAGCGCTGGCCAGGCCAGGCTCGGTGAAATAGAACAGTCTTAATGAAGCTTTTAAAACGCCAAACACCAAAACAACAGACCGCAACAGAATATCTGAATATTTGAAT
This sequence comes from Norana najaformis, assembly GCA_964023275.1. NCBI lineage: Eukaryota > Metazoa > Annelida > Clitellata > Crassiclitellata > Hormogastridae > Norana > Norana najaformis. The sequence goes on from OZ029918.1 coordinate 1,473,369, forward strand.
CCGATGGCAATTAAACTACGAAAAAGTGAGAACGTATGGCATTTTTCGTGAATACTGATTCATAGCTGTCGGTTTAACTGATTTTCTGTTTTTTTACTAAACTTTCAGGCGAATTTAACTATTACTATGCGGGAGCTTGAGAACTTCAGCCTTCATTCTTATATTTTAAATTTATTTATTAATCACGGCTAAAAACATTCCTTTTCGGCTTATCCTTCGACGGCTGAATGCACTGGTGAATGTATAGCGCCATTTTCAACCTCGGTTGTGTTACAGCGCTATATAAATTGTCTTATTATTTTTATTATTATTATTAATATTATTATTATTATTACTGCTGCTGCTACAACAACAACAACAACTACTACTACTACTACAACTACTACTACTACTACTACTACTATTATTATTATAGCTACTGTACTCATTTATTGTGCTCATTTTGTTTATTGCAAGGTCAGAGAATCTGAATCTGATGAGGAAAACGAATGTGCACGAACAAGTTGTCTATACATGGTCGTTATATATACACGGAGTCCCCTCAGCATGTTCGAACGCGCAATCGTTGGCTTATGCAGCTTGCGGCCGAGCAGATCATTGTGCCCAGCATTTTACATTTTTAATTTGTACATTTATTAATATTTGTAAATTCTACTTTGTCGCATTCAAGACTCGTTTTCAAACTGTAAAGTTTTAAGCGGAAATAATGAAAAGTTGGTTGGGTGTATATGCAACAAGTGACAACGATGTTTAATATTCAGTGAAGAGGCGTTTTGATTGAAATAAGTCGGTGAAAGTCTGTTAAGAAAACTACTGATTGATCAAACACTGAAATATCGCTTGCTCCATCGATCTCTTAGCTAATTTAGCAATTGTTCGATCGATGGTTGGCTAATTGATTGGATAAACACGTTAACTGAATGGCTAACATTTGCAGACTGACTACTGAATAACTGAATGAGTGAATGAATGAATAAACAACTGAATGAATGAGTGACCGGCTGACTAACTGAATGATGAACGAATGAATGGACCGATTACGTATTTAATTGACTAATTCATCGATTGTCTAATCGATAACTTAATTGACTGATCGATAGAATGATCGACTGATTGATTGATCGATTGATTGTACATTTGATTGCTTACCGCTGTAGTCGACCATTCGTGGTATGAAGACGCCGGCTCTAGCCAACCAGTCGAGTTGAATATTCTGCATATGAGCTGCCGCGGCTGCCGCTTGCACTTGCGCCTGAGCTGCCATCCTGAGAGCCGGTTCCGACCCGGGAGGGAGTCCCTGCCCACCAGGGGGGCCTCCGGTCCCTGTGGGGGCCGCTCCTCCTGCCCCAGGCGAGTGGAAAGCACTTCCTGCGGCCAGCATCGAAAGGGCGACGGCCCCTGGGTGCGACGGATGAGCGCCTCCCTGGGGTTGAGGTGGCTGCCCCGTCGGAGGCTGGAGACCACCGTAGCGGTAGAACAGACCGCCATGTTGAAGCGGGCCATGCATGAGACCCGACGCTGGGTGAGGAACAATGCCCCCGGACCTAGGACCTGCGTCGCCTGGTCGTCCTCCGAAGGTGCGTCCCGAGGAGGATCCCCCGGAAGACAGTCTTACTCGTCGGTGGTTCGATCCGGGACTCAGAAGGACGTCCGTCGAATCCTCGCCGTCCATCATCGAGTCGACGCTCTCCGGAGTGGAACGCGGCGACTCCGAACCACCGCATGGCTCCGGACTCACTTCCGGGCGTCGACACGGCTCTTCCGGTTGTGATCCCGTTGCAGGACTTCCGGTGTTCTTGGAGTAGCTGTCAGTCGAAGAGAATTTGTTTCTTGCCTTCGTTGATGGTGTTGAAGACAAAAGCGCTTCGATGCTGAATGATTTTGAGCCTTCCATTGTGGCGATTATAGCAGATAGACGGCTACTTTGAAACTGTTCATCTATTGCGATAATTCTAAATTAATTAATTGTTAATTTGTACTAATTGAAGGTTTTTAATTTGTAGGTTTTTTACTGCGCTGATTCGAGATTGGTAAGCTGTTCCTCTTTTGCTGAATGTCTGCAAAGATCTTCCAAAGTTTGTTGTTCAAATGACGTCGGTTAAAGTCTGAGTGTTCCGTTTCTCGGCTGCTCAGACGTCACTCTTGCGTCACATCCGTCAGATCCGGAACTCAATCAGATCGAAACAACAGCTTGAAATGGATCTCGGGTTCTGATTAAAAGTTCCACTTATGGCTCGCCAGAGAGTCGGATCAATCGAGGCGGATTCCAAAAGCGTTGCTGTTCTCTATCTATCGTGTACTGGCTGATCTTTGAGCGATTCGATATCTTTCGCTTCTTATCATCAGTCGAATTTATACTGCGCCATGGTCGATCGAATCCCCTAAACTTACTCCGCCGTCTGCAGTTCGATATCTTCGGACGAGGTGATGGTGAGAGGCCGGCTTTTAATTGGCGCGTTTGAATTCAATTAGGTCGCCATCCCACCGGGAGTATTAGGCCTGCAATTCCGCTCCTGTGGTCAGTGTTGTGGCTGCTGGATCGGCTTCCGATGGGGCGGGGCGTGGCTTCGGGTGGGCGGAGCTTGCACGGGTTGTGGGCGGGGCTTGTGCGGAAGGATGCGGAAGGCAGCCTGCGTGCGCAGCCGACTGGCAGTCGATGGATGCAGGATGGCATCGTCCGTTGATGGAAGGAGGTCTGTTCGGATCAAGCTCGCGACAAATGCTGATGACGACGACGACCCTGTGTCATGGGCGCCAAAGAAATTTGTCCAGGAGGGGGTGGAACATAAAAGCCGCGATACGTCATCACGGTCTAATGTGGGCCAATAGGGTTCGGATGTGAATTCCAGGAGGAGGCATGTGTCCCATCTTGCCTTATTTTCGGATGCCTATGTCTGTGTCAGTCGGTCTGTCTATCACTCTGTCTGTCTGACTGTCTGTCTGTGTATGTATCCGCGTGTGGGAAACCTTCGGGAGAGATTCGTACCCATTTACCCTAAGGCGCTTAACGCCTTTAACCTTCAGTTCTTCAGCTTCGAATACTGCGACAAAAATGTAACAAATGTTTAAAACATTTAGCTTAAAATTTCCAGGACACTTGAAGTTTTATCCTTAATGATGAAGATGCTATCAGCTTCGGGACTTCGCTCACTGACCCCATGACCTCGAATCTACCTCTGGGTCTCAATGGGGGTTTTGTCTTTGGATCCCCACTTCCCTCCGGATCCACCTGGGATCAGTGTCTGCGTCTTTGTATCGATCTCTGTTATATCCGTCAGTCTATATGTCTTTCTCCAACCTGCATCAGAGCCATAACAAAACCTCCTAAAATCAGCTTATTAAGCCATTGCAATCATTGAACTTCAGCTATCGTTTCGTGCAAGGGTCACTGTTGGTGATGGAGCTCAGTCAGCTCGTTGTTTAAAGACGTTCTTGTTTCCCCGGGGTTCTCATGCTCGAAGCGCCTCAGAGTAGTTTGTTCTGTAAGAAGCGCTATATAAGTTATCAAATACAATACAATTGCATTAGTTGCCCATTGATCAAACAATCCAGTTTAAAATCTGTCTTATAGTTCACAAAGCTGACCTACCTCCGTTCCATGATTAACCGCCATACCAACAAATATTGCACTCGATCAGTGGACCCTGTGACTCTTGCTATGCCCCCCGTAACCGAACTGCGTTGGGTTCTCGGGACTTCTCGGTACCTAGGCTAAAGCTTTGTAATTGTAACTGTAATTGTAATTGTAATGACGACAATTTATATAGCATCGTAAGTAACAGGTTACTTCTAGGGTGCTTTACAAAGTCAAAAGTCAGTCCAAGTACTAAGAGTTATGAAGTAAATAGAATTTCAACTGTTTTTTTAAAGAGGTTGACACTTTTGGACTCCTGAATGGATGCTGGATTCACTGGCATTCACTGCCCATGCAGTCCAAGTCGTTCTGTCTATTCGTGGAAGTCATTCAGGTCTAACCTTAAGACTCATCTCTTTCAACTTGCTTACCCTCCGTAGCCTGGCTTCTGGTTTCACCGACCTACAGGAATTCGACCAGGCTTCTTCAATGGATTATGATTTCTGATTGCGATTGAACAATAAGCGACCGTCGACTGTTGCTTTGGGCAGTATGAAAACGGCGCTATAGAAGTCCTTGGATCAGACCATATAGGTGTCATTGTATCTGTCTTTTCCCCACCCTGTATATGTCACTGCGTCTTCGTGTTTATCTGTCTTTCTCTCACCTCATGGATGTCTTTGTACTCGTGAGTGTCTCTCTCTCCCTTCCGTCTTTCAGTCGAAGTCCATTCATTTCTATTAGCGTTTCGTGGTCGACGAATAATTTGTTTGATCCGGCAATTACTTCCGCGTTCCACGGCCGCGTTCCACGGCCGCGATCCACGAATGATCCGCAAACAGGATTGGTCGGCCGATTTGATTGCCAAGCGTGTTGCTGGAACGCGGGCGATAATAGAGGAATATTACGTGTCGGGTCTTTAAGACTGTTGACAGACCGTGACCGAGTCACTTGGGCGAGGAATTAATAAAGTCCTCGAATGAAGGAAGGAAGGAAGGACGGACGGGATGGAGCGAAGGAGGGAGGGAGGCAATGAGGAGTTTAGGGATAGGAAAGAAGAACGCTGGGGAAGTATAGGGAGGGTAGAGAAGAGGTTAGGGGGAGAGGTGGGCTGAAAGGGGAGGCAAGACATGGAGAAGTGGTAAGCTGGAAGAGCGGATTGCGGACAATTAGTAAGAGGAGGAGGAGGAGCGTTGAAAGGATGCGGGATGAAGAAGCTGGAATGGACGGAATTAGGAGGAAATGTTATGAATGTGTATATGACAGCTAATGTATATACAAGGTCTGTCAGATTCATACTAATAATATTAATAATAAAATAATAATAATAACAATAATAATAATAATGATGATGATGATGATAATAATAATAATAATAATAATAATAATAATAATAATAATGATACTAAATAATGATGATGATGATATAATAATGATGATAATGATAATAATAATAATACTAATGATGATGATGATGATGATGATGATGATGATGATGATGATGATGATGATGATGATGATGATGATGATGATGATGATATTAATAATAATAATAATAATAATTATAATATGCATGCTCATAAATGTTCTTTCACACGTGAATACATAATAATTATAGGCCTGTAAGTTGTGTCTTGTCGACTCCAGTTTGCGTGCAGGTTGGCATAGGCGGCAAGAAACGCAGCAGGTCTCCATTTTTGGACCACAGACATACCGCAGTAGCCGCATACGCGCCGTGGGCCAAGTCGTCACGTGAATAAACAACCGCCGCAGCTTCTGGCATGCATAATGCATGCTGTTGCCTTCTTCTCTATATGTGGTACGCGTCTGTATGGGTTCGTACACTCGTGTGTACACCGTGTCCAGAAAAAAGGAACCCTTTGGCAAACGCGGATAACTTGAAGAACAGTTTATGAAATTTGAATCGAATTGAAATTATTTTCTGATCACCAGCAGCGAGAAAAATATACAATCAAGTTTGAATTAGTAGTTTTTGAAAGGAATAATCAGAAAGAACCAAACAGCTGTCCACAATTACGGAACAGGGTTTCTTAAATGCAGGTTATTACGTTGGTTGAAAGTTTCTATTAATTTCATAAATGCAGTGACGATCATTATTTAAATTTTATTAAATACTGTTTTCAATGTGCTTTAAAACTGGTGCAAGTATATAAATTAAAGTAAAAGTTGCTTTCCTTATTATATTTAATATTTTTGAAGCTTTGTTATATTTTTACGTCAAAATAAAGAATTCTGGTGCAAAACGTGTGCTTAAAGAATTTCCGGACAAATTCTCTCGATTCCCCAACTCCAGATGTTTCCAGTATATTAACAGTTTTTAAAACTATGTTTCAGTCATTGTAGCTTATCTTTAAGTTCCCTTTTCTTGAGCACCATGTATACACGCACGCTTACCTGTCTAAATTTACGCATACCTGACGTCTGAATCCAACCAGGCGTGACCATGATCACGAAACTACAAGAGCATATTCGGCCATTTCGACTGCTTCGTGATTTTCGATGAGCGTTCGATCCTGTATGTACCTCTGGCGATGATAATACACTGCTTTAATAGTTGAAAAAACATACGTGTTCGAAGCTATTGGCTATTTCGTGTCGATTGTACTGTTATCCTTGAGGGCAGCAGTAAGGGATATTTCAGTTGGGTACTAAAAGGTAGGTTCTGTGGCAGAGAAATCCAGTATTCAGTATAACTGGCTCTGTTAAGGCTGTCAACACAACTGTGTACGTCATTGGATAACAAAGCATTTGACAGCGTTTACCGGATCATTCGAGGCAGAATATTGTAACGTCTCTGTTAATTTTTTGAGAGTCTAGAGATTGAAGAAGAAGCTTAGGGTCGAGTCCTGTTACTTTTCAGTGTCGGAATTGGACTTAGGGCTAGGACTTAAGCTAGAGTTAGGGTAAGGACCAGAGTTAGGGTTAAAACTAGCGTTGGAACTTGAGTTAGAGTTAGGGAAATGACCAGAGTTAGGGTTAGAACTGGGGTAAAGACTTGATTAGAGTTAGGGTAAGGATCAGAGTTAAGGTTAGAACTAGGGTTAGGACTTGAGTCACAGTTATGGTAAGGATCAGAGTTAAGGTTAGAACTAGGGTTAGGACTTGAGTCACAGTTATGGTAAGGATCAGAGTTAAGGTTAGAACTACTGTAGGGTTAGGACTTGAGTTAGAGTTAGGGTAAGGACCAGAGTTATGGTTAGAATAATTGTCGGGACTAGGGTGAGGTTAGCGTAGACCTCCGTGTGATTAGAGTAGTTAGACAAAGAGCAGAACAGTAACGCGAGCTAACGCCGAGTGGCAGCCATGGATAGTAGTTGTTAGTGACTTCGTTTTCTTGACATCGGCATATGAGGGCCGGTGGCCAGCCATCTCCCTCCCCGCCTGATCTTTCCGCCGACAGTTTACTGTCAGTGAACTTATTTATAGCTGGGTTCGTTAACAATAGAAGGCGGAAGTGGAGGAGAAATCTTGAAACATCTTTCGACCCTGCACGATGGGGTATTTGAACACGAAACTTCTGGGTTGATAGGCCAGCACACTGAGGTTAGCTTTAGGACTGATTACAGCACTGCTCTTGAGACTAGGGTTGGATAGGCCTGGCCCCTCTGGGCTACGAATGGGGTTAATGAGTGTTGGGGTAACACTCGATATAAAACGACTGTGGGTTCATCGTAGTGGGAGAGCGGCGATTCCCGCAAACCTTCTTATGTTGTAGAATAAAAAATAGATATCTCTGTCTTTGTGGTTGAGTGTCATCTTGCATGTCTGCCTTTATGGCTGTGCGTCTGCCTTTATTTTTTCCTGTATCTTGTATTTTGTATTTAATTGTTTGTGTGTTTGTCTACGCCTACGATTCCTCGCTCAGCCGATAAACATATGGTGTGTTTACAATTGAATTACTTACTTACATACTTACTTGCTTGCTTACATACTTTGCATGTTCGTCTGCTGGCTTTTCGTTAAACAGAGTCTTAGATCCTTCGAGTTCTATTCACAAGACGGCCAGTCGTTGTCCAAAATGGCTTCTGCGAGTAATGACGTCGAAGAAAACATCGATGACGTCATAGCCAAGCTGGATCTGGCCCAAGTGCAACCGGAAGCGGAAGCGGAAAATGGCGCGAAGCGAAACGACAGAGGCGATTCAAAAACGTCAGCTTCAGATGGCGACAGGTCGACGAAGAAGTCTGGATCTTTCGTCGACAACCTCAAGAAACTCCTTCCGGTCAAGGACACTCCCGGCAAACCAGACGACGCCGTCAAGGGCAACGGATCTACCTCGCACGCCAAGGACGACCAGAGGAGTGGCACGAAGTCTTCGGATCGATGGAAGGAGCTGAAGGAGGTGAAGGTGGACAAGCTACCGCAGGGGTTCGTCTGCAAGTACGTGGGTTCGAAGCCGTGTGGCGGCCTCTGGGGAGTCAGGCACACGAGACAACCAGTCGACGAGCTGGTCACGGAACTTCGAGGACTGGCCGAGGGAGAGGACCTGCCCCTTGTCAACGTCAAGCTCTCGATGGAGGGTTTAAAGGCGACCATACACGTCCACAACAAGTCGAATCGTACGCTGGCCGACGTTGGTCTCCTGCCTCTCCAGTTCATCTCGTACGCCGTACAGGATCCCCGCTACACGCGCATGTTCGTCTTCATTCTCGTTCGCGAGATCTCGTCTCGCCAGCGCAAGACCGAGTGTCACGCCTACCTGTGCGCCTCTGACGTCGTTGCTCGAAAGATGGCGCTGTCGATGGCTCTTGCCTTCCGTGAGTTCAGTAAGAAGCTCGATGGTAAACCGCACCGATTCCAGGTCGACCTCAGAAACACCGACGAACTCGAGACGGAACTGTCTAAGTCGCCAGATGGCACCGAGTTCGACGCTTAGTTGAGCAACTATTCGCCAGATGGCAACGCCGGCTCGGACACTGCATTACCCAGACATTCACCAGATGGCAGCACAGGTATTCGGCGTTTTGAAGCTTATTAACCGTGCCTTTCGTTTCTTCGAACATTCGCCAGATGGTAGCACCGACACGAAATTCGATGTTCAGTAATAATCGAACATTCGCGAAAGTTCGATCAGCTAAAAATTCGTTTGCAATCTAAACTGACGGAAGGTGGGTGGATGCTGATTAAGGGTGATACTCCTCTCTAAGTCGTAGCACAGGTATTCGCGCAGATGTATTTTAATCGAGGAAAAATACTGAGGATAAAGAAATGATCTATATTTAGAGATGATGGCCTAATCTCTATTTAGAGAAGACAATCTATAGTTAGAGATGATATTCTATATGTTGAGATTATAATCTCTATTCAGAGACGATAATCTATATCTAGAGATTATAGTCTATAATTAGAGATGATAATCTATATCTAGAGATTATAGTCTATAATTAGAGATGATAATCTATATTTAGAGATTATAGTCTATAATTAGAGATGATAATCTCTATTTAGAGAAGATAATCTATATTCAGAGACGATAATCTATATCTAGAGATTATAGTCTATAATTAGAGATGATATTCTATATTTAGAGATTATAGTCTATAATTAGATATGATAATCTATATTCAGAGATGATAATCTATATTTAGAGATTATAGTCTATAATTAGAGATGATAATCTATATTTAGAGATTATAGTCTATAATTAGAGATGATAATCTATATTTAGAGATTATAGTCTATATTTAGAGATGATAATCTATGTTTAGAGATTATAGTCTATAATTAGAGATGATAATCTATATTTAGAGATTATAGTCTATAATTAGAGATGATAATCTATATTTAGAGATTATAGTCTATATTTAGAGATGATAATCTATATTTAGAGATTATAGTCTATAATTAGAGATGATAATCTATATTTAGAGATTATAGTCTATAATTAGAGATGATAATCTATATCTAGAGGTTATAGTCTATAATTAGAGATGATAATCTATATTTAGAGATTATAGTCTATATTTAGATATGATAATCTATGTTTAGAGATGATACTTTTCACTCAATACTGAATATACTCCGTTCCACAGACCCTATCGTGATTTCTCTTTTCCCTTTATCACCATCGCAGCTCCAGTTCTAAGCGTCGTACACCTTCACCGTCTGACTTCTTGCCTGGCTGACCCTTGGGTCATGAACTACTACAAAATCGATTATGTTTTGACTGAGCGCCTTTGAATAAGCTGGTTTAGTTTTTTGGACGCTGTAGCAATTCTCGATTTGATGATTACGATAAATGCAACTAAATGGCATTGTAAGTAATTAGCTCTCCTGTTGCTCTATATAATGTCAGTTAAGTGCAAATGCTAGAAGTGCGCTACGTGTATGATAACTGCTCTAAGCTTTAGATCTATTGATTGGTTTGTTGTTTGATTAATTGGTTGATTGATTGATTGAATGAATGATTGGTTGATTGATTGATTAATTGGTAGACTGACTGTCTTCTGAATGATTGGTTGATTGATTGGTTGATTGACTGATTGGTTGAATGATTGATTGATTGGTTGAAGTCGTTTATTGACTAAACTATAGCAACAGAAAAATACGAGCATAAATGCAATAATAATACAAGTTACATGTGTTTTCTCTTGTTGCTGTCAAAGGGAACCCCGCAAAGGGTCAGCAGTGGCTTGAGGCAGGTTCGAATCTGCCTCAAGCCACTGCATAGCGACCTTGCTCAAGTTGCTCACCCACCATCGTCTGTGAGGAAGGCAAGGAAAAACCACCTCACTCATTTAATCAATTCAACAGTGATGAGTAAAATACTTTCGAAAAGTATTTTAAAATAGTACTTAAAATGCTCTTGAAGTATTCAAAAGACCATTGAAAATACTCTTCAACTTTTAAAAGTATTTTACCCATCACTGGAGTTCTTATTTAAAGTCCTATAATTATTTTTGAGATTTAGCTACTATGGCGGCCTGAAACTATGTTCCTCAAAGTCGTTCCGCTTCTCTTGAACCAAACAACGTGCGCCAGCATCTTCGGGATACAGAACGGAATGGAGTCCGTTCAAATCAACCCCGAATTCCACCCTTAGTTCTTCGTCTCTGTAAGGCAATTGGTATTTCTTAGGATCTGCGAAAATTCCATTGTCAGGCTGGAAAGTTTCCCATAACTCAGGGTCCCATGAAGTGGACGCCGAGCTGAATGGGTTGTCAGATCCCCACGTATTTGAGCAATGGTCTCTATTACCAAGTATTTGCGATCTGCAATAGGGGTAAGAATTCGGAAACATTGTGTTACCAGCAGCGGAAATGCCAGTCGGATTGTTCAACATACTCTCACGGCAGAACGACGTCGTGTTTGATTTCTTCACAGAAGCGCCACAAGCCTCCCTATTATCCACCGGAAACCTTTCGTTTGAGCACGGCTGCTGAAATGCACAACATGCCGAAGAATATTCTGTATTATCGCCCACTGATATCGTGTCATTCAGAGAGTTTAGCGGCTGCGCAGTTTGCGATTCGTCGTTCGTCGTATTCGGGAACTTCCGGTTAGTTGCGGAAGCGGAAACGAATGCATCAGAACGCGGTTTCGTGTCGTAGTTATCATCGGCGATAGCCTGAAAGACGGCCATGTTGTTTTTGTCATGCGCGGACGACGTCACGCGGGCGCTGGTTTCCTGCTTCTCGTCTGCGTAGCTGGTTCCCTGCTTTTCGTCTTTCTTGTGCTTCATGCGTCGGTTCTGGAACCAGATTTTGATCTGGCGTTCGGAGAGGTTGAGCAGCCGGGCCAGTTCGACCCGGCGAGGCCGGCACAGGTAGCGGTTAAGACGGAACTCCCTCTCGAGATCGACCAGTTGGGCTGTCGTGTAGGCCGTTCGCACCCTCTTCATGAGTCGACTGGGCTTCGGATGTCGCCCGGTGCCACGATTCGAAGCCATGGGCTGCGAGTCGGTGTCTACAAGGCAACGATCAAGTACTTAATTGAGAGTACTTCAGTACCTTAGGCTGGTTTTGTGAAGAGGCTGAGCTTGTCTTCTCTTAGGCTAGGCTATATGTCTGTTTGGTTTGTATCCCAGTCAACAATGATGATGATGACGACGACGACGACGACGATGATGATAAGAAAAATAATAATACGACAATTTATCCATGTCCGGCGCAACGTAACACTGCATTGCACGACATCATTTGCCAATATTCGTTAATATTGGTTAATGTTGGTCAATATTCGTTAATATTCGTTATTGTTGGTTAGTATTTGTTACTAATGGTTAATGTTCGTTAATATTGGTTAATGTTGGTCAATATTCGTTAATATTCGTTATTGTTGGCTAGTATGTGTTATTAATGGTTAATATTCGTTAATATTGGTTAATGTTGGTCAATATTCGTTAATATTCGTTACTATTGGTTAATGTTTCGTTAATATTGGATAATATTTGTTTTTGCCTCTGATTCAAGTTTTATGCCTGACATGTTAATTTCTTGACATTCATTCATTCATTCGTTCGTTCATTCCTTCATTCATTCATTCAATGTTCTTTCATATTCTTTTACATTCGTTAATCGTTAGTGTGATCTAATCCGACCTGATCCAGTCTAATCTAATCTAATCGAATCCAACTGACTACTGCTTACGTTACCTTCGTTAATACATTGCATTAGAAGTCCATCGACAAATACCTGTGAAACTGGGTGCGTTCCTCGGCATTCCTTCTTCCTCCCAGATGCCACCTTGCCCCGTCTTCCCCTCTTCCATCCATCGAACGAGAGACACATTCGCGTTGCACGTGAAATCCAAATACTCTGGCATCTCTCTGCTTTGGCACCGTGCTTCGGAACCAGCATCTGGCATCAACGGATGACCAGCCAAGCGGAACTGCGCGTTGGATAAGGCTTCCGGGAATCCTAGTTTCGTCGCTGTTGTCTGCTTCAACGAACATTGCAAAGCTTTTGGATGAAATTCTGAAATATATCCGTTACAGTTAAGTTGTTGATGACAAAATTCGACACTTGTAAAGGACTGGTGGATTGTTCCGTCTCCAATTCCACATCGCAGAGACTCCATTGAACTCTCGCTGCCAAGAACCTTCCTTGTAGCTCGAGAGATTCAGAGACTAACAACTGAAAAAACTGATTTTCATTGAACGTCCTGGATAAACAAAAGGAGTTCTTGTGATGCAATGATCCGCATAATCTTTAAAGCCGTTTCGATGGATAAAGGTGTACAGGTGCCACTAGGAGAATCGTCCTGCAAAATTTAATCCGATCCAAAGTCATCCAGTGATATTCCAATCTGATCCGACATAAGCTTGATCTAATCCGGTGATCGTCCAATCTAATCCAATCTAATCCAATCTAATCCAATCTAATCCAATCTAATCCAATCTAATCCAATCTAATCCAATCTAATCCAATCTAATCCAATCTAATCCAATCTAATCCAATCTAATCCAATCTAATCCAATCTAATCCAATCTAATCCAATCTAATCCAATCTAATCCAATCTAATCCAATCTAATCCAATCTAATCCAATCTAATCCAATCTAATCCAATCTAATCCAATCTAATCCAATCTAATCCAATCTAATCCAATCTAATCCAATCTATTCCAATCTAATCCAATCTAGTCCAATGATAGTCTAATCTAATCCAATGATCGTCCAATCTAAACTCATCTTTTGTACCTGGGTTTTTAAACTTCACGCAGGTCTTCGGCGACCTATAGAACCCCATTAAAGTCTCAAAAGTCAGCAGTTCAGTCGTGGAAGGTAGAAACACGGGAAGAGTAAGTCCCACTTCTCAGCCCCCTCGGAAGCGACTGACGTGGAAACGCCTTTCCTACCTTTGCGTCACTGACCGGGTCGGAAGCACGTGTTGATGTTCCTCTGCCTGTCTTCGTCTGTCTGTGTGTATGTCTCTGTGTCTCTGTGTCTCTACCTGAGTCACGCGCTGCCCTCACGTGGCAGGGTGGGTGTCGGGGCGGAGGAAGTGGCTTCGGCACGTGCTTCCATCACTCAAGCACGCACGCACGCACACCATCTTAATCGCTCCGTCGGTTGGTGTAGCTTAGAAATATCGTCTGCAGCTGCAAAACGTGATTGACAAGTGGTGGGTGGAGCGAGATTTACAGGGAATTTTTATATTATTTGAATAAACTACTGTTAATTTATAATATTTACAGTAACTCATTGTGTTCTACATACATACTTACATAATATTACTAATACTGCTGCTGCTGCTACTACTACTACCACTACTACCACTTCTACCACTACCACTACGATTACTACAACAAAGACTACGACTACTACTACTATTATTACTTGAAGCTTTTGCCCGGCTTCTGTTACATTGTTCCTGTGGGCTTATGACTGTTGCAAAATACAATAAATATTTGGTCAAACTGTGTTATCAGTATGTATTTTATATTTAATCTCAACAGATATGGAAACTCTTATGACACCGCTATCGTAATGTACAAGCATCTTGAGTCGATGGCCCCTGTAAGGTAAACCGCAATCCTTAATCACAATCCTTTATACAGTGCCAGCCCAGGAGAATCCATGAGGTATGATTAGCACGCTCCATATTTCGTCGAACGCTTTCTAAAACTACAACTCTTTCGATTTAGAGCTGACCGGATCTTTCAAACGCATTAACCATTTTTTGCAAATTTACTTTAGTTTGTGTCGTATATCAAGGGCTTCTTTTTTGGACACCTTGTATACATTTGTAAGTAAGTAAGTAATGCAAATAAGTATTTAACACCTGAACGGAAGTGCATCGCCACAGAGGATAGGAGACTTAATTAGCCATTTCTTTTCGTTGGAAAATTGGAGCTGGTGCGACGCTAGAAGACATTAATTAACGGAATTAATGAAGCATGTCCTTATTCACGCTCTTTCGACTTCGTTCAGTCAAGTGAAAACGACGACGACGACTAAAATCCATCGATCCATCCAACCATCCATCCGTTAATTTACCCATTCATCCAAACATCCCTCTATCCCTCCAGCCTGACAGCAATTCGTAACCCACCCAATCATCCATCCATCCATCGATCCATCGATCCATCCATCGATCCATCGATACATCGATACATCGATCCATCGATTTATCGATCCATCGATCCATCAATTCGTCCATCCATCCATCCATCGATTCATCCATTCATCCATCCACCCATCCATCCATCCTCCGCTTATCCAACAAAGTTTTAAAACATCCCCATGAAACACTTGCATTTACAAAGCTGCCTTTAAACGTAACTCTCTAGCTCACAGGTACACAATCACTGGGCAGCGATTTTGTGATACTTAAAAAGAGCTATATAAAGTGTCCTGATGCAAACAAACATATTATTTCTACATTTATTAAGCGCCATTAAGATATTAAGACAGACAGATTGACTAATCATCAATCAATGACTCTGGGCAACCGTGAGCGAAGGACTTGTTCAAGGTCCCTACACAATAACCGCCTCAGAGGAGTAGACTCGAACCAGTACCCACCGCTTTGCAAGCCGAGCGCTCTATCTAATATACACGTTGCTTATACATATATAAATTTAAAATAATGCATAAATCTAAATGTATTCAAGGCGAAATTCAAACCTCTGAAAGAAGGTCAATAAATCAGAATCATTTTGCCCCTACAGGGACACTTAGACCACGCCTCCTTGCACGATAAATTTAATGTTACCGGTGAATAATCTATAGGCCTATGTACATATATACATAAATATATATATGTACAAATGCGTTTTAATCAATCTATATATAAACCCATATATATATAGCCCACAAAGGACATATATATAAGTTTATATGCATGGTAGCACTATATTACTTATGTGTGAATGGAAAGTGGCAGAAGTTGAGGAAAGCTGTTGATTTGACAAATGCCCGAAGAGAATGGAATTCGTTTATTCACAGTCATCGCCATCAAATGGCTTTCGTCAGGAACTGAAGATCCCATATATATGTACAGTACCTCTGTCTCTCTGTCTCTGTCTCTCTCTTCTGCCTCAGACAGACAGACAGACAGACAGACAGACAGATAGACAGATAGATAGAATAGATAAAATAGATAGATAGATAGATAGAGAGAGAGAATAGATAGATAGATAGAGAGAAGAGATAGATAGATAGATAGATAGATAGATAGATAGATAGATAGATAGATAGATAGATAGATAGATAGACAGATAGATAGACAGACAGACAGACAGATAGACAGACAGACAGACAGACAGACAGACAGACAGACAGACAGACAGACAGACAGACAGACAGACAGACAGACAGACAGACAGACAGACAGACAGACAGACAGACAGACAGACAGACAGACAGACAGACAGACAGACAGACAGACAGACAGACAGACAGACAGACAGACAGACAGACAGACAGACAGACAGACAGACAGACAGACAGACAGACAGACAGACAGACAGACAGACAGACAGACAGACAGACAGACAGACAGACAGACAGACAGACAGATAGATAGATAGATAGATAGATAGATAGATAGGGGAATAGGGAGAGACAAAGACAGAGAGAGGCAGAGCGAGGCAGAGCGAGGCAGAGAGTTAGATAGATAGAGAGAGAGAGAGAGAGAAGAATGTGGCCTGGTTCTCAGCTTTGTTCGACGACCTGAAGCCATTTATCAGTTTCCCAGCCATGCGTGAACTTCCTGCGTCCGACCTTACCCATGCATGACTGAATTCCAAAGCCCCTCCAGCAGCAACAAACATCAGAATCTTAACCCACGCATTCCAGACGACACACGCATTCGATTCTTTCGATCGGTTTTAAGGCCAATTGAACCCATTGTACCCTCTGTGTGCCTCCATTTTTACCTCCTGCATTGTAATGCAGTCACGCGCAAACCGGGATTTGAACCCCCACCTTTCGATCATGGACCTATTCTTTTCATATTCAATGGACCAGTTAGACTTGTGTTGCCTCAAGGCCTGTGTTTCTCGAGTTTTTTAGATTGCACGTGGTCATATGATGTCCGCGGCTTCGGCAGAGGAGGGTAGAGGGGACGTGACCCCCACTCGGAAATTCTGGGGCAGAGCAAATTGTTCTTATAAATTTAAATTAGTGTAATGTCTCTTAATCTAATGTAAGCTAATCTAAAGACTTCTATAGCGCCGTTACCATAATCCCCAAGGCATCAGTTGATGGTCGGTTCAAGTCAAAATCGCAGTCAAAATTCATAAACCGTTGGAGAAGCCGGGTCGAATTGCAGTGGGTCAGAGAAACCAGAAGCCAGGCTGCTTTGGGTAAGCGAGTTGGAAGAGACGTGCCTTAAGTTTAGACCTGAATGACACGAAAGGATTGGCAGATGGGTAAACTATTTTGATGAGGTACTTTTGACCCCGTTTCTGATCGGAAAGAATAAATAAATAAGATGATAAATTATGTAAATACAATGCTTTCAACTTATAAAAGTTGTCGAAACGTCCTGGCTTACTTCCTCTCTTCCAGGTCCATTCCCAGTACCTTTCTTACGATCGTCATCTGATCGCTTGACTTAGCATCTCCATCCTCGAATCCGGTTTTCCACTTGCTTCAACATTCCAGCTGCTGCTGCTGCTGCT
Organism: Norana najaformis; assembly: GCA_964023275.1. Classification (NCBI taxonomy): domain Eukaryota; kingdom Metazoa; phylum Annelida; class Clitellata; order Crassiclitellata; family Hormogastridae; genus Norana; species Norana najaformis. The sequence goes on from OZ029918.1 coordinate 1,490,532, forward strand.
ATGTTATGACTGCTGCACGTGGCAACGTCGGTCCGAGCAGGGAGGGGTCATTAAGTGCGCTGTTGGACATACATCGACAAACGGACGATTGATGTTAAGTGCATTTGGTCAGTTTAGGTCAGTTTAGGTCATCTGACTGACACATCTGACCAACAATGGAGGCCCAAGAACTTGATGCTCAAATGTTTATTCACTAACAATCTCTGATATTCACATAACACAACATAACATAACATAGCATAACACAACATACCATAACACAACATAACGTAACATAACATAACGTAACATAACGTAACATAACGTAACATAACGTAACGTACCGTAACATAACGTAACATAACGTAACATAACACAACACAGCATAACATAGCATAACACAGCATAACATAATACAGTATAACGTAACAGAGCATAACATATCATAAACAGTAAACATTAACATTGCATTACACAAAGTAACATAGTATAACATGATAGGACATAACAAAACATAGAAACATAGCATACCATTAACATGACCTACCATTAACATTAACATTGCACAACAAAGCATAACATAACAGTATAAAACATAACATTAACACAACACAACAGTAACATTGCATAACATAACGTAACATAACATAACGTAACATAACACAGACAGACTAAATACTCAAGGGGAAATCTTGAAGATCAACCCGTCACGGCGCAGACCTGAGACAAGCAGAGGTTTCGCGGTGCTAAGCAATAACGTCGACATAAATTTGTCAGCGGTTTCTTTCACGTTTTCCAATATTTACACGGAAGCCTTTGAGCTCCTGATCGGCGTCCATTTGAGGAATTACAAGAGCCAGCTGTGGGTGGCGTGGGTGGACACGTGGGTGGCTGGAGAAATGGGGAGGGGCGCTGTGAGGTGGGTTACAACGTGGAAGGACGGCTGTGATGTCTGTCAGTTGTATCAGTGTTTATAAAACAATCTTTGGAGGACATGTGTTACTCTGCATAGGCGGGGGTCAATGAGTCCAGTTCCTGAATCTTTACTGCATCTGCAGCTGGTGTGATAAACTCGTTTAGCTTTTCGGCAGAAGGGTCAAGGGGCAAATAGATCTAAATATAGTAGTATTCTGGTATTTAGAATTCCCTCGGTTAGGAAAGTAAGTTATGATAACGGGGTTCTTATCCAGAAGGGTTAAGCTCCGTTGACTTGTTTGACTTCATTACGTGGGGCACGGTATACCCGATTGGAAAGAGCGCTCATAATCGTAATCGTAATCGTAAACTCGAAATTTCTGAAGCGCTAAATTTCTTATCTAATCTTTTCTGATCTAATCTGACTGATCGGATCTAATCCAATCCAATCTAATCGATCTAATCTAATCTAATCTAATTCAATCCCACGGCTTGACATACTCTTCTCTAAGAGAGCTGAATATCGGGTCGTCAACATTTAAAAAAATGGAACCCTGACCTTAGCGAAAGGTCAGCTGCAATTCCATCTGAAACCTTTCTAAGAGAAATCAGTAACCGATGTCCTCTGGCGTTGAACTCAACCAAGTATACTGTATTCGCGGAGGAGAAATAACCTCAGATCTGCTAACAAGTAATATTTCGGAGGCCTAGTAATATTTCGGAGGCCTAGGTATATTTCGAAGGCCTAGTAATATTTCTGAGGCCTAGTAATATTTTGGAGGCCTAGTAATGTTTTGGAGGCCTAGTAACATTTCAGAGGCCTAATAATATTTCGGAGGCCTATTAATATTTCAGATGCCTAGTAATATTTCAGAGGCCTAGTAATATTTCGGAGGCCTAGTAACATTTCAGAGGCCTAGTAGTATTTCAGGGGCCTTGTAATATTTCGGAGGCCTAGTAGTATTTCGGAGGCCTAGTAATATTCGGGAGGCCTAGTAATATAAGGACGTGGCGCCTCCTGGTGAAACAATAGAAATGACGACGAGAAAGGATTTGCAAGTTACTATAAAAGCGCGATAGTGTGTCGAAAATGTAAACGTTTTTCTATGACCACCGTTTGGCCTCAACCCTGCTCAGTTTTCATTGAAGCAATCGGGTGAATCCATTACCACCGTTGCACGTTTGAAAGGGCATTCTAGCGCTTAGCGTGTTGGACTGTCAGCCTAGAAGTCTAGGTTCAAATTCAGGATGCTACGGCAAGATATCTGTTCTACCAGGACCTCCTAGCGAACTCAGCCTTGAAATGAGTACATCGACAGCACACCTGTTAATGGAAACGCGAGGGACAAGACTAGCTGGATGTTGTATGGCGAGGGGAAGAAAATCAAGGCTCTAGCATTTCACGCCTCTCTCGGATTAGCTTAAACAGACCAGTCTTCTTATTCTTGTTCTTCTTCTTCTACTGCTCATTCAGTGCATGTAAGCATGTTTCTATGAATGTATGTATGCATGCATGTATGTATGAATGTATGCATCTATGTCTGTCTGTCTAAATGCATGTATGTATCTATGTCTGTCTGTCTAAATGTATGTACGTATGCATGTAATTCTGTCTGTCTAAATGTATGTATTTATGTCTAAATGTATGTATCACGTATCACCTACAAACTGTGCCTAATTATATACAAGGCTCTTAATGGTCTTCTACCAGACTATATATCCGACTTCTGTATTCGAACAGCCGACAACCAGAACACATATGAGCTACGGTCCTCATCGAGGAATCAACTGCTTGTCCCGCTTTCTTCACGAAGTTCGGCGAACGTTCCTTCTCTGTCGCCGGACCCACTGCGTGGAACAGTCTTCCTGAGAATGTGACGAATGCCCCATCCCTAGACACATTCAAGTCACGACTCAAGACACATCTTTTTAGGATATCTTATGACTGTAGTTGATTTTTGTTTTTTAACCCATGTACAGCGGCCTTTTCTTCGGCCTCGGCTGTGCTACGGCGCTATATAAATTGTCTTATTATTATTATTATTATTAGTAGTAGTAGTAGTAGTAGTAGTAGTATGTATGCATGCATGTATGTATTTATCTATGTCTCTCTATCTAAAAGTATGTACGTATGCATGTAATTCTGTCTGTCTAAATGTATGTCTAAATGTATGTCTAAATGTATGTATGTATGCATGTAATGTCCGTGTAGATGTATGTATGTATGAATGTGTGTAGGCATGTATGTATGTATGTATGTATGTATGTATGTATGTATGTATGAATGTGTGTAGTCATGTAGCATGTATGTATGTATGTACGTACATATGTATGTATGCGTGGTTGTATCTATAGAATATATGTGCATTAAACATACGCCCAAGGTGTGTCTTATGCGCTTAAGTGCATAATAAGTGGAGCTGTGTGTTCATTGTCCTCGTCGGTGACATAGACAGACCGACAGATACAGACAGACACAGACCCACGGGTACAGACAGAGGCAGACAGAGACAGACAGAGTCAGAGAGGGAGATACAGAGAGTGAGATACAGAGAGAGAGAGAGAGAGAGAGACAGACAGACAGAGAGAGAGAGAGAGAGAGACGGAGGTCTAATTATAATGTATCTTTTCTGATCATAAAAATGACCCAGAGGCGGAGTGCTCTACAAATTAACTCCACCCAATAAGTGCAGACGAGGACCAGACGCACAGACGCACATATGCACTCAGGCGCACGCACAAAGACATATGCAGAGCGACTTTGAAAGATACACAGACAGGCAACAAACAGAAAACTCACCAACCGCCCGACTACCGCATGGGACTAGACAGAAATGTACATACATACATTCATACATACATACAAACATACATACATTCATACATACATGCATGCAATCATACATACGTACTTACATACATACATACATGCATGCATTCATACATACATACATACATTCATACATACATAGATACATACATACATAGATACATACATGCATTCATACATACATACATACATACATTCATACATACATACATACATGCATGCATTCATACATACATACATACATGCATGCATTCATACATACGTAGTTACATACATACATACCTACATACATTCATGCATGTACTCATCCAATCGATCCATATATCAATCCATCCATCTATACATACATACACACATACATGCATGCATACATACATTCATCCATACATACATGCATCGATACAGACAGACAGACGCACCCACACACACACACACACACACACGCACAATGACATCGCGTATGACAGGTAACGTTAAGCCACGAACGACAACAACTACAGTATTAGCATTAAAGACGTTATTGGGCTACAACTAAAGCTCTGGTCATGATCTACGCTGGGTCGGCGCAAGTGGTTATGAATCGAGGGCGTAGTCTCGGAATTATTAAGCTCGCCTTTCAAGTGTTCCAGCGTCTATAGAGTCTCAATATAACGCTTGTTATGTTGGCCAAGTGCAGCTGTGTGTATAGAGACTTCGCCTGGACCTCCTCGGATCTTGTCTCTGCTTGACTAAGCCAGGACCTTGCTATAAATCAGAGGCGCTTAAGCGAATCGCTGACGAAAAAACAAACGCGTCAATCAAACGATTGAAAAGGCTCGACTGCTGAAGTCATGTGCTTTTAACGCTCAAAGGTTGATGAGCTAATAATACGACACTTACAAGACTGTGCTTATGTACTAGGAAGCTTTTATTTCCAGCAAGAGTAGGCTAACGCCTGAATACGATTAAACGGAGTTGTTTAGGCACATTGTGTGTTTTTGAAGCTCGGTTACGGTTCACTTGTCGTGTATACCGGGAAGGGCCATCACAAGTGGGATGAGTTTTATTCGGTGAAGGACAGGCGCTATATAATCGACGGATATATGATGGCGGCGGGGAACAGGACGGATAATTGGAATGGCGATCACTGATGTAATTTTAGACCGAAAGATCTGTAATCGTTGAAGACTGTGAATTATTATTGTGATGTAGATTGGATCGATGGAAATAGGTATGTTGTCCTTCATCATCATCATCATCATCATCATCATCATCATCATCATCATCATCATCATCATCATCATCATCATCATCATCATCACCACCACCACCCACCACCACCATCATCATTATCGTAATCATCATCATCACCACCACCACCACCACCATCATCATCATCATCATCATAATCATCATCACCACCACCATCATCATCATCATCATCATAATCATCACCACCACCACCACCATCATCATTAACAGCGTCATCATCATCATAATCAACAATAATAACATTATCGTCGTCGTTGCCATAATCAACCACTTCATCGTCGTCATCTTTGTGTAGTGATGAGTTCATAATCGTCGTCATCGTTGTCGTTGCTTTCTTCCTCTTGTAATGATTCGACGGTCGAAAAAGTCAGTGGTCGAATGAATTTATTGTCGATTAAGTTCATGGTCGAATGATTGAATGGTCGATTGATTTACTGGTCGGGTGAGTTCTTGATCAAATGAGGTCATGGTCGAATGATTTGCAGGTCGGATGAGCTCATGGTCGAATGATTGAATGGTCGATTGATTTACTGGTCGAATGAGTTCTTAATCAAATGAGTTTATGGTCGAATGATTCTTTGATCGATTTAGTTCATAGTCGAATGATTCAATGGTCAAATAATTTAGAAGAGTTAATGGTCGAATGATGCAATGGTCGAATGTTTCACTGGTCGATTGAGTTAATGGTCGAATGATTCGATGGTCGAATGAGTTCTGAGTCGAATATGTACCAGGTCGAATGAGTCAGTGATCGAAAGTATCGACGTTCGAATGAGTGGTAGGTAATCATTGTTGAATGTGTTGACCTTTCGGCGAATTCATTATCGCCATTAACAGAAATATACACTAATATTGTTTGAGCAAACATTCGACCACGAAGCAGTAGCTCATTAAACCCCTTCCGACGCACTCACGACTCGAAGTCCTAGTACTCAAGTATCCGAACGTTGTTTGAACAGCCGAGTACTTATAGGGGCGTGGCTCACTGTTCATGCACTCAGTCGGTTTAAGTACAGCGTGTAGTGTTCGCGATAAGCCCTATTGTCTAGTGTCCGGACACTTGACACAACGGATGCCATTGTGCTTTGCAAGGGTGGGGTGTAAGGAAAGGGGTGTGGTATTGATGGGCTGAGCCGATTGGTGTCAAAAGCTGCTTCGTGATGGGCAAAACGTCTCTATCTGGCATCCGAGGTGGGAACTATGGAGCCTTCTGGCTTTATTAGGCGATGCATGTATGTATGTATGTATGTATGTATGTGTGCATGTATGCGTGTATATATGTATGTGTTTATGAATGTATGTATCCGTGTATGTATGTATTTGTTTATGAATGTATGTATGTGTGTATGTATGTGTGTATGTATGTGTGTATGTATGCATGTATGCGTGTATATGTGTATGTATGTGTGTATGTATGCTTGCTTGCATGTATGTATGTATGCATGTATGTATATATGTATGATGTATATATGTATGTATGTATGTATGTATATATGTATGTATGTATGTATGTATGTATGTGTGTATGTATGTATGTATGCATGTATGTATGTATATATGTATGTAAGTATGTATGTATGTGTGTATGTATGTAGGCATGTATGTATGTATATATGTATGTATATATGTATGTATGTATGTATGTGTGTGTATGTATGTATGTTTCTATGTATGGGTGTGTAATGTGTGAATGTTGTGTGATAGATCAATTACAGATAATGTATGCATGTATGTTAGGTTTTATGGCGAGCGTATGTGTCCTGCGGGAGAAGATAGATTGATGAAAGGGCAGTATGGTGAAAAGGGTGCGGATAATTGATTCTGGGGCGAGCGAGGGTGATGGGGCGCAGATCCGGTGGAATAATTACCCAGCAGCTGGCTTACTGCCCCTCTCACTCGTCGGACACGTGTTACGCCCACACCATATTCTCACGGACACTGTCGTACATACATGCATACATACATATATGCATACATAAAAATACATACGTACATACATACATACATACATGCATACATACATACATATGTACACACATACATACTTACATACACACATACATACATGCATATGTACATACATACATACATGCATACATACATACAAACATACATATATACATACATACATACATACTTACATAGTAAAGTAGTAAAAAAGTGAAGTATCCCATATCCCACAAGTGGGACGTAGGGGAGGCGCTCATTTCCTTTTCTTTAGCCCCTTGAGCCGGCAATGGACGAATCCCAAGGTCCTGGACACGGAGCCAGTGCATCGCAGGACTTGCCGTTTACTTCCCAGCTTACGCCGGTACCAAATTCTACTGCTTGTTGACAGAGGCACGGTGTGCGCAAACAACTTGCCCAGGGTCGTTACACGGAGTCGAACCCGCAACCACATGATCATTGACCAAACGCGTTACCGATAGACCACCGTGCCGCACACATACTTACATACACACATACATACATACGTACATACATACATACATGCATGCATGCATACATACATATGTACATACATACATACATACATGTATGAATGCATAGTTATTAGCTACCTTGAGGGTAAACTGTGTACCCTTAGCATCCAGTCCTACTCTGATTTGGGTAACCGAGCCATCCTACAAACTCATCTACACTTCACCCATTGCAGTCTCTGCAAAGGTCTCTCACTCAGATCTGAAAAGACTCCTTTTCCACAAACTCTACCTATCCCGATTGCTCCTCTTCCCCTGACCTCTCTTTCCGCTCCGATCCTAAACACCATCCACCGTAGCCGTCTGACTGTCTGTCTACCTACCTGTTGCTAGACTGGTTACTTGGAACTGAATCTGACTCTTCCTGTCTTTCGATTTTGTTTTGACTGAGCGCCTGGGAAGAAGCTGGTTCTCGCGACTTAGCTTTCGCTGGGCGCTGTAGAAATCTCTAGATTACGATTACGATTACGATTACCCCCGAGGTCCTTTCGTCCATGGATATTCGTATTCTTATCCCAAGTTTCCCGCGGACTTCCACGAGATTCGGCGAATGTTCCTTCTCTGTAGCCGGACTGACCCTGAACTGACCATGACCATGCATGACCATGACCATGACCATGACCCTGACCCTGACCCTGACCCTGACCCTGACCCTGACCCTGACCCTGACCCTGACCCTGACCCTGACCCTGACCCTGACCCTGACCCTGACCCTGACCCTGACCCTGACCCTGACCCTGACCCTGACCCTGACCCTGACCCTGACCCTGACCCTGACCCTGACCCTGACCCTGACCCTGACCCTGACCCTGACCCTGACCCTGACCCTGACCCTGACCCTGACCCTGATCATGTGACGAATACCTCAAACCTAGACACATTCAAGTCACGACTCAAGATATGGCTTTTTAATATCTCTAATGATTGTCGTTGATTTTTGAACTGCTGTGCAGCACCCTTTTCTTCTCGTTGGTCGTGCTACGGCGCTATATAAATCGTCTTATTATTATGATTATTGTTATTATTATTGTTATTATTATTATTATTAATGGTTATTATTATTTATTATTTATTATTATTGTTGTTGTTATTATTATTGTTGTCATTATTATTATTATCATCATCATCATCATTATCATTTTTATAGTTACCCCATTATGCAACTCGGTCTATCAGTCAGTAGCCACGAGATCACGCGCCCTAATCAGGGTGTATAGAGTTTAACCTTTGCCCTTCCGCAATTCGGCCAGGGTGTGTTTCAGGGAGACTCCCTTCGATCCCCTGCCCCCCCCCCCCCCTGCAGTGCGGTACAGGCGGCAGTAATTCCTCGCCAATCGTCGGATCTCGTTGGCCGTTGACGCCCTCTGTAAATGTGTGTAACAAATCATTGTCAGCGATGACAGAATTGTAGTCGAGACTGTTACGTGGCTTAGCTGAGAGGAGAGGCGGCGTTAAAACATCACAAACAGGACCTTTCTCTCTCTCACTCTGTCTCCCCTCTGTCTGTCTCTCTCTGTGTCTCTCTCGCTCTCTGTCTGTCTCCCCTCTGTCTGTCTCTGTCTCGCTCTCGCTCTCTCTGTCTTTTCCCCTCTGTCTTTGTCTGTCTGTCTCTGTCTCTATCTCTTTCACTGTTTCTCTGTTTCTCTGTCTCTTTCTGTGTCTCGCTCTCTCTTACTCTCTTTCTATCTCATGTCTCTGTCTGTCTGTCTGTGTCTGTCTGTTTGTCTCTGTCTGTCTGTCTGCCTGTCTGTCTCTCTCTCATAGTTTCACTTCGTCTTTCGCTTCGGGCTAACCCCATTCATCTTTGAATCTCTAATCTACCATCAGTGGACATAGAATAAGCTAATTCTCACAGTACAGTAGACCAAGAAAAAGGTTATTTGTTGATGCTTCTACGCTTTGAAGCCTCTTTAAGCTGAGCCATGTTGATACTTTCAGGCAAGGCGCTGGATTATAGCCATATAGTTAAATTAGTTGAAAGCAACTAGCTTTAAAACTAATAACAATCCCTATTGAAAATAACTTCACAGTGACGCCATTTGAAAAAATGACCCTTGCAAAGTGGTGAGTAGCGAGGCCGTGTCCTTGTAGGGCATTGGCGAGCACACCTTGAGGGCTGTGCTGAGGCCGAAGTAGGAGGACATTTCGAACATGAATTATAGCTAAAATACAGTCAAATTAAATCTAAAATCATTTAACGAAAATCCGACTTAAGTTTGGGTTAAGCTTGTATAATAATTTTCAGTAGTTGTTGGATTGATTCTAGGAGTTATTTTTTCTGTTCGCGGTGTATTATTATTTATCTGCGTGATCTATCATTTCGACTGATTTTTGCATAGAGTCGTCATGGGTAACAACGTGTTCTATCTAGTCACCTTCGTATCCGTCTTTCTGGCGTCGACAAAGATGGCAACCAGCGAATCGGGTTCAGATAATGATGATGAAGATGATGACGTCAGAGTGCCGTCATCGTCCTCGACGTCTGCTCTCAGTACAGCTACGACGACAGGTGGGTTACAACAAGACGTTTATTGCTTCAACGTAATTGCTGGACTTCTGTTATTGGCCAATTCTGCGGCATAAGGAGTGCAGCGGTTCTTAAGGTGTGGTCCGGGGCCCCTAGGGATCCCCGAGACCATTTCCGGGGGTCCACGAGGTCTCGACAATTTTCCTAAAAATACTAAGATGTTACTTTTTTGTTTTGGAAAATATAGTTACTTTCCATTGTAAAATATATTAATTATGTAAACATGTAATGGTGGGTTGATTATTGTTATTTTGCTGTGAATTAATTTAATACATTTATTTCGCAGTTTTAATTTCGAATACAGTTAATATCGATAGATAAAACACAGATAAACAAAAGCTCTTTGGGGTCCTCAATAATTTTTAAGAGTGAAAAGAGGTCCTGAGACTAAAAGCTTTCTGATCTAGTGATCTGGTCTAGTGGTTAGAGTGTGCACAAATCTTCGTCTACGCTAACTCGATCTGACCTGACCTGACCTGACCTGACCTGACCTGACCTGACCTGTTGGGTGACTTCGCCTTATTTAAATAAAAGAATAAAATGTCTGGTGAAACTGGTTTTCTTGTACTTTTCTCATCTCGGCTTTGTTAAGTGTCTGTTCGGGACAAGGTAAGCGGGTGTCAGCAATCCAGAGATAATAACCTTGCATGACCGACCTTGGAACGAGTACAATGGCAACACTGGAGCTGGTAGATTGACGCCTCATATTTTCACATAAATGCATTCAATCCTTTGATAGATAGACAGATAGATAGATAGATAGACAGACAGACAGTCAGACAGACAGACAGACAGACAGACAGTTAGACAGACAGATAGATAGATAGAGAGATAGATTAGATAGGTAGATAGGTAGGTAGGGAGGCAGGCAGGCAGACAGACAGACAGACAGATAAACAAACAAATAAATAAATTATAACTATGATTGTAGATTGTCTAATTGCAAATTCCCGGGTAAGCGTTTGTTCAACAAACAGATCGGACGACAATCGTAAAGATGACATGAGGTCATCGCAAGAATCTGGCGTCACGATGACGTCGACGATTTCGTTTTCGGTGCATGACGTCACGACGAATACGACGTCACAGCCAGTCTATGATGACGTCACATCCGGAGCGTCGTGCGATGGAGAGACGCCGCGGAAGTCCGAGAGGGACCCGAGGTTCCACTGGAAGTTCTTTCAACCCTACTCCTACCTGAACGTCTCCTTGACCGAGTCCTCTCAAATTGTGAAGGGATATTTCGTCGTCAGGCATTCAGAATGCGAGGAACTTCGGTGGAATGTGACGGTCGTCAATGGCAGTCAACGGAAGACAATCGTAAGAATAAAACTGGATTCGATTGGGTTCCTCCCCCAGAATTGCGACAGTTTTCCGACCCATCATACAAACTCATCGATGCTCCACCGGTTGCAATTTCTGCTTCGGCCTTTCACTCAAAACTCAAAACATTCCTCTTTCACAGATCCTACCCTGACACCCCTTCTTCCTCTTATCTCTCTCTCCTCTCCAACCCCAAACACCACCCCCTGTAGCTGCCACGCTTTCTCTCCGTCTGACTTTTGGATCTTGACCTGGAACCGAACTCTTTTGCCTATCGATTTTGTTTTGACTGAGCGCCTGTGAATAAACTGGTCCCCGCGGCGCGGCTTTCATTGGGCGCTGTAGAAATCTCGGAATTACGATTACGATTACGATTAGGATTTTAATCCAGTGAGTGTTGGCAGATCAATCGTTGAATATAGATTCGCTACGCCTCAGTTTGTCCCAGTCATTTCGGACACATTTTTTTGATCTGCAATGGCCGAATGGTTAAGACGTTGAACTTGAAATCCATTGGGATATTTCTGCATAGGTTCGAATCCTGCTCACAGCGAATGAGTTTGTGGGACACGGTTGCCGAATCGTTTGAGCGCTTGGCTTGTAATGCAGGTTAGAGCTAAACATGAGTGGGCCCTTGAGCAAGTCCTTCACTCACAAATGCTACGCGATCAGATTCAGGTGTAGTAGTAGTAATAGTAGTAGTAGTAGTAGTAGTAGTAACAGCAGCAGCAGCAGTAGTAGTAGAATAGTAGTAGTAGTTGTAGTGATAGTAGTATTGCTCTCCTTTCTACTATATATCTCGCCTCGTAGTCCTATCTCTGCTTCTTTCTTTTCATCTGTGTCCGTGCGTCTGTCTGTCTGTTTGTCTGTCTGTTTGCCTGGCTGTCTGTCTATTTGTCTGTCTGTCTGCCGGTCGGTCGGTCGGGCGGTCTTTGCGATATTTAGCTGCTGTACTCGAGCGAACATGCCTGTCTAGTAAATTACTCGATTGCAGGGGCCTCTTGAGCTAACTGCTCACGTATGAATGAAAAATTTCCTAATCAGCTCACCTGAAGTTTGAAAATGTCGGTTGTATTCATTATGCTACGGGTGTGTGTGTGTGTGTGACAGAGAGAGAGTGAGACAGACAGACAGACAGACGACAGACAGACAAAGAGTCAGAAAAGCACCTCTGATACAATGGTAGTTTGGCGGGGGGCACTTGCTTTGTTCCCTCGGTAAGGAGACCGCACTTCCTCTACGCTTGCTTTCTCTAGTCTGACAAATTAGTTAACGCCCTTCGTTGACTCCGTCTTTCCTCGCTCTTCTGAACTTCAATGTAGCGTTTTTTCAGCTGCTCTCTTCTTCACGTTTCGGGGTCATTCAAGCAGAAAAAGGGGAAAGCTGACATCTGCGGGGGAAGTGAGTGAACAAGTGGGTGAGTCGGTGAGTGAGTAAGTAAGTGAGGGAGTAGGCTAGATCATAAATAGACAGTTGTACAGCTAAGATCTTTTGCACCTGGGTACAGGGCACAAGATCGGTTCCACAAAGACACAGAGATAAGACTACGAGGCGAAAGATATAGTAGGGAGGAGAGCAATACAACTACAACAACTACTACCTCTACTACTACTACTTCTACTACTACTACTACTATTATTACAACTACTACTACTATTATTATTATTACTACTACTACTACTACTACAAAATATAAGCTATATTTTTTAAATTGAACCTGTTTAATTACGGTTTTGCTTCCTTGGGTTGTGCTCCCTCTGTCCCGCACGTTCAGGGTCACAAGGTCGGAAACTGGGGCGAGGCATGCAGAGTTCAGAGTTCAATCATTTTCCACCACTAGCCTAATTTTTTCGTTCCCGAGGAATCATCTCTATCTGTTTCAATATAATAAATAACATTACCATTCGACGAGGAAACATTCAATAATCTACAGTTCGATTCGTTCGGTTAATTTAATTGCTGTTTAATTTTTTAGAATATTGTAAGCCGAAGGATTTCGAGAATCGCTGATGCGTTCGTCTTCGGATTCAGCCTTGAAAAACTTGAGGCCAAGGAAATCTATGTTGCATTTCATGAAGGCCAACGAGAAGAAACGACGAAGCCGAAGCAGCAAGATGAACAACGAAGGCAACCGCACAAATGCGAGTCAAACAACAGCGTCATGGTTGATGCTGAATTATTTCGGCCTTGCGATGGTAAGATTGAACATACGAGACATGGATTTCAGCAAGGAGACAGACAGACAGACAACCAGATGGACAGGCAGAGACACAGACAGACAGACAGGCAGGCAGGCAGGCTGATGGACAGACAGACAGGCAGGCAGGCAGACAGCCAGCCAGATGGACAGGCAGAGATACAGACAGACAGACAGCCAGCCAGCCAGATGGACAGGCAGAGATACAGACAGACAGACAGACAGACAGGCAGGCAGGCAGACGACAGACAGATGGACAGGCAGAGATACAGACGAATAAAACTACTATGCATACATGCATACAATCATACATGCATACATAAATACATACATACATACATACATACATAGATACATAAATACATACATACATACATACATACATGCATAGATACATACATGCATGCATTCATACATACATGCATGCATTCATACATACATATATACATACATACATGCATGCATTCATACATACATGCATGCATTCATACATACATATATACATACATACATGCATGCATTCATACATACGTACATACATACATGCATAGATACATACATACATTCATACATACATACATACATACATAAATACATACATACATACATACATACATACATGCATACATACATACATACATACATAAATACATACATACATACATTCATTCATACATATATACAAGCATACATACATGCACACATACATACATACATACATACATAAATACATACATACAAGTAAACAAGCTGAAAGAGATGAGTTTTAAGTTAAGACCTGGATGACATTATAGAATGACAGTGCGAACAGAACTGGGCAGCGAATTTCAAAGCCCTTGAGTAACTACCGAGAACTTTTGAGAACCCAACACCGTATTTTCAGAGGCCCGGGCCTCTAGGAACCTCTGTAGGGACCTCTGCAGGGACCTCTGTAGGGACCTCTGCAGGGACCTCTGTAGGGTCCTCCATAGGGACCTCTGCAGGGACCTCTGTAGGGACCTGTTTATACCGACAGCCTTCTATTTTCCAGATCCAACAAAGGCTATTAACGAGTTGACATCCGAAGCCATCGCGGTCAGCAACGACACGGCCTCTACGTCGTCCAGACCCTCCTATGACTATACTAACAACAGCAGTGATGACGACGACAGGATTGGTGCAGGCACCACCCTGGAACATGAAAACTTGGAACATGGAACCTCCACACAGAACCCCTTTCCCAGCAGCACCAGATCAGTTTACCCAGCTACAGATCCTCTGACCCCTCGTCGCTCAAATCGACCAACTCCACCACCCTTCAGTAAGATGATCTAAGTATCTCTTATATATTCACCTATTAGCCTATATTATTATTACTAGTAGTAGTGGTAGTATTAGTATTATTATCGTATTATTGTTGTTGTTGTATTTTTTGTTGTTATTGTCATTGTTGTATTTGTTGTTGTTGTTGTTGTTATGAGGGCCGAACGAAGGCGCGTTAGATCAATGATGTCTTGTGTAATTTACCCTAGGATTGAACGTACACGTAATTGGCGAATGCTCAGCGTTATGTAGCGTCGGTCACTTACTACTACTACTACTACTACTACTACTACTACTACTACTACTACTACTACTACTACTACTACTACTACTACTACTACTACTACTACTACTACTACTACCACTACTACTACTATCATCATCATCATTAACATCATCATGATATCTGCTTGGAGTATGCTGAGACAAAACTCCCTCATGCGTTGCAGGCTCTACAACAACGACGTTGATGCCATCAACCGAATCCTTGCCAGATAAACTCCAGAAATACAAGGGATCGTTCCGCATCACGAACCAAGACTTCCTTCCAAACCTCGATCAGGAAACAACGATCGAATATAAAAGTCTTCATAGCAAAATCCATCCACTGGTGAGAAGGGTCTCACTCACTCTCTTTGTCTGTCTCTTTGTCTGTCTCTTTGTCTGTCTCTTTGTCTGTCTCTTTGTCTGTTCGTTTGCCCTTTTGGATTTGTTTTCGATTGTTATATAATGTAATGACGACAATTTATGTAGTATCGTAAGTAGCAGGCTACTTCTAGGGTGCTTTACAAAGTCAAAAGTCAGCCCAAGTACTAAGAGGGTTGTTTTTGTGTGGGCTTTTGCGGTCGTTATCAGCTTTTTGTTTCAAACAAACCATTCAACTCAGTGCTGGTTGTTTTGACCACATTTTCCATAGCTTTTAATAACTTTGAATCAAACGCTGGACTTATTATCATCTTTCTGTCGTCGCTTGCAAAAACGCAGTCGCTGCGAGCAGGATTTGAACCTACGCGGGAAGATCCCATTGGATTTCAAGTCCAACGCTTAACCACTCGGCCATCGCAGCCCACAATCACAACTGATGATGTCCTGAGTATTGAAAGCAACTATGCCCCAACTTGGTATTCATTTGAGTGTTTTAATAGTTATCTGGTGTAGAATATTCTAAAGGACCGACTGTTTTGAAGACACTTTCTCCACCTGTGAATAAGCTGGTTCCTGCGACTTGGCTTTCGTTGGGCGCTGTAGAAATCTCGAGCTTACGATTACAATTAAGGCGTTGGATTTGAAATCCAATGAGCCCTTTCGCCGCAGGTAATATCCTGTTTCCGAATGAGTTTTTTTAAACGATTTCTGAAAGATGTGAGTTCAGCTTTTGATTCAAAAGTGTGGAGTTAGAGTCTTCAACACAGTCGGAATGTTGTCCTATAGAATATCCTAAATGAAATAACTTCAGTCAAATTCGAGCTTACTATTACGATTAACTTAACAGGACAAGAAATTTGGCTACCATGTACGAAAGATATTTTATAGGATTTCGTTTTGCTCTAATTTTTCATTTAATTGCGTTAATATTTCGACGATACGTTGGTATATGTCGCAGTTGAATGCTTCCTATTCGTCGAGCTTCGGTCCGTTATATCACGGCATTAAGAAGATCGGCTTCAGATCTGGAAGCATCATTGTTGACAACTGGTTCGAGATATTCGGAAACTTCTCGGAGCAACTGCGAAACAGATCTTCGACGAACCTCGTCGAAGAGTTCAGCCGTAATGGGATGGACATCGATCCAACTTCGTTCAAATTCGAACCCGATAAAGGTAGGCTACGTGATCTGTAGAACAGTTGGAAGGCGCGCTGTACGTGATGAGCTCGAAGCCATAGCTTTGGGCATATCACGTACTGTATGCTTAACAGTTGATCTGCTGTAATTACAGTTAATCTTTTTAACAGAACTACATTTGTTATGGGGACCTTAAACGGGCAGCGGTAGTGAAGGATCTCACCCGAGGAGGGTTGAGGTCATACGGTCGCTATAGAAAAACATGTACATATACATTTATTTACATTTAAACAGCCACTGTACGGGGACTTAAATGGCGTGGTGTCCATTCAAACGAATATCGGTGGTGAAGGATCTCACCCCAGCAGGGTCGAGGCCATACTGTCGCTATAGAAATCCGTGTACATTTACATTTTGTGTTACATTTAGTTGCAATTACGTCAACAATGGCGGTGCTAGTTTTGGCTAAAGGAGACCTCAAATTTTGGTTCACCCCTAACATGCCGACCCCAATTTTACATCTACACGTGATCAACTCTATATACAGAAATACGCATGCGCAGTGGGTGTAGGGATCTACATCCGGTGTAACTTGGTCTGAACATCGTTTGATTGTCTTGCTGCCTGTCGTCGTAAGATAGAGTGCCTGTCTTTTTGTATGCCTGCATTCCTTTCTGTGTTTGTCTGTCCGTCTGCTTGTTCGTCTCTTTGTCTGTCTGAAGTCCTTTCTGTTTGTTTATCTCTGTGTGTGTCTGTTTGTTTGTCTGTCTGCCTGCCTGTCCATATTTTCAATCATTTTGAGTCAGAAATTCAATTAAATTCTATATGATCGCGTAGTTAATTTAACTTTTATATTTTATTGTATCTGTATAATTATCATTGAACTCCTGACCTCGCTACATTCAGTCAAAATTAGGCCTATCGCTTGAAGCCTTGTTCATCATGATATCGGCGCAATATAAGTCAACAGATTAGATTAGAACAGATTAGATTAATCAGTCGTAACAACAGAGTTTCCTTTCAGGTAAAAAGGCGGACGATGAGCACAACAACGACAAATGTAAGCATTCAACCTATAGTTGTCTCATTCATTCATTCATCTAATTCAATTCATTCATTCATTCATCCATTCATCTAATTCAATTCATCTAATTCAATTCATCTAATTCAATTCATCTAATTCAATTCATCTAATTCAATTCATCTAATTCAATTCATCTAATTCAATTCATCTAATTCAATTCATCTAATTTAATTCAATTCAATTCAGTCATTCATTAAATCATCTAATTCATCTTTTTAACCTTGACCTTTTTGCTTTACTCGTTTATTTTTATTTGCTTATTTGTTTTTAATTACACGTTCATAGTTTTACTTGTTTACTTTTTAATATGCTAATTTACCAGAATACATTTTTATTTGTTTACTTCATTATCTGTTTGTTCAATTAACTTATCTATTATGCATTAAATTTTTCTTGTCTATCTCTATGTAAATTATCGCAGTTACATTGCATTACATTAGGCCTACATATCTGTGTACTAATTTATTTATTTCTCGATTTATTTATTTGTTTAATTTTTAATCGTTTACCTGTTTTACTCGTTTACCTTGTTTATCTGTTTACATGTTTACTTGTTTATTTCTGTTATTTTCTGTTAGTATTGTTAATCGTCATCGTGTCGAGTGTCCTGGGAGTTCTTCTTCTTGTTCTTCTCGTTGTTGCTTCGATGCTGATCTGGCGGAAGTCGAAGCAACGCAAACCGGAAGAAGAAGACGATTTCGAACGCCAGAGGGCAGCACTGGAAACAAGAACGAGCGAAATGATTTCTGGGATGCCAAGGTCACAACTCATGTGGCAAAACATGCCGTCTCTGAAAGGTACCCGGCGGAAATAGGCTTATAAAACAAACAACCTAATTAATAAACTAATAACTACGAAAAACAATGAATAAACACAAAATAAATGAATAAATACAAAAGTAAGAAATAAATAAATACACACAAAAATAATATTAAAAACCCACCCACAAAACAAATCGTGCACAGTGTTGTGTATGAAATCAGAAACTCTATTTCAAAAAGTACCGAACAAGCTCACATACTGAAGTGTTCAACTGCGATCACTGTAGTAGTATAGTTCCGCAGTTTAACGACAGCTTATGGCATCAAAGGCCATTCCCGTCGCCCTCCTCCTTTATCCAGGGTTGGAACTGGCACTACCTCCAAACAAGGCAGTGGCAGAGTTTGCGATCACTGTCCGATTTGCACATCCATATATAGGCTAATTAAAGGCACTGAACCGCATGCACGCAGGCCGCCGCTAAGGCACCGCCACTACTGTATAGAGATCCTTCGCTGCCCATTTGGATGGGCGCCAGGCCTTTAAGGTCCCCGTGTACAGACCGTGCTAGTTGGGTCAAGTTCGGTTTCAATTGGTAAGATAATGCAAAACAAGATAAACACTGATCATAATTTGGTTGTGTTTTGTCAGCCGGTTTCGACGATCAGAGTCTTTTCGTGTACGAAATGCCGAATCCATCTTCGGCCAAAGTCCATCAGTCGACGCACCATCGGCCCAGCGCCTCTTCGTCCTCTGCTTCCTCCTCGCCCAAGGAATCTCTCAGCTACTCCCAGTCACGCCCTTCCTTTGATTCCAAACGCGACCCGAAATTCTACATTCCAAGACCGCGGACCATTCCCGAATCCACCGTTGCGACGTCGTTCAGCGGGATTTCCTCGCGTGGTTTGGGAAATTCCCAGCGTCGCAGCGGAAATTCCCAGCGTCACAGCGGAAATTCCCAGCATGACGGCGTCGAAGCTAGTCAAGACTGGGGACAGTTACCCCTCGATTACAACTCCATGACCCACGACTACTTCGTGGGTGGACCTTCGACGATCGCCCCTGGACCAGGGGAAGAGGGGGACGCGGCTCGAGCCCAGCCGACGAGGCCGCGGAGTCGAACGATGAAACTTTCCTCGCGGAAAAGCGTCTCAGCGCCGGACGCAGTGGACTTTGGAAATGTCTTTCTGCCGTCTAGTCCTCCCTTCCGACTGGCAGACGTCCTTCACTGCTACGAACTGCCTCTGGATGAGGTCAACAGGAGTGGCAAAGCGACGAGAAGGAGCACTGCTGACGGTTGGGGAGAGGGCGGAAGTCGGAGAGTGGAACCAGAAGAGATGTCTACAGATGACGCTAATAACAACACTTCCTGTGGGCCTTATGCCGAAAAGAACGGGCAGCAGAACAGACGGGAAAGCGGGTGCAGCACGGACAGGTGCTGCAGTCAGTCACTCGACCGATCGACAGCCCCCACCCAGTTACCTCAGACTTCCGGTTTGACCAGCAATAGTCATGTAAGTCAAAAAGTGTTTTTTAAGTATCCAAACAGGTTTTTCCTGTCTTAAATATAAGTTTCATTTATAATTATATTTAATTTAAACTGTATGAAGTACATAATAGTTAATCTCAGATCCCTAGTGAAAAACTTTGGCACTTCGCAGCTTTATATGCCGCCCACGGGTGCTTTGTGCCCTTCGACCCAATGAGATTTCACATTTTGGACATTCTAGTTACAAATCGTAACTGTAAACTCAAAATTTCTACAGCGCCCAACGAAAGCTAAGTTGCGGGAACCAGCTTATTCACAGGCGCTCAGTCAAAACATATCGAGAGGCAGAAAGGGTTTGGTTCCAGGTCAGGATCCTAGAGTCCGGCAGAGTCAGACGGGTAGGGTGGAAGATGTTTGGAATTGGATCTGTAGGATAGATTAGTGTTTATGAGATTATTGTATTATTCAGATGAATCTGCTGGCTTCAATCTACGCGAGATCTCCAAAAAAGAAGCAAAAGTCGCCACAGGCGCCGGACAACATCCACCGCTCGACGACATTTGCTCTTGCCGACGATGTCTTCCTTCAGGTAGCACAAGATTATTCGTCTATTTATCTGCTTATTTTATTATTCAGTTATTTATTTGCTTGTTTTTAAAAATTTAGTTGCTTGTTTGTTAATATATTTGGTTCTGTATTAATTTATTTACTTTTTTATTCATTTATTTTTGTTGTTTATGTTGCATTCACATCGGTAGTTATTGCAGTTGATCAGTGTTGACTTGTCTTTGGCAACATTAACAGGGCCAATATTAACACTGTGTCGATGCCATGGCAGAAAGAGATGAACCATGGACCTGTGTCTAGAAGAGTAGTCCCTTAGGCTATGCTTGGGGGACCAGCCATACGTTTCAAGACTTATTGTTGGCAACTTCATTTTCTTAGCCTCGGCATATGACAGCGTGTGACCAGTTCTCTTTCGCACTGTCTGATCTTCGCAGCGACAGCGTACACAATTTGTAACCGAGTTTAGTAGGGCACCCAAGTGGTCAAGGTATTTCTAAACGTCATACACTCCTCTCGGGAATTTGAACTTCTGATCTCAGGGTTGAGTCTAGCAAGTTAAGCTCTAGACTGTCGCACATAATTCTCTAATCGTAGACTCAAAATTTCTAAAGCTTATTCACGAGCGCTGCTTCAAGTCAGTTGGGTTGTCCAAAGATGCCATGTCAAGAATCAAGTCCCGGTTGCCATAAAACCAGACAGAGA
This sequence comes from Norana najaformis, assembly GCA_964023275.1. Classification (NCBI taxonomy): domain Eukaryota; kingdom Metazoa; phylum Annelida; class Clitellata; order Crassiclitellata; family Hormogastridae; genus Norana; species Norana najaformis. Next base: position 1,511,720 of record OZ029918.1, read on the forward strand.
AGGGGACGAGGTGGGTTGTGTTTCTGTATGACCTATAGGCTAAATTAATAATCGGTTTTTGGGTGAAGGAAGATAAAAACTGCTTTTTGATTCTTTCTGTTTACAGAATATAAACTACAGGACGTCAGAGCTATGACAGGATTCTGATTTACTGTTCCAACGTAACTAAGGGAACGCAACTGAAGGTCAGCTGAGCCTATCTACAGGCTACACAGCTTACGGGCCCATCCTCTGCCCGACAACTGGGCATTTGCCGACAGAAGTCTGTCTTTTGACAATAGAAGACGGGTTTAAATTTGGAGAAACAGCCCCAGCGGACGAAGAACAACCGGAGGATTACGCCTCAAGATTCCCACTACTCGAACTTATCTCCTTGTCGCACTGTCTCATAATTCTAACCCATATTTATATAGCTACTCCACTTATCAATTTTTCTTTTGCTCATTTTCCTTACCCCAATTGCACATCCAATACGCACAAAGCCTCGATTATATTTTCCAATTTTTAGGCTTATTTATATTTTCCAATATTCTAGGGTATATTATTTATCTGATTGTTTTTCCGTTCAACTGTTTTCTTATCTTCTTTCTTCTCTGCGACTGTATATCCTGTTTTTATGTTTTACTTTGCTAAAGTACAATTCTGGATCTCTTTATTCTGATTTCTCCGCATTATTTTCTTCTATTTCTGTCCTCCAGTTCTCGTACTATGGTGGCTTATTTCAGAGATTTAACACGATACGTGCACGGGACCTTAAATGGCGTGGCACCTAATCAAGCGGGCATGTTCTCAAGTTCTAGGGCTGCCAACTTTTGATTCTGCTAATCCGGGACGCCCTCATAGTCACTCGATATGCCATCACCAATTTACCCACATCACTGTATGCAACGAATGTTGCTTCAGCCTAGTGTAGGATGTACTGCAAATAGTCGTTAAAAATTACAGTCAAATGACTTGCCTCACATCATCAAGAGATAAGTGGCTTATAGATAAAATTTGAATCAACTTCAAGAGCAAAACGTTTATTAAATTCCAGTAACCTACCAGGCTTCAGGGCCCAGCACGAGCGAAGTTCATATATACATGCATGAACATTCAGGCCAATCTGTTACGGTTCCCATCGCTTTTTCTCGGAATGTTATGCTTCCCAGTGAACCCCATTTTCAGCCATCTTGTTCTCCAGTCCACTTTTCAGAACAGTTAAATTTCAATTTCTCTTTCATTTTGCAGATGTCATTTATTGCGGTCGGCCTGCTTATGAACAATATGGCCACCCCTGCAAGCGAGAGAATAGCGCACGGCACGCTACCGGAAGAACTCAAAAGTAAATAAGTAAGTGAGTAATCAGAAGTAACGCTTTAAGACACAGTTGTTACAATATTTTATTGGTGTCAATAAATAAAGAAATCGCAGATTTTTCAAGAATACTGCGATTAGTATCAATAAATTACAAAATCCGGGGAAACGTAATCGTAAACACGAGATTTTTACAGCACCCAACGAAAGTTAAGTCGCAGGAACCAGGTTGATCACAGGCGCTCAATCACAAAAAAGATAAGCAGGAAGGGTCAGAATCGGTTCCAGATAACTTCCAAGAGTCAGGCAGGCAGACGGTTAGACGCCTATGATGGATGGTGTTTGGAATCGAAACGCAATTTTTATGTTTTTATGGCGCTGCGCATTCATTATGGGGTCCACATTTTACAGGCTTATGTACTTCAAGTTTTTCCGGTAGCTTGCAGCGCTCTTGTTTCTCTTGCAGTTTGTGGCGGCCATAATGTTTTAAGTAGGGTGATCGCAAGCGGCCAATTCTACATGTTTACCGATTAGATCTATGACGGAAACGACTAAGAACTCTATTTAATAAAAAGAACCACGGATCAAACATGTCGCGAAGTGAATTCCGTTCGCCCTTAGAGTACCTATTATTACCCACTTGGGTACCAGTCCGGATTTATTCACCTTTATTTGCATGAAATTTTACCTGATGATAGCTCGTACCTTTAATAGTCTAACACACCTACTCTCGTCTTCCGCAAACGATCCGGAGATTTTTACGATTTTTTTAAAAGTTCACACAAACAAGGTTCCGCCATATTGAAACAGAGAGTGTAACTCACGAAGGAATAATGGACTTTTATGGCGCAATTACTAATGTAAGCGCTAACATCCAATGACGAAAACATAACCAAAAGATCACTAGAAAAAATTGATTAACTTAAAAAGTGTAAACCTTCACTATACTCTTATATCTTTCATAACGTAAGTTACACAATATTACAACGGATGATTTACATTGACGGCGGTCCAGTAATTGCGCTATAAAAGTTCACGATCATTGCGTTTCACATGCTGCGTGTGACGACTTCCGGTTTCTATATGGCGGGTTTTGTGCGAAGAATTTATAATTAAGAATTCAAATGCTCACCTATTTCTGCAGCTCCAGTCACACTGAGCACTTCATAAAAATTATTTATTATTCGTATAATTATTTTACTTGTATTTGAATCTTAATTATTTCTAATAATTTAGTAAGTGTAATTCTTCAAACATCAGATAAACAGCATGATATGTTTAGTACATTATTTGGCGAGCTGTAGTTTTTAAACATAAAATCGATTGGACACGATCCAGTATTGTAGATGCAGTCAACGAAGTCACCTTTAGTTAAGAACTAGAAAATGTGTACATCTGTAGCGCAGACAGTAAAGTTGTTCAACAAAAAGCGGCCATGACACAAGTGAGAAATAATCGTGCAAACGCAAAAATCCGGAGGAACAAATACAACTTCAACACAGCAGGACATTATCACCAGCTTCGTGCATGCCTACGGCCTCGGCAACGCCAGTCATGATTGGTAACAGTCGTCATGGTTACTGCACCAGTCTGCATCACCATGACAATGGCAGCACTGGTCAGAGGTGATAAGAAAAGGCAGGGAATTCGTAAACACAGCTTCTTTAGCCAGTTCAGCTAACAGATCACGCAATTGTACGACTTGTCTGAAGAGCGTATTCTGTGTTGATGAGACCACGCCAAAGCAGCGTATACTCCATCAGCAGCTCCTTCACTTTTCTCTTGTTGGTGCGCTCACTAAAACAAACAAACAGAGGCAACTGAAGACAGGTTCATAAACTCAAAACTTCTAAAGCACTACATAAAAGCTAAGCGCAGGGCACCAGCTTATTCACAAGCACAGCGTCAAGACAGTGGAGTAGTCCAAAGATACCATGTCAAGAACCAAGTCCAGTTGCCAGAAGACTAGAGAGGAGCTGTTAGGGTGGGTTGTATTCAATTTTGGACAACCGTTGCTAATTTTAATGGATGAACATCATTACAGCACCACTTCATGAAAACTAGATGGGCTTGCTTCTTGCCAAACTACGCTAAAGTAACGTTGAAGAAAACCTGAATAAAACACTGCAAGCATACACGAGTAGTCTTTTCGTGAAAAGTTCCTTTTGTTCACGCGTGACTCGTAAGTTTGGAAATCCGTCCCGGCCGACAATTTCGTGCATGCATTTCGACAACAGATGGCCGTAGCATTTGTTCATCATCAGAAAGACATCCGACATCGGCTCAATGTTCATTCGTGGCGATTCTCCTGCGACCGCCTGCAATCAATTTACTCACATTATCCTCCTCATTGTTACCTTAGTTAAAAGTACATGTTACTGAGTCTACTAAGCATGCTTGAACCCACAATCATTGGATTAAATACCAGGTGCACTACTGAACAGACCACTGTACCACACACTGTGTGCTTCATCTGTAAAGCTCCCATGTCCCACAAATAATGTAGGGGATGCGCTCATTTCCTTTAGGCCCTTGAGCCGGCAATGGACGAATCCCAAGGTGCAGGACGCAGGGCCAGTGCATCGCAGGACTTGCCGTTTACTTTCCAGCTTACGCCGGTACTAAATTCTACTGCTTAGTGGCAGAGGCACGGTGTGCGCAAACAACTTGCCCTGGATCATTACATGGAGTCGATCCCGCAACTGCATGATCACTGATCAAACGTTTCACCAACAGACCACTGTGTTGCTTCTTTGTTCCTATAAATTGTAATGGTGTACGGTAGGTAAACGCCTCCCAACAACCATTATAATTTTCCTTTTTGCACATCAGTACACTAATTAAGCAGGAAAACGCTACAAAGTGGTAGTAGTAATAAACAATAAACAGGAAATGATGGCCCCACTGTAAAGAAAATCAGTTTGTCTTGTGGTAAGTGAGCAAATGGTTTCCTACCCTCAGAAGTACTTCGACAAGGTGTGGCCCGTAATTCAGGACCACGTCACTCGTTGCCGGAACTTGGTGAATCAGGAAAATGAAATGTGACTGAAAACAGAAAACAATTCCCATTGAGAATACAGTGATGACTTGCCACATGGCTGATTCACCGTTAACTGAATCGAATGCAATGGGACTCGTGAAAGTTTCTTAGAAAGGTACTGGACACTTACTTATTTCCTTAAAGGCACTACATAGATAGCAAGATACATGGATGCAAATTAGATGCTAGTGCTCACCATGAACAGACAGGCTGCTTTAGATGTTGGAGCCTCGTGCATCAGAATTCCAGTTATACCTGAAACCAACCAATTTCTACACTGTTTAACCCTTTAATGCCAGATAAAGAATAAACGTACAAAGGAAACTCCATATAACACACATCACTATAACAAAGATTCTGTAATAACATGGTCAGGAACATGGATATCAAATTTAATTCTGCTGTGAAATGTGACCTCCTTAAAAATCATTACCTCGTCACAATGTGGTAATTGATATGGCCCGAGATCCAGCAGCAAGTGTATTGCAATTCTCAAACATCGGCGATGGTTTATATAAAATTATGCTATGAAATATCACGAAAAAGAATTGTATTAGACAGTTATCAAAATAAAAACAGTTAGTGAGCCGGAAATAGATGAATCCCAGCGTCCTGTGAAACGCAAGACTGCCGTAACAGTAGCAGCTGCCTCACCTGCTTGGAAAAGCCCAACCAAGTTGCATGATTCATCTTTCAACAAGCTGACATTCTTCTTGGTTATCTGAAAGAAGATTAAGACTTGCTGCACTACACATGGTTGCAGGGCAGCTTATCCTAAGTTCTTCACACTGCTTAACAATATTTATGTCCATGAACATTCCAGCTGCAGTATGACGACTGTATCAGATCCAGTAATGTAATATCTAACTACTGGATTCTACACAATAATAAGATCTACCCATATTACTCTTCATCTTCTTATATTGTTACTCTCTTCATTGCTCTATTTATTAACCAGTTCTCACTAACCACCACATAACATTGCAAGATCATAGCATTTGCAAAGATCATTGAATTTAGCACCAAAAGTTGAATGCAACGAAACCAATTGTTGCAGACAACGATCTCATTATAACACAAGCCCATTATGAGTCTATTTTTTATATGGCTCCAAAAGACTGCATTATAATGAGGTTCCAGTGTAAGTTAGTATTAGTTAACAAAAATTCTGTCAGTAACATTACATTCACCTAGTTAGTTGTGCTAATTTATGAATTCATCTCAAAGCCAGAGTAGCTGGAAAAAGATAAGCCTTCAATTGTTTGCGAAATGAAATAAGAGAAAGAGAAGGAATGATAGCGAATACTAACTTGTGCCAGGAACTGCATTAAACCCTCGACTAAGTCTGTATGACTTTGAGAACCTGGACAAGATTCAAGAGAAAAACATACAGCACAAAGTAGTAGGTTTTCTCACAAATACATATGTTTTCTGCTTAACTTAAAACACAACTGTTTATAACACTTGGATAGTTCTGTATACAGCGCTCTTGAGAAGTACTTAAAAGGCTCTATATAAATGCCTTGATACATGTAAATTGAACATGCATAATACACGGATTGCCAGTGACACATGATACAAACCAAGACCCTGATTTCAGTTAAAAGTCTAATGCTGATGAAAGTCTTCCACAACACCGAGCCTTTTTCATCCAACTGAATTTCAACGAAATTATAACAGCACAAAACTACAGGAAACTAATACAAGAACACTTTCAGAACGTTTCCTAGTAAGAACATACCTCTGAAAAAGCACTGAATTAACAAACCAAGCAATCTCAAAACACTATTCGAAGAGTCTTACAATCAGACTGTATCATTTTAGCAGAATATTCAAATCGGAACAATGCAATTTAGGAAGACATCCAATCAGAATGGCCAATTTCAGGATGTTGTCCAATCACAAAGCCCTATTTATGCATGACTTTAGAATATCATCCAATCAGAATGCACTGCTGTAGAAAACATCCAATCAGAATGCACTGCTGTAAAAAACATCCAATCAGAACAGCCAACTGCGGGAAGTCGTCCAATCAGAAAAGCCATTTCTAACCTGAAGCGATGGTCTGTAGAGTTCTGTTGCACAGCGTGGTAAACATTTTCTGAAGAAGCGGCTGCTGCTCCGCATTGTTTACAAACAAAACCATCAGCTGCGCTCAACCAAACAGCACAAACAAATCGTAGAAAAAATCAATGGTAGCTAAGCATATGCTCATTAACTAATGCATTAATGTCAGTACACATGGCACCATTGATGCACTGCTCAAAGGCGGTGAAACACAGATCTGAAATCTTAAGTGTTTCTAATGGATCAGACAGAACAGTAATGCTCATCATATAAGTTGCTATAAATGTAAATGTACACGGTTCTAAATAGCAGCCATATTGCCTTGACCCTGCTCATTTTTCAGTGAATTAATCGAGTGATATCCTTCACCACCGCTGCCCATCCGATTGGGCACCACAACATTTAAGTTCCCCATGTATGGACTGTGCTAGCCCAAGATTCAAATCTCCGATCTAAGCCACGACGGGGGCATAAAATTACTTGCACTAACGACTAAAATAGCAAATGCTAAACAGCAATACAACCATGGCTATATGGTGCAATTTTAAACACACTTGTTTATATCTTTTAGACAGTTATGCATGCAGCGCCTTTGTCAGGTGCTCAAAACATTCTACACTACACATCTTGACACATATATACATTCACACATACAGTATGAAATCAATACTTTTATAATTATCTTTTTACTCAAGGTAGAAATGATCCTTCAGGACTTAAAAAATTCCCTGCAGGAAAGATGTTTTGGAATGGCGAGAGTTCATCAATTGCTGCAGAAAGGCAGTGGAGCAAAAAATATCAGAACAGCGAAGGTTACCTGTTTTGCAACATCCAGAATAGATGGATTTGGGGCAGTGTCAAACGTGACAATCAGCAACGAAGAAACATCAGCGAGAAGTGATAAAAAGTCGTCATGAAGAGAAGAAATTGACCGCTTGAACATCTCACAAACTTCCTACAGAAACAAAAAGTCTCACAGTTTTCATCTAATTCACACCCTTCACTCAGCAGCAATCGCCGACTGCTAAACCAGAAACCCAGTATTCCGTTGCCCTCAAAAACATTAATACGTTTCCTAATTTCCAATACAGTAGCAATCATTGGACTCTAGTAACCTAGGCAGTGAATTAGTAATGTAATTTATAAAACACAAATATCCATAATGCATTCTATCATAATTGTTTATTTTTTTACAGTAGCTATCGGTTACTGTGCTTGGCCTGTACTATCGAGAGTACGGGTTCGAGCTTCCTCCCCCGAGATGATATTGCATAGGGACCCTGAGCAAGTCCTTCACTCACAGTTGCTTGGCACCTCAATTCAGATTTACTGACTTTCCACACGTAATAAACGCAAAACAATAATAATAAATAATAATAACAGTACCTACAACATCATACACACAATGACTTACTGTAACAATAGATGAGTCGCCTGCATAGTTCTTCAATACAAGCTGTACGATTGGCAGAATTTGTTGGATGATGTAAACCACCTGTAGCAAAATTACAACAACGTTTCAAACAAAACAACATCTACACATTATGATAAGTGCTTCATGAATGGTTGCAAGAAGTCTTAGAAAAATATCCGTTACAAAAACCAGCTATGCACAGATCGAACTACACCAGAAACTTGTAACAATGCTGTAACTGGACTCTATATCAAAACCATCCTACAATGAGGTTGTTACGAGGTCATTTTTCTAAAGCTGAATTAAATTTGGATCCAATTCCCCAACCTCTGTAAAAACTCAGAAGCGTAAAGGTAAAGGTAACACTTGTTTAGAAGCCTCTACAGAAACTCCTCTGAAGCTTACAGGTAAAGGTAACACACTTGCTTAGAAGCCTCCACAGAAACTCCTCTGAAGCTTACAGGTAAACGTGACATGCTTGTTTACATGCCTCATAAGAAACTCCTCAGAAGCATAAAGCAAATGTAACACACTTGTTTACATGCTTCTAGAGAAACTCCTCAGAAGCCTGGTCCTAAATTCAAAGGCTCATTTGACTGGGGCACAAACATGACAACATCATTCCAACAACGGGACATCTCCCAACTTCCACTGATACCACTCACATTTACGGCAGTAGCGACATCGTCTATAAGTTATAGTCTAAGAGTTGGACTAGCAGAAAAAAACACCAACTGGTTGAGGTTTCCGTTCGAAAGTAGCTGTATGATTCTGATTGCCACCCTCAAGCGACCGTTCTGCATCAAAGTTGGTGTTCAGTGAACTGAACAGAGCTGTAAGCATCTGGATTAGAATTGTTATGGCTGATCGACTGTGCAACGAGAGCTAAAAGAAACAAGAAAGTAACCCATCATCATCAATTAGATCAAATATTAAATTAAATATTAGATATATTAGATAATTAATATTATTAACAGGTATTAGATAAAAAGTGGTATAATTAATTAATTATTCAGTTACGATTGTTCTGTAGAAACAGATAAGAGCATATAGATAAGATCATACTCAGAAGACCATACAACAGATAAGCTCATACAGATAAGATCATACAACATACAAGATCAGACACCAATGACTAATAGCAATCTAAAATTGATGTACTGTTTAAAACTAAAACAAATCTCAGTGGATAAGAAAGTTGAAGCAGAATGGTCTTACGTTTAGACCTCGGTGAGCATACAGATAAGATCATACACAGATGACCATACAACAGATAAGATCATACAGATAAGATTATACAACAGATAAGAGATATTATACAACACATAAGAGTTTTAAACAGTATATTAATTTTAGATCACTATTAGTCATTGCTGTTTGATCTTATCTGTTGTATAATCTTATCTGTTCTCGCTAGAGAACCGACAAAATGAGTTGCTGCATTGCACACAAGTCAGACTACTCACATCTCCAGCAGTGGCCAAGTTCCTCAGTTCCTCTAGATGCGGAGACAGAGTTTCGCTGAGAAACGTTAGCGTTTCGTGGAACGGAAGCGTCGAGATGATGTAACCCAAACACGACATCAGCCGAATGACCTCTGGCGGCTGAAATCAACAAGTCAACATATTCATCGCTGTCCATCATCATCATCATCTTTACAAACATCATTCTAATTCACATCACATCACCACCCCGGCCAACATCATCCTGACCATCCTTCTCACCATAACAATCTCTTCACAATTATCAATCACCCAAATGTACGCCTTCATCATCTCTGACATCATCTCTGACATCATCTCTGACATCATCTCTGACATCATCTCTGACATCATCTCTGACATCATCTCTGACATCATCTCTGACATCATCTCTGACATCATCTCTGACATCATCTCTGACATCATCTCTGACATCACTGGTCAGTTGGTCCTGCCTTCACAAAAGCTCCACGCCATGAGCCCAGCCAGAACACCGACATCCAACTCCAATCTGTTATGACCACAACCCAAAGATTTGCTACTTATACATTCACAAACAGCTACCTCATCTTCAGTATTTAAATAACATACCTTCAGCACATTTGCGTTTAATGCCACCTGAAACAGAAAACAAAAGCACGTACAAGTGGCAGACCAGAAGGATCATAACGTCACACAACCTACGAAAACGAACATTAGATACACTAAATCAGACCCTTGCCATGGGTAATAGTTACAGTTAGAAATCTCCTCCAAAAACCCACGTTATCACTGTAATGTAAAATTTGTACAGCATCTCAAGTAGCTCTGGAAGGACAAATATGCAGGCAAGTATATGGTATTAATGTGTACCTGTATTTGCATAATATGGTAAACTATTGTGCAGCATTGTGGCCTTCCAGCAGCAACCCAAGTCTGTAATTCAATGATTGTGATAGACATGATTATCTCTTGTCGTCCCTCGTAGCAAGACAGTGTTGGGTTCCAGAGTTTTCTTGGCTGCTGGTCCACGGCTTTGGAATTCGTTGCCAAGTTCTATTTGTTCAATCAGTTCTGTGATGTCATTCAGGCCTAAGCTAAAGACACATCTCTTTCAACTCACTTACCCAACGTAGCCTGGCTTCTGGTTTCTCTGACCCATCGGAAATTGACCCGGCTTCTCCAACAATTTTTGACTGCGATTTTGACTTAAGTGACCAACGATTGATGCCTTGAGCATTATGATAACGACGCTATAGAAGTCATTATATCAGATTAGATTGTGGGCTCACGTCTGCTGAGTGGAAGCATCATTGCATGTGTAGAAATTCTGCCAATACATTATGACTGTCATCGCAGCTCACCTTAATGCTAGCGACGGTCTGACGAGCGATTGGCAACAGAAATATCTGGTTCTCCTGAACGACCTCTTTAAGCGCAAGGGTAGCAGCTACTGCAAGCTCCGGGTTGGAGAGGCCCTGCAGCAGCATCGGAATGGCCGTCAGCAGCATCTCCGGATGCTCTCCCATCCACTCGGAAAAGGCGCCTGAAAACAAATAACACAAATAACCAAATAAATAAATAATTACCTGATTTTGTAAAGTCGCTTGTCTGCGGGGGTTTGGACCCGACATAGCAACAGTTAGTTTCAGGCATGAATGGGACATTCATAGTTGTACTGCCATCTGTGGTTGTATGCGCCTTCTAGGTAGCTGGTCCATAGCTTTGGAATTCACTGCCCAGTTCAGCTCCTTCTGCCAATTTTTTTATGTTATTCAGGTCTAAACTAAAGACGCATCTCTTCCAACTTGCTTACCCACCATAGCCTGGCTTCTGGTTTCTCTGACCTATCAGAATTCGTCTCGGCTTCTCCAACAGTTCATGATTCTGACTGTAATTCTGACTTGAACCTACCTTGGGCATTATGATAACAGCGCTATAGAAGTCATTAGATTAGATTTATAGTTACATACTGACCGATGAAATACATGGCTTGTGATACGAGCGTGCAGTTTGTGCATGGAATGCTGGACAAGAGGTGAAAGGCGTTCACCATCTGCTCACAGTCGGCCAACTGAATGCCTTCAGCAATCGACGTCAGAGCAAACAGAAGAGTTTCGACTTCCTAAACACAGATCAAAACGCAAACATACAAGTGGGGCGATTTGGTGCATGTTTCCGAGAATGCCAAACTTCCAGCATCATTCATTTGTTCATTCATTCAGAACATTTATATAGCGCCCATTTAAGTAGCATACCTAGAGGCGCTTCCACCCTAGCCACGGCGAAAGAGAAGTTTTTAACTGTTGGTGAAAAGTGGACTGGAGAATAAGATGGAGCTGAAAATAGGGTTCGATGGGAAGCACGACAGTCCGAGAGAAAGAGACATAAACTGTAGCGGATTGGCCTCAATGTTCGAGTAGGTATTGGGGCGAAACTGCATCAAGTCACGAAAAAGCTGCTGTAAAGCTGCAAGGCCCAGGCAGAATATAAAAAGTCAGTCATCAAATAACGACAAATCCATGGAGTAATTTCCAGTAGTATGCATACACCGGAAGATCTCCTTACAACAAGCTTTGTTACCACACGAATTCTGATCTACCACAGGTAACTGTAACCCCAAATCCATCTCATCTGCTGAGGCCCTGTCACCACAAGGAAACTGACATAGCTACCAAAGATAGTGTCATAACAATGCCTTACTAAGCAGTTCCCCTTCAAATGCACATTACTCATTTATGGAACCAAAATTCAACACAAAGTACCTATGAAAGTAAGTAAGTCAGCAAGCAAGTAATGCACATTTATTAACACGCCATAAGTCCCTCGACTGAGTGAGGAATCATAGACATGGGTTGGTCACAGCGGTCAGACAATAAAAGCAAGACAATACAAATAGGTCTTAAGCCACTTTACGAAAATATTCAGGCAAGATATTGGAAGATACTTTACCTTTTCTGGAGCGGTGACCTCTAAGGTGTTTTCTTAAGAACCTACTACATAATTGCATACTTATGATTACGATTACCAGTACCAGTGGAAGATATTTTACCTGCCATGGAACATCCTGTACACGTGCCTTTTCAAGCACGTCTTTAAGCAAATGGCACAGAAAACCAACCAACGGCTCATGCAGCAGAGTGTAGGAATACATCTGTAACGTCACAAAAGACACCAGTTCAGAAATTTAAATTTGCAAAAAAATTGGCCCCAACAACATAAACAAATTGTCTAAAATTTAAATCTGTTCAGACAAAATGAACGCGAACATCGTAAACTCAAAAACACTACTGCAGAAAAAATCTTGGGAGTAGAAAAGGATAGGAACGTCTTATTTAACTCCCCAACTATTGTTGGTATTCAGTTACAAAACCCTGCAAGGATTCAGGGCTGGGTTGGCACCAGATGGTGGGGTATTCCATGCACAGTCACCCATCCAAGTACTAAATATGGCACAGCAGCTGACAATGGACGATGACTGTGGGGCAAGGCAGCTGACTGGATAGAGCACACAGCTTGTAATGCAGAGAGTAGGGTTCAAGCCTCCCCTCACATGGTTACTGTGTAGGGACCTTGAACAAGTCCATCATTCACAACTGTACGGCACCATCGGTTGATGCTTAGCCATAAGATAGTGGCACTTAATAAATGCAGAAATAATAATAAATGGACTCAACACTGGTCACCTTCATCGCAACTGCCAGTGTCACAGTGTCAGGCTGCCAACAGACTGACAATCCTTAACAGAGTGACTAAATACTGCAGTGGCGAGCAGGACAGACAATGGCAAGGCCTAAGATTCAGATTTAATCCATGCCTAAGATTCAGATTTAATCCATGCCTAAGATTCAGATTTAATCCATGCCTCAGATTCAGATTTAATCCATGCCTAAGATTCAGATTTAATCCATGCCTCAGATTCAGATTTAATCCATGCCTAAGATTCAGATTTAATCCATGCCTAAGATTCAGATTTAATCCATGCCTAAGATTCAGATTTAATCCATGCCTCAGATTCAGATTTAATCCATGCCTCAGATTCAGATTTAATCCATGCCTCAGATTCAGATTTACCAACTCTACATGAATCTTGGGCTGGTATGGTCCGTGACCTTAAATGGCGTGGCACCCGTTCAAACGGGCAGTCGTGGTGAAGGATCTCACCAGATAAATTTACTACAAAATGAACAGGGTCAAGGCCATACAATCGCTTTATAAAACCAAGCACATGCATATTTACATTTTACAAGATAAGGGATGTAAATGAACATAGACAATGGCCACCATTTTGACAAACCTGCTTAGAACCCTTAAAACCTGAATGATATATGCAACATGTCAGAAACAAAATCTATCTGAACAACTTACTAAGCTGTCGGCAATGTCTTGCCTGTAACATCTGTGCGATTCTTGCTCATCTACAAAATGTATTTTTATATATACGAGTGCCTTCTGAACTACACTTACAAATTACAATGACACTGTTTCCCTTGCAACAGTCATGCAGCTACCAAACTGCATTTCCTGGGCACCAGTTTAAAGCTTCAATCTTCAAATTTGAACTAAAACGATTCAACTGACGGAAAATTTTAGCCCATGTCAAATTGATATCTACTCAGTAAATGCACAAATGTAGCGATACATAAAATATAAATATATGCTTAAATATACATACAAATATCAATCTACATACATGAAAATTATATATATATATAATATAATAAATATATGTACATTCTTCACATACACTTATCAAGACTTGGTAAATATATGCCACGTGAGAAATGTAGGGGAGGTGCTCATTTCCTTTTCTTATGCCCCTGAGATGTCAAAGGACAAATCCCAAGCTCCTGGACATGGGGCCAGTACATCACAGGACTTGCCGTTTACTTCAATACCAAACTGTACTGCTTGGAAACCAAGGCACGTTATGTGCAAACAACTTGCCCACGACTTGAATAGCGTCTGACAGGAACTTCCTCTCATAATAAAGAACAGGTAACCTTCATTCAGCTTGGTGTCGTTCTTCAACTGAACAGTTTTATCAGGGCATTTTATATGTAATGTAACGTAATGACAACAATTTATATAGCATCGTAAGTAGCAGGCTACTTCTATGGTGCTTTACAAAGTCAAAAGTCAGCCCAAGTAGAGTTATGCAGGAAACAGAATTTTTATATAGCACCTTTAGATAACCTCGTACCATCTGTCCTAACATACCTGCATTCCAGTTTTTGTATTCTGCGTCTGGTGGATATTTGACCTTTGAGAGGAGTACGGTGACTAAATTCATGTAGACGGGGCAGTAGATCTGCAGTAGCTGAGGCCGCTGTTCATTCGAAGAACTCAAAAGCTCATCCTGGCATGAAACATACAGAAAGCAGGGTTCCTAACTCATGCATAAAGTCATTCATTCATTCAGAACATTTATATAGCACCCCTCCTAGTAATATACCCAGCGGCACATTATATTCTAAAGTCGTCATATCATTCTAAAGTTGTCATATCATCTAAAGTCATCATATCATTCTAAAGTTGTTAATCATTCAAAAGTCGTCATCAATATATCATTCTAAAGTCATTATATAATTCATTGAACACTGTTCCCAAAGGCAGAGAATAAGAAAACCAAATGTTACAAACACAATGTCATGTGCACAAACTATGAAAACATTTGTAAAAAATGTCAGATTGAATAGTGTTTTTGACTATGATTTCAGTCGAAGCAAAAATCGATTGAAGCTTTGCACATTATGACAACAGAGTGACTTTCAAGTACTTCACTTTCAAATACTCCACTTTCAAGTACTTCACTTTCAAGCAATTCACTTTCAAGCACTTTACTTTCAAGTACTTCTCCATCAAGCACCTCATTTCACTTTCAAGCACTTCACTTTCAAGTACTTCACTTTCAAGTACTTCACTTTCAAGTACTGTGCTAGCATAATTGGTGCTAAAAGTTCAATAAGAACAAGTTCATCTGTTAGGCAAAAATCTCAAGTAGCTGGAAAAGTCATGCCGGGCGGGCTCTTGCACACACACATAAAGCCCAACCAATAGAGTCGCATTTAGAGTAAAATCTTCCACGTACCTGGAAATTGTACCAGAAGCCAAACGGGACATCGCTACAGCACTCATCGACCGGATAGTGGCCAGGCATTCCGGAACACCTCTGATAAACACCAATAGAAAAACTAAAACTAATCAATGATCGTTGTTACAATCAGGCCTTCAATATTCAGCATCACGACAGTTTTCATCACCATCAAAACTTCAGCCACAGCATCAGAGACTCAAAACAATCGTCACTAAACCATAACCACCATAGTCATCATCATTCTAAAAGAAGCTTAAAACTTGCATGTTTTATAGGTCTTCCTAGCTTTCTGTGCATTCCTATTGATCTTTAAATTGTGATATTACTTGATATTACTCATAATGCATAAAGCATCAACTGATGATCGTCTCTCAAGGAAAATTCATGGTCAAAATCATAATACGTTGGATAAGCCCAGCCAAAATCCAACAACTGGCACTAATTAACAACACCATCATCAAATTACTCACCATCACTGTAATCAGAAACAAATTATCATCATCATTATCAACAATACTGGACTGACCTTCTGGGTAGTGACTGACCTGATTGCAGCGAGGCATTGATGCACCACTGGTTGATGCTTGTGCGATAGACACCGGCGCAATAGAAGTTACACCCCTTCTTCCTCTTATACCTCTCTGCTCTCCAACCCCAAACACCACCCCCCGTAGCTGCCACGCTGTCTCTCCGTCTGACTTTTGGATCTTGACCTGGAACCGGACCCTTTTTGTCTATCGATTTTGTTTTGACTGAGCGCCTGTGAATAAGCTGGTCCCCGTGGCATGGCTTTCGTTGGGCGCTGTAGAAATCTCAGAATTACGATTACTAATTACAATTGCAACAGGAACAACGAAACAAAAAAACAAGATCCCAGAGAAAGAAAGCATCGAAATGAATGACTTCTTACGAGAATCATGCCAATGAGACCGAAGGCGATTAGTTTCTGATGGTCATCTCCAAGCGATAGCGTCGTCAACAGCCTCGTATTGTGATCCGCAGCGATGACAACTAGCTTGCACAAACCCTGGCATACCTCCTAACAATGAAAAATAACAAGAGCCATTTTACCCTCATGTCTTTTGTATGTATGTCTGTATTTATTATAATATATAATTAAAAAACAGTTAAAAGTATAATATTAGTTAAATTAGTCCTCGCTTGCGCAGCAGAGGGCTTTTGCTGTTATTGGCCCATCTCTACGGAATGGACTTCTGCTATCGTTTTCGTGCAAGAGTCACTGATGGTGATAGAATTCAGCTCATTGTTTAAAGGCATCATTATTTCCATGGGATTCTCATGCTGGAAGTGCTTCTGAGTAGTTTGTTCTGTAACAAATGCTACATAAGTTAGCAAAGACAACACAATTAACATAATATTAATGATAAAACTGAACTGGAGTTTGAGCAGGCTAACCATGTCCCGGTCACTGATGGCTTTCTGCAGCATCTCACTCAGCTGCACAACCTGCATCAGCAGCCGTTGCATGCTTGTCGGAAACCTAACAAATGCAACGTAACGTTTGTACAGCATCATTTTTAGGAAATTCATACGTTGCATCTTAACATGTATACAGTGTCCTAAGCCTTAAGTTTAGACCTCAATGAAATTAGAGAATGGACAGAACATACAGAATAGAAAGGCTAGCGACTTCATTTTCTTAGCCTCAGCATACGAAAGAGAGCGGCCAGACTTCTACCTTGCTGTCTGATCTTCCCACCGACACTGTACTCAATTTAGAGCTGAGTTCACTAGAGGACACAAATGGAGCAGACATCGCAAAACGCCTTCTACCCTGGTGTGGATTTCAACCCCTGACCACTGGGTTGACAGCCCAGCACACTAACCATCCATTCAAATGGGCAGCAGTGGCGAAGGTTCTCACCCAATAAATTCATTGAAAAGGAACAGGGTCAAGGTCACACGCTCGCTATAGAAAAACATTTACATTTATCAGTACTTCCATTTGGCTACCTAAAGCTGGTTACAGATACTCCAAATGGTGTGACACCCATTCAAATGGGGGCAGCAGTGGTGAAAGATCTCACCCGATAAATTCACTGAAAAATGAGCAGGCCATATGGTCGCTATAGAAAAACGTTTACATTTACATTTCACCTCGCATCCCTGGGCTGCCGGGTAGCGAATGTACCACGCAACTTCAAATGATGGGTAGCAAACAACAACATAGAAGGAACAGATTTGGATGATTAGGCCACAACCTGATGTAGGAAAGTAGGAAACAAATTCATTTAATAATAAATTAATAATAAATGAAACGCTTACTTGTGATTATCTGGAAGAGAGAAGACATGGATTAATGCTTCGACAGCCACGTCGAACAGACTGTCCATTTTCAGAGCCTCAAAGACGAGAAATATCAACGGTTCGGATTCAGGTAAAGGAAACCCCAGCTGCGACCAGCTCGAAAAACAGCGTAGAACCTGTTCGCTCCGGTGGGACGACATGTCGGTCGTTAGGCTCTGGTAGAGCAATTCAGCAACTAGAAATTCAAGAAACATATCTGCTCAGCAGGTTCAAACTCACTATCGTTGGATTATAGACCAAACATGCTACTGAACGGACCACGTGCTACTTTCCGCTTTTTAGAATTATTGTTTTCTATTTTCTGTGACCTTTCAGCGTGAAGTTTTTAGCATAAAACTTGAAATTCATGAACAACTTTGTATGACAATGAAAATTAGTGACTTTTTAATTATTGCATTAAGCGCTAAGGTACAAAACAATTTATATAGCACCTATCAAGTCTAATCAAAGGTTTCTCTGCCCTATGGGAATTCGACCCAACTCCTCCAATGGTTTATGATTTTTAACTGTGATAACTTGAAGTGACCATCAACTGATGCTTTGGGCATTATGATAATGGCGCTATAGAAGTCTTTAGATTAAGTCTGAACAGGCTTTCTAAACTCAGAGGGAGGCACAGCTGGCCTGGCTCTCCCCAGATTTGCCCACATTCAGGATGAGCACATTCTAAAACACGTTTTAAACCAAAGAAATCCCAACTCAGAAGATTTCTGTAATCAAACACTCACCGATTTTCAGATCTTTCTGCAATTCGTGCTGAACAGGTCCTCGTCTTGTTGGCAACAAATGAGACGTAAAGAACTGGAATAAAACATGTGAACATCACAAACGTCATTAGCAAGAACACTTTTGTCAAAGCTAAATTCGGTCCTCATTCAACATTTATTAATGTCCTCATCCAACAATTATTAATGTCCTTGTTCAACATCCTATTTCTGTCCTTCAATATTTGTAGTCAATCATAATCCACTCAAGAAGCTCAGTCAAAATCCATATGTCAGAGGAAGCTGTATAAACCTAACGAAGATTAAGGTGATAAAATAAAACTCGTTAGAAAGGATAACTTGGTCCTTTTTAGGATCACGATTTTGGAATTAAAGATGACCATCATCTAATGCCCTGTGCATTATGATAACTGTGTTATTGAAGTTTCTATGACTAGGGCAAGATTTCCATTTAGAGAAGATTTCAAGACTTCATAGCATTAAATTTACGTGCCTCCTCAGGAAGAACTCTCAGTATTTCAAAGAGAACGAGATCATTCTGTTCTTGCTGAAACAAAAACATTCAACACATTCACAGTTTCACATCTCAACTATTTTTTTGCAAAACGAGTAACATGAAGATGAAACACCTTTGTGAGGTTTGCAGTTTCTTCCCTTCAGTTTTATGTGAAGTTTTGCGCAGATCTCATACTCAGTGGTTGCCGAGCGTGCATTTCTTGCGCTCGTTAGAAACTTTTTGTACCAACAGTATTTGGATTTTGGGTCAATAAAAGGACTCCACTCATCTTCATCAGTTAACTATCGTCAAAAAGTTGGAATGAGAACAGGAAAAGACAGAATTTAGAGCAATTATGATTGAGTGGAAACTGTATAATCTACCAAACACTATTCACCGCTGTACAAAAATTGTGTACACAAAGTTAGGCCATGTTTGCCTTGATATCTACCAATACAAAACCTAACAAATCTTCTTAGCAAAATCTGCTCTGGTTAATACCTAGTTTATTTTTTAGCCTGCATTTAATTGGTCTCAAAGAGGTCAGTGTACATCAGCAGAGACAACTCAGTACAATTTTGGAAAAATAAGGAAAGACACTGCTCCAAAACAATTTTTCTTTAGGAACATCAAAACTTGAGAATCATGAGTTCAGTGCAAGAATTTACAGCAGTTGTATGTTTTCACGTTGGCAGTCTCTACCTGGCCGTCGTTCTGCTTGAACATGTTAATGATGCTCGGAACTGCATCAGGCCATCGCTCTGGCAACGTCTGAAGCAGCAGCGAGGATAGCTACAAAAAACAAAAAAGAAGCTTGCTCATCAGTTTCTAATAGTTCTAATCTAACGACTTCCATAGTGCCGTTATCACAATGCGTTAATCAATGGTTGCTTCAAGTAAAACCGCAGTTGAAACTCTTAATCCACTCGAGAAGTTTCGAGTCCAAATACGATAGAACCTCGGTTAAAGCCCATTTCAAAGAGATGCAGTAATCAAAAGAACATAATTTGCAGAGAAAATGATAAAGAATATGTTACTAAGGGATGTAATGTAAGTGGATTAAGTTTTATTGGTAAATTTATAAATTACAAAAGCATTTGTAGATTACAATGTCAGTAAGATGTCAGCAACAAACAATTGTCTGATAGTAAGTTAGTTACATGTTCTGGTACCTAGATACTTTAATACAGTACCTTTAAAGTATCTCACAAAAGTAAAGCCTATGCTAGCCCAAATAAAGTCAAAGTTTGTCTAGCATAAAAAGTTCATTAATAAGCCAACAGTGCTCAGAAAACTAGAAAACTAGGTGGGTTATTTCCGCACTATTTGTTTCAAAGGGATCTGCATATCTTGTTCAAAGAAATAAACAGATTTAGAGCAAATAATCAATCAAACGACACTCAGATAACTAAGAGTCAACACTGGCAGGCTCCTACACACATACAGAACCCAACTAACGGATTCCCATTAGTGGCAGCTCCAGGATAGCCTGCGGGGGGGGGGGTGGAAAAGAGCATTTCCAGAGGGGCTCCACATTCTGGCAGTCCACCATACACAGGTCTGGTCTGCAGGGCACTGACATATAACCAAGAGGGGCATGAAGGGTAAGGGGCAAACCGCCCCCCACGCCTATAGCTAAATCCGCCACTGATTCCCATCCAGGGAATTAATTGTCTAAAAAATAAACGTTAAGAACCCGACTTACAGCGACGCACAGTCGTGTGAGAACAATGCGAACACCAGACGCATAACTGACCACCAACTGCAGAAGCTGTGACCTCAGCGCCTCGATCTGCTCGGGAGGAATCTCATGCCTGCAACGTCATTCACAAAACTTTCTGAGGTAAAGAAGTAAGTAAGACGAATGCAAAACGTCCCTGCTGCTCACAGCATACTGTCAGTGTACTCACTGCCAAGTTCAAAAACGGACGCAAGAGGAACAGAAATCTCAAAACATCTTTCTGCCCTAGCAAGGATTTTAAACCCCAACCCCTAGGTTGAGAGTCCAGCATCCTAACCACCAGGAAACTGTGCAGACCTTTATGATCAGATCCAAAACAGTTATCACCTGACACGGTAAAGTAGAATTTCAGACAAAAAAGAAATTTTTCCCTAAAAGTTTGAATGATCTGATTGAACTGTGAGTTTTTAAAATAAAAATACAGATTGACCTAGACCAGTATTAAGACTGTATTGTTTACTCAGCTGTTTATCAGTTCAGTAAACAATGAAAAAAAACAATAAACAACACAGCAGAGCAATTTGGTACTTGCCAAAAGCGGGCAATCTTTGTGTGAAGAGTATTGGCTCCAAAAAATTGAACTTCAACATTCTGAAAACAGACAGGGCTGTGAATTATAAGTCAGTTTTAACATGACTTAACCACATCAATTTACTGTGTTTGAAGATGGACACACCTACGTATGTATTGATACATCACCTTTGAAATACCTCTCAAAAGTGTGTCAGTGGAAAGATGAGAGATCATAATCACAAGCTCAAGATTTCTACAGCGCCCAACAAAAGCTCAGTCGCGGGAACCATTTTATTCACAGGCGCTCAGTCAAAACAAAATCGACAGGCAGGAAGGGTTCGGTTCCACGTCAAGATCCAAGAGTCAGGCAGGCAGACAGTGGCCCAAATCCCATATCTGACAGTTACTGCGTTCGATCAAATGAGATCATTACTAAGAATTTAAAGAAATTGTGGGGATAAATTTGTCTGTTCAAATCCAATATAAAAACCAGCCAACGAGTCCATGGCGACTGTGGAAACAGCGGACAGAAAATGCAGTACAAGTAAAACATACTGAATTCCCTTTACTGAATTTTAGATCACTTCAGTGGTATTCACTACATCTACTACTTCTGGACTTTTTGAAGATTATTCTGAGAATGCAGCGATATTTGTATTTATGTACCATTCTGTACGTCTGTCTTTGTGGTTGAGTGTCATTTTGTATGTCTGCCTTCATGGCTGTGCATCTTCCTCAATTTCTTTCCTGTGTTATGTATTTAATTGTTTGTGTGGCTGTCTACGCCAACGATTCTTCATTCAGCCGATAGATGTATGGCGTGTTAAATGCATTACTTACTTACTTGCTACTTACCCGGTTAGGCCGAAGCAACTCCCAGGAGAAACTCCAGGCATCCTTAGAAATCTGAGCCGCTGTCAGATACTGATTGATCTCGGCCGCTTGTTGATGCCCTGTAGTTTGGTAGAACTGAATGACTGCCTGTAAATATAGACCAATTTAGTAATTATCAGGATTATTATTATTATTATTGCATTTATTACATGTGCAAGGTCAGTAAATCTGAATCTGAGGTGCTGAGCAGTGGTGAGGGAAGGACTTGCTCAAAGGTCCCTGCCCAGTAACCACCTAAGATGAGTCTCGAACCCATACTTTCCGTGTTACTATCCGAGCGCTCTATCCATAGTAACAGCAGCACAATGGTTTATATAGCTCCTCTTCAGAGCCACTCAAAGACAATCTGTACATGGCTATCAGTCACACAGAAAACATTTTCGGTTTTGGTCGCACAACTCTAAAATAACTGTTCACAACACAGGATGTAATGTAATAATAATAATAAGACAAGTTACATAGCGTAATATAAAGTGTATCGTATGGATTTAGACATTATATAGCTCTTCTCAAGAACCTCACAATGGCACTAAACATTGTTAACTTACAGAACTCAAAAGATGCATCTTATAAAAAGGTATAAATTGTTTCCAAGTCATTTCTAGCACTGATGGATGCTGCAGAACTTGAAACTATTTGAAAACAAAACAGCATTTTAACTGCAGCTCAAAATTATATTTCTGAAATTCAAGTAAGTAAGCAACAAAGAAGTAAGTAAGTAAATAAGTAAGTGCATAAGTAAGCAAACTTACTAGTGTGAGAAAAATGCACCCACTTTACAAACAAAAATACATACAAAAAGGTAAAATTTAAAAAACATCATACACTCTGACTTTTACCTTCTCCACATTATCTGCAGTGAACTCCATTTTAACAGACAAAGTCAATTCTTAAGCTCCTTTCCAGCCTACAAAAGATCAAAACTCCCATCAATCAAAAAATGCTACGAGCAAACCACAGAAGCTTACACAGAAGCTGTTTGGTCGAAAAAGAGCGAAGAGAAGCAGCAACTGAATTTAATACGCTATTATTTTTGGCCAATCATAAAAGCACCTACAGCGTAGGATTGCCCATCTGGGGTTTGATACCCGGTGCGTCATTTGAAAAGTAGGCGATAGTTCGACTGTATGCGTGAGTCAAATGGAACATGCAACAAATTCGCCAAAACCATGCTCTACTTACTGGGGCACAAATATTAAACAAAATAAAGCACGGAATCTTTTCAGGAATCAACAGTAAAATAGCCATACAAAGAAATGAACGCTTTGTTTTTCTTTAACCTTTTCCCTGCAAAAGATTACATATTCCATTCAAATATAGATCAACAAAGTGCTAGTGACGTCACCACCAGAATTCTCAGACCATAAATTCTTCTCTCAGACTATACCGTAATCGTAAAAATATTGTAATTTATGGATTTCTGCAGCGCCCAACAAGCCATAGTCGTGAGAACCATGTTATTCACAGACGCTTAGTCAAAAACGAAATCGGTGAGACAGATATAGTCAGGTTCGATTCCACGTCGAGATCCAAATGTCAAACAGATGTAGACTATAGATATAGCAGTGATTGCGTAATTAATCGCAATCGCAATCATAATCAAATCATGGGTCTCTGGAGTGTTTTATTATACTTTACAAAAGATGTGTTTAAGCTATTACATTAATTAGAACTACAATTAATGTGTGTGTACGAAAGGCTCAGAAGAATTTTGAAAAGATTATTATATGACCTGTAAAATAGACTGAAGTTAATTCCATCAAGTTCAACTACCTAATTAGATAAATCGCCGCTGAGTACATCGTGTGCCTAAGACTTTCTTGTTCATTGGGCCCACAGTCGATCCCCTCATCATGCCAATGGCGGTAACTGGTGAAGTCATAGGCCATCAAAGTCGCCCTTATCTTATATTAGACTATCATACATGCCTACCATACCGAACTCACTTAGTACATAGATTTTGTTTTGATTAAGCGCCAGCTCTTGTTCCCATGACTCAGCTTCAGGCTCGGAAGAATTGTAAATTTACGATTACGATTACCTTTTCGATCTTTACGTACCTACATAATTATGCCGAGTTGTACTAAAATTTCCTTGCAAAAATGAAAAATATTTTCACAAAATAAAACTCCTTTAACACGCGTATAATCTCGAATTGGAATATAATCACTATAGCTATTGAATTAAAAATTCACTTTGAAATGTTGAGAAAGAAAAGCGCTACAAAATTGTCTGAAATCGGCATTACGTGACACAAAACTTTTCCGGCTGAGGATATATACATACGTAAATAATTACGATCAATGATTTTATATATATGTGTA
Organism: Norana najaformis; assembly: GCA_964023275.1. Classification (NCBI taxonomy): domain Eukaryota; kingdom Metazoa; phylum Annelida; class Clitellata; order Crassiclitellata; family Hormogastridae; genus Norana; species Norana najaformis. The sequence goes on from OZ029918.1 coordinate 1,536,115, forward strand.
TGTATGTATAATAGTATATATATACATGTGTATATTTGTGAGTGTGTGTAAAAATAGAGTATATACATATACGTGCCTACACGTATGCGTGAGTGTTTTGTGTCCTAAATAAAGTTAGTTCATCTAAGCGAAACGCGTTCGACAACTTCCGTGCCATCGGATCGTAGACGCCCGTGACCTGTGACCCAGACGGTCGGTCGTGGCAGGCAGAAGAAAGGGAATCGCATCCAGGCATCCAGCCATGGCATCGAAAATCGCGGCGACGATATTTTCCGGTGTATTCCTATCGCTACTGGTCGGATTCGAGGGAGTAACGAGCGCCACCTATAATTCATTATATCGCGATGCAGTTAACGCCTACAACCAACAGCGATGGTTCGAGTGCTACACATGGTTGACGAAGGCCCTACAGGACCACCGCAACTACCAGTACGAAGTGGCACAGTGCTGGCTTCGGTGCCAGACGGGAGCCGGGGGAGTTAGTGGGCCGATCGACGTCGATGCTAGCAACTTCCTCCATCCACACTACCTTGACGTGGCCACAGCCAAGTCCGAGTGCTTCAGGAAATGCAGAGTGGAGAAGTTTCCCAGTCGAGCTGAACCACCCGCGGATGAGATCGCAGCTACTGATCAGGATTTTGAGAACAGGATCCCTTATGACTACCTGCAGATCTGTGCATATAAGGTTTCGTGTTTTCTTAAAACACTTACTGCTCTGAATTTCGCTTTTCTGTATGAATATTTTAATTCTTGTGCATCCTTCTGGCAAGGTACGCTACATGTACCTGCCATCAACACTTGAAAACTGTTCTCTTTAGCCGGAGTTGGTTCGGGAACGCCGAGCTGTGAGTACACATCTTGATAGGGTGCTATATAAATGCTGTGAATGAATAAACGATGAACCCCCTCCATTATCAGTTGCGTCAGTTTGTCTTTTTACCGATGGACTGCAGCCAGATTCGGTCTTAGCAATTTAATTTTTGAAAAAACCTGACAAAAACTAGCATGGTTATCAATGACTATAACGTAGTAAATCCCAAAGACAGTACTTTAACAAGGTTTCAGTGTAGTAATTGTAGTTGTAATGTGTAGCTGTAGTTGTAGTTCAATGTAATTGTAATTCTGTTGTTTGCAGTCGGAGCGATTCGAAGATGCCATGTCCGCTGCGTTCACTTATCTGGTCCTGCATCCGGGACACGAGTACATGGAAGGCAACGTTAAATTCTACCAGACTCTTCCAGAGGCACAGCCGTCGTATTTCCGTGACCTAGAGGAGAAACACTTCAAAGTAACTTCTGTTTATATGTGTTATATTTTGTCAGTTCTTTGGGGCACACGATTGTCTAGTGGTTAGCATGCGGGACTGTCAGCTGAGTGATCGGAGGTCCAAATCCCAGCCAGGGCAGAAATTTGTTTTGAGATTTCTGCTCCACTGGCGTCTCTTAGCCAACTTAGCTTTAATGAGTACACTGATAGTACGCTGTCAGTGGGAAGATCAGGCAGGAAGGGAGATGGCCGGCCACCTGCCCTCGCATGCAGAGGCTAAGAAAGATGAAGGCGATAAGACGTTGTACCAATGACTGCCTTAGGGCTGGCTCAAGGAACTGCTTTTCTTCTCCGTCAGTTCTTTGATGTCATTCAGGTCTAAACTCTTCAGTTTCAACTTGCTTACCCATCATAGTCTGGCATCTGGTTTTCCTGACCCACCTCACTTTCCAGTTCAATTCCAAACACCTTCCACTATAGCCATCTGATTGCCTGACTCTTGGATCTTCCCCTGGAACCAACCCTTCCTGTCTATCAATTTTGTTTTGACTGAGCACCTGTTAACCTCTCGCTTTTAAGGGGTTCCTTAAATGCACTTTATAAAAGTTTAGAATAAGCTGGTTCCAACGACTTTGCTTTCATTGGGCACTGTAGCTTACGATTACGATTACAGTTTAGACCGGTTTCTTCTGTGGTTTTCAATTTTTTACTACATTTTTATTTGAAGCTACAATCAATTGATGTCTTGACATGCATTATGATAAGTGATTAGATTAGATCAGATATACAGACGAATACATGCATTCACATAAATTGTTGGTAAGATTATATTTATGACTGTTAACTGATGTTCCTAAATTTCCATAGGTTCTTTTTGCAAAAGCCGTGCAGTCATATGAGGAACAGGATTGGTTGGGAGCCATCCGCTACATGGAAGAGTCGCTTCAGCAGTACTATGCGGAAGACCAGCAGTGCACGGCTCTGTGTAATGGTCCGCTTGAGCCGCCAAAACTGGAAAAATTCCTCCATCAGGTGAAAGCTGCTGGCACGGAATCCGACCGTAAAAGAGTCATGCTAGGTACTTTTTACGATTTCTCCAACAACAGGTCTTTAACTGTTGTATTTTCTTTCTTGTACTCTAACGTCCTTTTATTTTACAGTCTCTTCAAGCCCTAGACAGTGAATGATCCTTTTACTTCCTGTATCTAAGACTGTTGTCTAACCTAGAGGTGGTCTTTCGGTAATGCGTTTGGTCAGTGATCATGCGGTTGTGGGTTCGACTCTGTGTAACAACCCTAGCCATATCTTTAGCTTTTTAACAAGTTTACATAAGACTAATGTCTAACCTAACTCTACTGGTTCCCTGCTGTATAACCCATCCCCTTAATCTCGAATGTTCCGATGTTGTGTATTACGTCTTGACTTTTCATTGGTTGGGCCATCTACCTGGTTAGCCTCCCTCTGGACCTGCATTGTCTTCTGGACAGGAATACAATAGATATCTTGAAGGGGTGCTATATAAATGCTCTGAATGAATGAATGAATGAATGAATGGATGAATGAAAGACAAGTTATTGATACAGTAAAACCTCCTTCTACTGTGCAGACCATAACAACATATTTTAGAATGACGTTGGTTTAGGCTGCATGGTGTGACATTCATGGCGGGTCAATCATCCAAACGCTAACATTGCTGGACAACACTTAACTTCACAGTGCATGCCAGCATCATATCCACAGGGCCAAGCTGTGACCAGTAATATATTTACATGTACCAATATATACACATGTAATTATTTGTCTATTTGCGAGTGTTATGTGCTTATATATTTCCAGGTCACTGGTCACAAATACTGGAATGCAGAGAGAGATGTCGGAGCAGGCTGGACGATGCTGAGAACAAGAGCTATCTGAAGGAACAATACAATTACTTGCAGTTCTCATACTTCAAAAGTAGGTGTAGCAATTTATAAACTCAAGGTCAGTAAATCTGAATCCGAGGTGTGAAGCAACTGTGCATGAAGGACTTGCTCAAGGTCCCTACACAGTAACCGTTTAAGTGGAGGCTCGAACCTGCACTCCGCGTTACAGGCCGAGCGCTCGAACCAATCGGCTACCTTGCTTGCTTAGTACTTAGTCCTTCCTGTGGAGGTCCACACATTGGGCAGCTACATTATGTATGTATTTATGTATCTGAAAATTTATATAGCGCATTTTAAGAACGTCACAAAGGTGCTGAAACATGGTTATATAACAGTTATAAAAAGATGTGACTTAAGGTTATATGTTTCAAGTGGTGGAGTTCGAATTTTCAGTGTGGAAGATTGTAATATGACTAATATTGCACTTAAGTAAGTGAGTACAGAATTAGTATTACTGTTACTACGTGTGTTTTATCACTATCACTGATACTGCAAAGTTGAAACTCTTGCAGTAAGCGACATAAAGAGAGCTGCTGAATGCACGGGAACGTATCTGCACATTAACCCAGTGGACGAAATAGCGCTGTTCAACAAGGATTACTATGCTCGTCAGCATCAAGTCATCGAAGAAGACTTTGCTCCTAGAAAAGTAAGAGATGATTTGTGATTATTGGGTCCCTGAAGGACTTGATTTAGAAGGATTCAAATGGATTCAAATTGAAAAAGATGTGAACTTAGGGTTTCAACCAGATTTTTTGCTTCTTTTTTAAATTGGATTTGGATTTAACTGTCTAAATGGATCTCTGCCTTGGCTTGAAGTACAGCGAAACTTTTGAACGGATTTAATTTCCAGGTAAGTTGTTGATCAGGTTTACGGTAGTTTGCCGTTTTCTATTACCATCAAATGATTCTGCTTGCAAATAACAGACCCATACATTCACTTTGATTGAAGACAGTCATGTATGTGATCGATTGTTTGTAGTTTCTGTTTAATGATGCTTTGTCATAATGATGTTAAACAAAAATTACAAAAAATCGATGACATACATGACCACTTTGTAATTTTTTATTGTATTTGTAATCACAAGTTTATATAGCTCTGCTTCAAGAGAAACTCTTCAGAGGAGCTTCTGACCTGAGAGCCCAAAATTTTGAGCAAAGAGAATATTTTTCAAGCACTTGCAACCGATCTTTCGATATTTGAACCATGTAGAAGTTGAACAAGCGACAGAACTGTTACTTGTCGTGTTACGGCTTCAAGCAGACCTAGAATAGGTCGTATCGATTTTGTTTTGACTTAGCGCCTGCGAAATAAGCTGGTTCCCACAACTTAGCTTTCGTTGGATCCTGTGGAAGTCTTGAATTTACGATTATGATAAGTTTCATATGGAACTCTGGTTGCTCTGGTCTTGTTGATTTTGTTTTGACTGAGCGCCTGTGAATAAGCTGGTTCCTGTGACTTGGCTTTCGTTGGGCGCTGTAGAAATCACAAGTTTACGATTACGATTAGTTTCAGATTGAATTCTGGTTGCTTTTTTACTTGTCATTGGGAAACTTCAGAAGACCTTGTTTCGTCTTTAGGATGCTGCGCGCTACGTCAAAGAGAAAAGCAAGGACATTGCGTTGCTCATCATCGTACGCGATTTGTTGGTGAAACTCGCTCCAGGAAAAGATGGACAGCAGGTTTGGCAAAAGCAAGTTTTCTGTCTAAATATTGCCATTGCAATGCATTCAAGAAATTGCGACAACATAGCGTTGTGAGATTTTAAAAACTCATCAATTCACGCTGTGTTGTGTACACACATACATTCATTTGCTTGCATATACAGATGCATACTGGCATACACTTGCATGCATACATACATACATACAAGCATTACAGGCATACATACATACATGCATGCGTGCATATAGACATACATGCACGCATGCATATATACGTATACTTCCATACGCAGATATTTAAATACATACACGTGAAATCTGTTGTACAGCAAAAGGCAGAGGAGTTTGATGATGTGGCGCCTCCAGTGCCTCAGGAGGTTTTTGGGGAACGTGACAAAGCCTTCCTGAAAGAACTTGAAAATTACAAAGCCAAAACTGGTGTCACGGTTTTTGCAGAGAACGACACGTTACTAGGCAACCACCGTGTTGCCGTTGACGGCATGATCAGTGAAGAACAGTGCAAACAGCTAGTACAACTGGCTGGTGTAAGTGCTTGTTTCATTTTATTGGAGTTGGTGTTATATTCAGTGATATGGTTAATTTATGATCAGGAGTGATCAACAGTGAGATTACCATAATATTGAGGTTAATGTCATTAACTTCCAGTCTCAGGGCTTGATTAGAATTGTCAAGAAGACAGTGTTTAATACTAATGCAAGCTTGACAGTTTATTAATTTATTAAAAGCACTTATAACATTTGCAAGATCAGTAAATCTGAATTAACATCCAGTATCAAGGATTGGTTAAAATTTTTAAGAAGACTGTGTTTAATATAATCCAAAGTTGACACTTTATTATTTATTTATTTATTTATTAAAAGCACTTACAGCGTTTGCAGGGTCAGTAAATCTGAATCTGAGACACGGACGCGTTTTCGCAAAGGGGGGCCAAGATGGAGTCATGCGAAAGCCGGAGCAAAATAGCGAGTCATGACAAGTGAAAGTTGACACCACATGGTTTCAGGTTCAAATCCCACTAGACAGAAAGGTGTTTTGAAACTTCCACTCCCCTTGCGTCCCTACAGCGGTTGTATTGTATGGTATTGTAAATTAAACTGTTATGTAGTATTGTTTGATGTCTCAGATTGGCGCAGTTCAGGGTGATGGCTACAAAGGAAATGAACAACGAACTTCCCCGCACACGAACTTCGAGAAGTTTGAGGGACTGACTGTCAGTCGGGCCGCAGAAGTCAGTCTTTCCTAGCTTTCTTAATTGTCTTTATCAGCTTTTATGCTAAGATGTCGTTTTACAGTTATAAGTACATGCAGTAGCAAATGCCTCGGCAGAGCTTAGCATGACTGAATTTGTAATGCGGTCTTTTGGTGCGATATCAACAACTGCCTTATTATGAGGTTTTGGTGTGATGTAGTCATTTTGCCAGTGATTGAAGACCATTCTGTTTGATTGTGGTCTTGAAGACCATTATGTTCGATTGTGGTCTTGAAGATCATTCTGTTTGATTGTGGTCGTGAAGACCATTCTGTTTGATTGTGGTCTTGAAGATCATTCTGTTTGATTATGGTCTTGAGACCATTCTGTTTCATTGGTCTTGTGTTATCAGGTCAGGACCATTTCTGATTAGTTTTCTTGAAGAGGTGCGATATAAGTGTGCAGTTACGATTACCATTACGATTGTTCAGATTTCTTTGGCTGTTCAGATGGCGCGAGATGGTCTGGTGTCGACTGAACTCGTCAAGCTTTACCTGGATGTCAGTGAAACAGGCCGAGCCTTTCTGGAGAAATACTTGAACCTGAAAGTACAGATGATGTTTCAATATACGCATCTCGTCTGCAGGACGGCTCTCGGTAGAGTGTTTCAGTTATCAGGAAATTTGATTTTCAGAGTTTTAGAATTCTGTGATTTCGTCATCATTATCATCATCATCATCATTATCATCATCATCATCATCTGTGGCATGCTTCGCTGAAGTGTTGCTGTTTCCACAACGCACAACCAGCTGACTCTACTCTGTGCTTGTCTCCAGGCAGTATGTAACCTGAAGTTCAGTGGGCGCAGGTAATCGTAATTCCAAGATTTCTACAGCGCCCAACGAAAGCTGTGCTGCGGGAACCAGCTTATTCACAGGCGCTCAGTCAAAACAAAATTGATAGGCAAAAGGGTCAGCTTCCACTGTTCTTGTCCATGTGTGGCGAGGCATCCGACAGGTTTCTTTGAACGTTGTGCGCATATTTTATCACAGGGAAGTAAATTTACCGCAGTTTTACGAGGAGTTGGTGAAACATCAACATTGGTGATAAGGTGTAGATCTCAATAAAATATTTCTTCCTGTGAGACATGAATGTCCAGAAGATGGTTATAAGATAGTTTTAAAGATGAATTTTATTCATTTTGCCATGTTGTGAAGTGATGCTTTCTAATGACTTAAACATCGTTTGATAGTTGTATACGGTATATATTATGTGTGCAAAGTGGGTAACTCTAAATCTGAGGTGAAAGGCAGGTGTGTGTGTGTGAACCATTTCTACTAGGTCATTATGCGAAGCTCCTTCTGCAGGTTTGAACCTACGTTCATTGGATTACAGACGCATTGATTGAACCACTGGACTGCACAGTGGTCTAATCTATTTACCAGAAGAGATTTGGGATCTGTGTTGCTAGTCCTTGTCTTGGGAATTCACTGCGAAGTTCTGTTCGTTCTGTCAGTTCTGTGATGTCATTCAGGTCTAAACTTCAAGACTCATCTCTTTCAGCTTATCAACAGTAGCCTAACTTCTGGTTTCTCTGACCTGTCGGAATTCAGCCTGGCTTCTCCAGTGGGTTGTGATTTTGGATTGCGATTTTAACTTGAAGCGACCATCGACTGATGTCTTGAGTATTATGATAACGGCGCTGTAGAACACACTGGTCTTATGCTTCCAGTTCAGATTTATTTACTGACCCTTCACTCGTAATAATTGCTATTTATAAATTAATTAATTAATAAAATAAAGAAATTAATGTTCTGCTAATGATGGTTTAGATGTAAACCAGTCTGAGAGGAATGACATGAGTCATCCAGTTCATTCGGATAACTGCTTCATCCAGCCAGACGGTTCATGTATGAAGCGTCCACCAGCCTACGTTTACCGGGACTTCACGTAAGTATGCACTTTGGTTGGTGACCGTGATTACTATGGAATGCTTGTGCATATGTATTCTTGTACTTGTATGTATATATGTGTGTGTATGTAAGTATGTTTTATATGTAGATATATATGTATGTATGTGTGTGTGTGTGTGTGTCCATGTGTGCTAAGAACTTCTCAAATTATATGAATTTCTCTCATTTTTTTATAAATCTTTGCTGTTTTGAATGTTTTTATTAAATAGTGTTTTACTGTGATTCAGTGAAGTATTTAGTTTGTTATTATATGTAAATTTGTGTGTAATTTTTAGTGGTCTGATTTACTTGAATGAAGACTTCGAAGGAGGGGACTTCTTTTTTGCGTACAGAAATCTTTCAGTGCAAGTAAGACCAGTGATGTCAGCATATTTAAGTGGTTTTAATTAAAATAATTGTTTTTAATTAAAATCATTGTGACAGCTTTGTCGCTTATAAGCTGTGTGTTAATTCGTAAAAGCACTTTTAAAGCATGCAAATCTGAATCTGAGGCTTGAATGTATATTTGCTAGGGGGCTGAGATGGAGTTATTCAAAAGCAAGAGTAAAATAGTGAGTCTTGATAAGTGGCTTAAATGACGAAAGCGATTTAGCAAGTCGGGCCGTTTTTGGTAGAAAATTCCTTTTGCTGGCTCTTTTTTGCCAGCGGTGGAAGACCATTCTGTTAGATCATGGGCTTGTGTTACATGGTCAAGTGCACCTCTGAGGAGTTTTCTTGAAGAGGAGCTATATAAATATGCACTTACTATTGAAACAATTACCATACTCTTATGCAGTACGTATTGGTCTATTTTTAGGTCATTGGCATTTTGCTGCATGTATGTATGTTGGCACGTTTATACGTATGTATTTATGTTTGTGCATATGTCTAGATGTATGTATGCTTCTATGTATGTTTGCATGTATGTATGTATGCATCTGTGTATATCTGGTATGTATCTGAACGTTTGTAGACTACACTGCATCCGAAATGCGGCCGATTTGTGGGCTTTGAATCGGATGACTATCATGGCGTCCTGCCCGTGACCTCAGGTCGCCGATGTGCCCTGGCTGCCTGGTACACCCTTAATCCAACTCACCAGGAACTGGCTCATGCTGAAGCACGGACAATTCTCCGCTCCATATCAGCCCCTCGTACCAGGTACGATGTGCAGTGCGTCATCACTCGTAGTCTGATTGAAACCAAGCCAAGATAAACAATGCTGTTTATTCTGTGAGATCTACTCTACTTTATTCTAACTTATTGATTCTAATTCTAATTGATTCTAATAACTGCATAAGTTTAGGCAGTAAGTCGTAAACTTTGGCAGCAGTCCAGCAACGTTTGGCATGTATTAATTGATTTTCTTACTTACTTACGGTAGCATTGCCTTTTTCCAGCATGGGAACTTCGTCGGATTTCCAGTCGCTTATGGACAAGAGAGGATCTCGCCTGACAATGACCGAAGCGGACCTCAATGGGTCACAGAGGTTTGCTGTGGATGCCTTTACGACAGAGGACCAGTGTCACCAGCTGATGAAACTGGCAAATGTAAGTACGGCTGATGGCCCGGTCTTTTACAGCATTTTAAGCAGAGTACAGAACTATGGCAATCACTCCAAGTTTCAGCAGCTGATCAACCTTCTGGGGTTTGAATCAATATTGTAGTAGTATTGTATTATTTTTTATTGCATTTTATTTTATTATATTTTACTGTATTATATTTTGTATACAGTTCCCCTTTCAGGTAATCATGTTTTACTGCTTTTATAAGTATGATTCAATAGGAGTCTGATTTTTCAATGTTCATATTATACTCAGCTGAACAAATCTAATGTTGTGCAATGGCCCCAGAGACCACATGGCCCTTGGTCCTGTGGTCCACCATGAGATCATTTCCATGTGCTTTGGGGCTTGTTCATCTTCGTGCACAAGGCTCTCCGGTGTTACCCTCTTTTGGAGCTTTTATCTGAAGAAGTGGAAATGCTGATGAAATTATTGTCTTCCATGGTTTGCAAGAGTCGTGACAAATACTGAAGTTGCTGAGACTGTTGTCGAGTTTGGAACAATGAATTTTCAGATGGGCGCCACATCTGACGGATACGAGAGAGCTCGTAACCGGCTCTCCCCGCACACTAACTATGAACACTTCATCGGAATGACGGTGGCATATGCGGCTAAGGTACTGCAGTTGCTGTGGTGGGCACTTTCTGCTTTTAGTGCGGTCACTAACTGGTCTGGGGCAGTGTATGTTCTTTCTTGCTGATAAAAATGCAAGCCATTGCGTTGGCTTTATTGTATATGCTATTCAGAGGACAGTTACCTGCACAGATTAGGGTGTAATTCAGGTCTTTAATTTTGGCTTGCTGTAAAAATACTTGAAATTTTAAAGACGTTTACTGTTTTTGTGCACGCAACTAGCCACTGAAAAGCTTTTTTGGGAGATGTGCTAACATGCTTTTAGCTGATGTGGATGCATTCTCTACGCAAGTGTTCATTTCAGTATTTCAGGTTGCCAGGATCCTTGTTGTATTCTGCTAATAATGTTATCTTCATCTGTAGGCATTGCTACCGCAGTTGATACTGCTATTCTTTTGGTAACTGTCTTTTAACGTTAGACTGTGTTTCGTTCATGTGATGTATGTAAGTAAGTATTGAGACCTTTAATAAAGTGTATTGTAAGTACCGCTGTGCCGCACAGTGTTCTTTTGGTAACACATTTGGTCAGTGGGTTCAACTTCTTGTAATGACCCTGGGCAAGTTGTTTACGCACACTGTGCCTCTGTCACCAAGCAGTTTAGTTTGGTACCAGCGTAAGTTTGGAAGTAAACAGCAAGTCCTGCGATGCACTGGCCCCACATCCAGGACCTTGGGATTCATCCACTGCCGGCTGAAAGAAAAGGAAATGAGTGCCCCTGCTACGTCTCACTTGTGGGATGTGGGATACTTTACTTTAAGTACCTCTACACACATGGCCATCTAACTGATCTAAACAAATCATCTTAAGGTAGTTTGAAACTGTTGGGTAGGATGGTGCGGTGGTTGGCGATGGGTATGCAAACTCGAAAGGGTCTCCACACACAAATCACGAAGTCTTTGAAGGCCTGACGATTCACCGGGCCTCACAGGTACGTCTGGCTGGCTGCAGCCTATGTATGTGCACGCTTTATGTGCATGATCCACCCATCAATCTATGTACTCTTCCTACATGTTGAACGAACGTTGCTTAGGCTGTGAACAATGCGTTAACGTGCATGCATGATCAGAAAGATATTTTAAGATGTTTTTTTATATCACGTAGAAGTATGTGGCATTCATGTGTAGTGTAGTTTATGTTTATCTTGTGGCACAGTTTGACCTATGAGCTTACGAGCGTCTTATGTACAAACTGTTTAGTTGTCATCCTGGTAACAGCACTAATTATTCTTATAGCATATTTTGGAGTTAGAATTTCAGGCTTTTATTTCAAAGCATGTGATAATTGATATATTTATAGGCACAATATGTGTGATAACTGTACATATATATTTGTGTGTATATATATATATGTGTGTGAAAGATGTTTGATGTATGTGCTCACATTTGACTATGCATGACTTCTTGCAATGAAAAGATGTTTGTGTTTTGGCTGTATGTTGATGACAGGAAGTCAATTGTTGTTGAATGTGATGTTTGCATGCATTTGTAAAGGTTTTGTTCTTGTCGATGTTTTCTTTGAGTGTTTTAATTCTTTAGGTGACCTCCTGTTGTCCTCTGTCAGTTCATTTTCTGCTGGATGTGTGCTAATCGGTAAAACCCTGGTTTTTATCATAGTTATTTTGAAAACAGTAGAGTGGAATGTATGTTCTGTTAAACGGGACGCAAGAACGAACCTTTTCTCAACCAAGTACCTCCCTGATCTTATGATTATACTTGAAGTGACCATTGATTGCTGCCTTTGATTGCATTATTATGATGTTGCTGTAGAAGTCAGTAGATTAGATAATAGTTTAGATAATAATTTTTTATTTTCAACCCTGGGTGTTTTTCATTGGTCGTGGTAAAAGTTCCAATATCTGTTATGTAACTTGATGTTTATACAGTGTTGGTTCATTTTAAGAACTGATGTTGCATTTGAGTGGTTCCCTTAATATGACCACGAGTACAGAATGATTCTTCTATGAACTTGTACCTGTGTTTCCGCATGAGAATTTTTGGATTCCATACTATGAAGCTTTTCACTAACCTTTTAGCTTACGCTGAGCCAACGTAACTCATAAACTTGGCAAAGCGTTTGTTGCGTTAGCACTGTGTGGCTTCAGTATTTGCTAACATGTATAGTTCTTTCTGTGTTGCATTTAGTATTCTGTAGTTGACTAACTGCTTTCCAGTTTCTGTTTTAAATATTTTGTTAAAACATCTGAACGAATGCTCGACCTTAACAGTTCCACCTTTAAAAATTGTCACAACTTTTCTGGCGTTGTTGCACAGAGTGTCTGCTTATCAGGCTTTGAACCTCCTGTTGTCTAAGTACAGATCAAGTTTGCTACCAAGCAAACTACCAATCCGCACGTGATTATTCCAGTCTGTTGAGGATATTTGAGAAAAAAATAGCAAGCAGGGTGATATGTCATAATTTATGATCTGTGATCAGATTACTTTAGAGAATTTAGACCTTCCCATTCATTTGCCATGAGCCTGTTTTATGTAAACTCTTAATAAATAACTTAATTTCAAAGGCTTCACGAATACCATAAACTCTTTGTGAATAACTTCGTTAGAATTCTGCCTCATCTATGCCTTCAAGGTCACGAGGTAAGGGTTGGTTACATGAAAGGTATGTTTATAACACTTGGTAAATAAGTAAGTACCATCACCTTTTTAACATGTTCTACCTAGCTGTTCCTTTCATTTGGTGTCATTCAGGTGTGAACTTAAGATTCGTCTGTTTCAGTTTGCATACCCATTGTAGCCTGACTTCCGGTTTCTCTGACCAATCAGCTATCATGCCCTTGTCTGTCTCATCCTGTCTTTATCTCAGTCGTACTGGTTCGAAGTTGTTTGGCTTAATACTCTACACGTTGATAATGCTGATTAGCATTTATTTGCATTCGTTACTCTTTTTAAGTGTTGTACTGGTAGATGTTCATTGATTGTCTGTCTGTGTGGGCGAAATAGCTGGCTGCTGAGCACAAGGTGACTGCGGAGGCTGTTAAACTGTACCTGACGATCAGCGAGGATGTCCTTGAGCTGACCAGACAGTACCTGACGCCATCTACGCCACTCTATTTCTCATACACGCATCTTGTCTGCAGAACTGCACTCAACGGTGAGTTGTATGGATGTTTGCAAAAGGTTTCTAGCAAGTCGTGGATTGGAAGAACTAAAGAGCAGACAAAGGGTGGGGGAAGAACTGTTAATTAATACGTTCTCAACTTAAAACTTACCTTTTTCAAATTGCTTATCCACCATAGGCTGCCTCGCTGTCTTGTGGACTGATCTTCTGGATATTGACCTGATTGCGGCTTGGCTTTGGTGCGCCATCAGTTGATGCCTTGTGCATTAGACACCGGCACGTTAGAAGTTACTTATTATAATTATTAGTATTATTATTATTTGTGGACGGTCTTTATGCAGAGAAGAACGTGGATCGGACAGATCTGAGCCATCCAATCCACTCGGACAACTGCATCATACAGCCGGACAATTCGTGCAAGAGAGAGCGACCTGCATACACAGAAAGAGACTTCAGGTGATGTAACGACTGCATGTCAACTGTATTTGAAGCCTTAAATGTCATTTGGGCTGATTTTCAGTTGACTTTCGCAGGTTTTATTCTCAGGTTCTGATGTGTCTCTGAGTCTTAATTACTTTTAATGTTTCTTTACAAATGTTACATGGCACGTTGGTCTTATCAGTACTAGTGTGCTGGGTCGTTACTAAGATCCAACAATTGCAAGTTTGAGCCTGTTGAGTGGACTCCACAGAGCAACCCTCGACGTTTTGTTTGTGCGTGCTGATCTCATGCTCCAGGTTCAGATTTACTGACCTTGCATGCTTAATAAGCAGAATATATAAATGCTGAATTGTTTATTGTATGACTTTCTCTTTCTAGTGCCATTTTGTACCTGAATGACAATTTCAATGGAGGTGATTTCTTCTTCACTCATCAGAACATGACTGTCCAGGTCAGTTTCTCTTGTCTTCTACTTCACAGATATATATACATACACACCCTATACATACATACATACATTCACACATACATTGCAAGAATTGTCCGGCTGTATGATACAATTGTCCAAGTGAATTGGATGGCTTAAATCTGTCCGATCCACGTTCTTATCTGCTTAAAGACTGTGGATACATTGGATAAAGACCGTGGATACATTAGATTTCTCACGATTGATAATGGTACACACTGTTGGTCACTTATGGAGGCAGAGTGAAGAGCTAAAAATGTATGACTTCAGGATTGCACTTATAAAGGACTACTGTTCACATGACTGTCTTTATTTCAGTCGTCATTAAGACCAAGATGTGGTCGTGTGGTTGCATTCAACGCGAGCCATTACCACGGCGTTCGTCCAGTTCTGACTGGCCAGCGATGTGCAGTCGCCCTTTGGTTTACTCTGGATGGCAACTACCGAGAACAGGGACACACAGCGGCATGGAACGTCCTGAAACAACTTGAGACCAAGGCGTTTGGTCCCAACGAACACGTCCACGTTGAACTGTGATGTGCAACAATTGCTACTTAGCGTGTGCCAATGCCATCGAGGAGGAGACAGCTCTGAATCTGGTAGAATTTATGTAACGAAGACTTTATTGAAATAGTGACGCTCATGTGACATGAAGACAAGTTCTGGTAGGCTTTCAACGTCGTGAGGTGGAGACGGGAGTCGGTGCTGTGTCTGTGTCTAGTGATGTTCGCACAATCGCGAATGCCAACAAGCAACTCTAAAAAGGTGCCTTCCAGAGTAGCGATGCTTAATACTGGATCATATCAATGTTAACAATTTTACGTTGAAGGACATTTCTTTGATGTTCGAGGCCACTATTTCATTTGTTCTGATCTGGCTATTTTATCTTTGAAACCTGACAATATAATTTGTTATAACCATGATGTTTTATCAGTGTTAACTCGAATTTGTTTATTGCAGCTGTTAATAGCAGCGGTTAATAGCAACTGCCTCACTTTTAAGTTCTAACTTTGCTATTTATTTTAAACCAAAATGTTACATTTTTTAAACTCAGCCGTTGCACTTTGTTATAACACAGATGTACTTTATGCAGTTGTAATTTCTGTACCAAAAAGTGAGTTAACTTTGAAAATCAGCAGTTTTTTGTGGTTACCCTGGTATTTTAGAGCTGTTCAATCTGTTCGCCAAAATCTCGGCCAGTTTGTTTCACTCATGAAAACTCTCAGCGTCTTATGAGTTTTCTTAGCTGATGCGCATTTAACATCATGACATTTTGTTTTCCTAGTAGTTTGAAACTTGCATGGTTTATTTTAATATTATATAATTTTAGCGGGCTTTGTGGAATAGTAATTAACCAGGTCGAATAAAGTTTTACAAAGCTTCTTGTCTAGCTAAATTCTCGTTGTGTTCATGCAGTTCAAAAGTACAATTATTGAAGTAATGGCCCGGCTGAGATTAAGTTCATATGATTCTTTCTTTTGTTTCACCTCAGGTAGGGACGGTCCTTCAGCAATTAAAAATTAGGGTAGGCTTCTCTGGACAGCTGATCTCTAGAAAATAAACTTTTGGCGAATTTTTGTAGCTATGTTGTAGTTACTTTCTTTGAGGAAATAAACAACTATCGATGTTGGAGTGTGCTAAATCATAATTTGTTTGGTAGAAGCTGCTAGAAATATTTTCTGCCAGTAAAAACATTTTTCAAAGTGTTTGGACGTTTCACACCATAAGCTAAATGTGAAAATATAAATGTACACGTTTTTCCATAGTGCGTTAGTTCTTTCTCAATCACTTGAAGCTTAGTATTCACATCCAAAGCTGGATTTTAAAGCAGGCAACGCCTTTTTGACTGTACTCCTCTCGACCCATTACTCTTTCACAGATCCCTATCCTGAATCCCTTTCTTCCTCTTATCCCTCTTTCCGATCCCAAACACCACCCGCCGCAGCTGCCGCGCTGTCTCTCTGCCTGACTCTTGGATCTTGACCTGGAACCGAACACTTGCCTATCGATTTTATTTTGACTGAGCGCCTGTGAATAGGCTGGTCCCTGTAACCTGGCTTTCGTTGGGCGCTGTAGAAATCTTGGGATTACGATCCGGCTGCTTTTTCTTTAGCTGACAAAACTGGGTTCGTCTGCAATTTGAACCCCGACCTCCCGCACCCGAAGCTAGATTCGTACCCTTAGACCAACGAGCCATGCGGTAGTCGAACGACAGTAAATCGAATAATTTCTAAAAATTGTAATATAGTTGAGCATTGCTATTTACAGATTCTGTACACACGATTCTGTTCTTTCCCTATCTATTCCATTCGTACTTCGTGGGTCTTTAGGTTCCAGTCTCGAGTCAGCCGGGTCATTGATTGTTGCTCTCTTGCCTGTGGAGATGTTCGAGTCCCTGGCTTTCGCACTTCAAATAGAACCCCTCTTGCTTTTTCCTGAGTTGAATTTAATTTTTGGAACGGTCTTCAATTGTTTACAAGGTCTGTGTCACGTTACTCTGCATGCATTTTCACCTGTCATAACAAAATCCCGAATCTCTTATGCTCTTTGTATGTATTTCGCTGAAAACGGAAATTAACCTCTCCGGTCTGCCTTTGTTTCTTTGGATCATCTTCATATAGCGCCTCGTGCGGCAATTAGGCCTATAATAGTAATCGTAATCTCGAGATATCTGCAGCGCCCAAGGAAAGCTAAGTCGCGGAACCAGCTTATGCACAGGCGCTCAGTCAAAATAAAATCGATCGGCAAAAGGGTTCTGTTCCAGATGATGTTTTAGCATCTTCGAAAGCTTCCTCACATGCGCTATAGACTACAGTATATGCAGAATGTAAGATACAAGCATACATACTTGATTGCGTACAAAATTGGGCTCGTCCGGGATTTGAACCCGGGACCTCTCGCACCCTAAGCGAGAATCATACCCCTAGACCAACGAGCCATACGGTTTCAAACGACTGTGGATCGAATGCTTTTCTAAGAATTATACTAAGAGTGCGTGATGTTCATGCAGAACTATCTATGCTGGAGCCCAACTACTGTAACGCTGTCCTTGCATGTGTGAGGAAGGTTTGATACGTCAGCTTCAGTCTATCCTCTATCGTAATCCAGAGATTTCTACAGCGCCCAACGAAAGCCATGTCACGGGGACCAGCTTATTCACAGCCGCTCAGTCAAATCAAAATCGATAGGCAAAAGGGCTCGGTTCCAGGTCAGGATAAAAAAATCAGGCAGAGAGACAGACCAGGTCCGGTGGGTGATGTTTGGGATCGCCGAACGAAACGTCATCGCTAATTTTCCGAACATCTGGCTTGCGCATGGAATGGCTCCTGGTAGAGGACAAGACGGTATATGGCTCGTTGCAGTTTTTGAGCCCCAGAAGATGAAGACCACAGGTGAGCCTTGTGGGCAAGAAAAAACAAGCTCCCGAGTGATTGGTGATGTCCAGGCGGTAGACCTAGAATCAAACAAACAAGATTTGGGGTGAAGGATCTGACATCTTTCAACGTCGGCCTTCACGTAGCGTGGAAGAAGGCTTAGAATAGCTCAATGGCGTCGCATCGTTGACGAAAGTGAATGACTTTAACAACTGAAAGCTCGTGTACAAAATTGGGCTCGTCCGGGATTTGAACCCGGGACCTCTCGCACCCTAAGCGAGAATCATACCCCTAGACCAACGAGCCACTCGATTTGAGTAACAAAAGTAGATCGTATGATTTCTGATAGTTCTTCGTTCAAGAGAAATGTTTGTAATCATAATCATAAACTCAAGCTTTTTATAGCGCCAACGAGAGTAAGTCAAGTTAACCAGCTTATTCACAAGCGCTCAGTCAAGACAAAATCGATAGGCAAGAAGGGTTCGGTTCCAGGTCAAGATCCAAGCAGGCAGACAGACGGCAACGGTGGGTGGTGTTTGGAATTGGATCTGCAGGATAGATAAGGGGAAGAAGAGGAAAGAGGATCTTTCCAATCCGCAGCCTTCTCATTTCTCAGCCTAAACACAACCTGCCTGAATTTCCCCCGTGGACAGATGTAAGTGTAAATATACAGGTTTTTCCATATCGACCCTGCTCATTTTTCAATGAATTAATCGGGTGAGATCCTTCACCACCACTGCCCTTTTGAATGGGCGCCACGCCATTTAAGATGGTATACGGACCTTACTAGTCCGAGAGCTCAGTATACAATGCGCCTCTGAGAGTGAGGATGCCGGTTCGCGTCCCGGTCGTGGCTTATTTCAGAGATTTGAATCTCGGGCTAGCACGGTACGTACACGGGGACCTTAAATTGCGTGGCACCCATTCAAGCTGTCAGCGGTGGAGAAGGCTCTCACTCGGTAATTCATTGAAAAAGTGAGCAGGGCCGAGGCCAATCGGTCACTATAGAAAACGTTACATTTATCTGAAAAGCATTTCCTCTGTAGGCCTCTAGGCCTAGTCCTAGTCATCTCTGTGACTCTGAAGCATTTGCTTTAGCCTATAAGTGAAAGCCTATTTCAGGCGCGCTAACAATTGCATGTCGTAAACTCGAAAATGAATAAAGCGGCGCTACTTAAAAGCTACGCTGAGGACACAAACTTATACCAGAGCGCTGCGTCAAGTCAGAGGGGGTTGTCCACAGATAATGTGAAGAGTGAGGACCACAATCCGGTTGCCAGGAGACCGGTCCACTTCATCGATGACTTGTGGCCATTCAGCGCTGATATTGAACGCGCGTGCTGTGATATCAGCCTGCCAATCAATCACCAGATCGAGAAAATGACTAATTTACAGGTATCCAGGTGTCTTCTCTGTCGTCTCTATTTATTGGCACGGCATTTGCACACTGCCATTGTTCGAGATCTATTCATCACTGGCCGTGGAGTGCTAGCATGCCCAGGCAAATCAAATTGAAAAGCAATGTGATCTCGGATCGATAGATCGATCTAAAAACCCCTGAGATCGATATCTGCTCAGATCGGAGCTACGTGATCAATGTACCGTTTATACGCCGATGTGTACCACACACGTTTATCAGTTTTTGCTGAAGTTGTGCCGTGATGATAATATTTAAAGTTAATAACAGAGCGCCAGAAAATATACGATTTGAGTAAGCCTATACTTTAATCTGTATGCATTTATGTATGCATACATGCATACATGTACATATGTATATATGTATGTATGTATGAATGTATGTATGTATATATGTATGTATGAATGTATGTATGTATGAATGTATTTATGTATGCATGCATACATGTATATATGTATGTATGTATGAATGTATGTAATATGTATGTATGTATGAATGTATGTATGAATGTATGTATGTATGTATGTACGCATGTATATGTGGCTATAGAGCTCCTCTTTCGCAAATCCTGTTCTGATTCATCTTCTTCCCCTTATCTCTCTCGCCAATTCAATTCTAAACACCATCCACCGTAGCCGTCTGACTGTCTGCCTGCCTGGCTTTTGGCCTAGAACCGAATTTGACTTCACCTCCCTGTCGATTTTATTTTGACTGAGCGCCTGTGAATAAGCTGGTTCTCGCGACTTAGCTTTCTGCCTGCCTCTCTTTGGGTTTGGACACTGTCTCGAATTAAAGTATTTGCTATATCGGAGACGACAGAGATGAGCCTACCCTATCCTGACTCCCCTATTTCCTCTTATCTCTCTTTCCGCTCCAATCCCAAACATTCCCCACCGTAGCTGAGCTGCCACGCTGTCTCTCTGCCTGACTCCTGGATCTTGACCTGGAACCGAACCCTTTTGCCTATCGATTTTGTTTTGACTGAGCGCCTGTGAATAAGCTGGTCCCCGTGACGTGGCTTTCGTTGGGCGCTGTAGAAATGTCGGAATTATGATTAAGATTATCTCTGAGCGTGGAAATAAATCAAACCTGTGGCTTTAGCGTAAACATGTGCCTTAGGTTTAATTGGGAAAGACTTATAGACCTACTATATAGGGCTAATAGCCTTTTCGGTCAATATTCTGTATATAAAGAGTGCACTAAAACGGCCTATGAGTGTAGGGTCCGCTTACTCAGTTGGCGCACTGCTGCAGCATGAGTTGGCAACCCTGATTTCCGCTCCTGCCACTGTAGCCGCAACATTAGTTCTAGCCACGGTCTATTTCAGACTGTTTGTTAGCTCAGTAGCTCCCGCAGGCTTTTCTACGAAGGGAGTTGTGTGGGAGGCACGTTGGGTGAAATGTTGGACAGCCCTGTATGCATGCACGCAGTGTCTTATTCCAGTACAATGATTTATATAGCGCCGTTATCATAACGCACGAGGCATCAATCACATTAAACACTAGCTGCTCCTCTCACCCTTCTTTCTCTGGTCTTCTGGCAACCGGACTTGGTTCTTCACGTGGCAACTTCGGACAAACCCACTGACTCGGCGCAGCGCTCGTGAATAAGCTGGTGTCCTGCGCTTAGCTTTTAAGTAGCGCTTTAGGAATTTCGAGTTTGCGATTACGATTAAGATCAATTGATGATTGCTTCAAGTGAAATCTTAGTCAAAAATCATAATCCGTTAGAAAAGTCCGATGGGTAAGGAAGATCAGAAGTCATTTTATGTTATAACTCTTAGCACTTGGGTTGACTTTTGACTTTGTAAAGCACCCTAGAAGTAGTCTGCTACTTACGATGCTATATAAATTGTCGTCATTAGCTACCTTAAGAGAGTACTAGTCACTTTACCCTTGCGCTTTTTGAATTTCTTCACTTTGATATTCAATATTCAGTATGGAGGTAAAGCAAGTTGGAACGGATGACTCTTTAGCTCTGAATGCCATGGAAGAACGGAGAGAATTCACGTAGCTGGACAATGAATTCCAAAGCTTCGAACCTGGCCACTGAAAGCACCCGGCTGATCCAGGAGCCTAATACTATCACGGTGCGAGGTGATTGGGGCATCTGGGGACCAAGGTTCAGTTGGGGGTATGGATCTCCGAGTGCGAAACATGTTACGAAACATGAATCTAATGTGTGCCTTCAATTTACCGTTTTTTACTCGCTGTTTGTGAAGGTTTTGGGCGTCCGTCTCACGCTAACAGAAATTACTTACTTACTCGCTCGACTTACCTTCTTGCTTACTACTAGTAACATCAAAGATCTTTGGTAATATGGTGTCGAACGTTTCATCTAGAAAATGGAGTTGCAAATGTAATGTATTAGTCGTATTGGAGTTTCAGAATAGCTTTGATATAATTTTCTGTACAATATTCACACTTGCCACTTCGTAACTCCCTACTTACAATAAATTCGAGCACAGCATTTTCAGGATGCACTGGCCAGCCAGCACCAAGCATCCGGAATAATGAAACTCTCCGCATCAGCACGGCCTACTTCCAGTTCGTTTCAGCAGCCAGCACTCCCAGCAGCAGGTGCTCCGACAGCAGCCTGCAGGGAAGAGAAGGGGAGACTCATCTGTCTTATGTTTCAGGCTGACTCACGTCTGGGCCACGTCTACTCGAGCCACAGATGAGTCAGAAAACACACATCCGTTCGATGGCTTCTACGCAGGCTTTATCAAGACACTCCTCATATCAGAATCCATATTATCACGTACACGTCATTCGGTCCTGCAGCTTGCACGCATGTGTACACACCCGTTTCCGAGAGGTTTACCACAATACACAGTCTAATGTTATCACTTTTCAACTCTTAGCACTGGCGCAGACAGTTGGCATTGTAAAGCAGACCTATTTGCATCGTCTTGCTTGTGTTGTCTGAGCGGTGTGACCCACCTACCCCTACGATTCCTCGCTCAGTCAGTGGACATGTGGCGTGATTATTTACTTACTTACTGTCTATAGAAGTAGCTCGCTACTTACGATTGTCGTTACAATTACAGTTTAAATTAAACGCTGTGCATTCACATGTTTATGATCATAACAGACAATTATATTATACTCAAGTACAAAATATTCAAATTACAACTTACTACCTCATGTAATAATTCTAATTACACTTAAGCATTCTGAAGTTTACAGGGTGAAAAACTCCGCCGAGCAAGAAGGCCAAGAAAGGTCAAAAAGGTTGAGAAAGGTAAAGGAAGGTCATACTGAACTAGGCCGAAAATGTTTTGGTAGCCCTTCTTTAGTCGTTGCCAACTATTCATGACCTTTCATTTTTTATTGCTAAATTTTTATTTACATCTTTTCGTTTTTTTGGGTCATTAGCAATATCTAGGTCACAACAAGTGGCCCCTTTTAACAGTCTTTTTTCTGATTAAATTTCCCCGATTTCAAGTTTTCCTCAATAAATTTTGACAACTGTTTTCATTAGGCAGCCATTACCTTACCCAAGTGGCGTATCCCAACAAATCCAATGGGGCATAGGCGGATTGACCTTTGGATCCGCTCTTTTTAGACATAATTATGGAGGGACAAAACAGAAACCCCCCCCCCCCCGATCTGCCCATTCAAAATGCAAGCAACCCAATGGGGGAGGAGTGGATGATACACACATTAAGTTCTTGTTTGCATCGATTTCGTGGTTAAACTTTAGATGACGAAAGAGAAAGTGATCTACAGACAAATGAGCCGTCAATGGTTTTAGCCAAATATAAGGGCACAAAACATATTGAATTTTCTCCAATTAAACAAGCAGATAATATTCTGTATAGTTGAAAAGTTAGCGCATGAAACTGTGACAATGATAAGAGCGTTAATGTGGGTCTCGCTGGGCAGTTGAACTCGGCAATAAACCAGTTGTGACCGTGATAACGGAGTAAGTGTCTGGTTCAACTAGACAAAATGAACCGCGTCTATAATTATAGGGGCCTATATAATTACGCAAACAGTTGCAATTTACTACTAATATTAGCCAACTAAAACTAACACTTATACTGATTTTTGTACTGTATTAACAATGGCTTATAATAAACTTAAGCAGATTTCCCAATATCTCAGATTCATCATCGATTCTGCTTAGAATATACTCCTTCAGTTGACGTATACATTTAATGTTACCTATTGTTAAATGTAAACTGTTTAAAAGTAATTTCGTGAATCCTTTGTTCCATTTAGTTATGCATTTCTGTCTAATAACGATGATGATGATGCTGCTGCTGCTGATGATGATGCTGCTGGTGATGATGATGATGATGATGATGATGATGATGATGATGATGATGATGATGATGAGTTCTCTGTCCGGAGACAGGTACATTGGCTTTATGCCATCCGGGAATGAGATGAGTGAGGTGGTTTCCCGTTGCCTTCCTCACAGACAATTGTGAGTGAGCAACTTGTCTAAGGCCGCTACGCAGTGGTTTGTGGCAGATTCGAACCCACGACCCACCGGTTACAAGGGCCAGAACATACCACTACACCACCGCGTCCCGGTTGTCTATTAATATTTGCCCGTATTTTAGTCTCGTTTAAATATGTATGTAATCGATCTATACAATGCAATGCGTGTTCGCTTGCCAGATGCCAATAAAGGCTACTTACTTACTTACCGCACACACGTACATCAAACACTATGCTACTCTTTCGATAAGTTTACTTTGTGGAGGCAATGATAAAGGCGTCATTATCTCGTCCAAATAGTTATTATGCGTTCTGCCTATGTGCTGTATGTACACAAAACTGTGGGCTTACGAGTTGCAGGATATCGCTGATATTTAAAGTCAATAATAGACAGTCTAATGGTTCAGGCATATAACCTTAGGCTTGGGTATTGTAATCGGAGTTACTGATTTACTGAGTTGCACTTTGTAAAGCTCATCACTTCCTCAAGTCGTCTCCAGCATCACCCGATCCGTGGGTTCTCACGCCGATCGTGGTTATGTCATTTTCGCAGATATGTGGCTGGGGCTAGCACGGTCTGCAATAGATGTAAATGTGTGTAGGCCTACACGTTTTTCTGTATGGCCTCGACCATGCTCAATTTTAAGCGAATTTGTCGGGTGAGATCCTTCACCACCGCTGCCCGTTTGAATGGTCCCTCTGTGTGGACCGTGCTAGCCCAAGATCCATATCTCTGAAATAAGCCACGACTGGGACGCGAACCGGCATCCTCACGCTCAGAGGCGCCTTGGCGTACGCTTTAACCAATGTAGCTAACCAGGGCAGTGTTATAAAAACGGTCTTAATAAGCCTACACAACCAAATCCTCAATCATAAAGCACGTTTCAAAGCTACGCGCAGTGCATGTGTTTTAGAACGTGAATGACTTTTGTGCACGAGGAAGGCGTTAAATGTAAAAGTCCACACATTTCTACAGCGACCGTATAGCCTTCTTCCTCTTATCCCTCTTTCCCCTCCAATCTCAAGCACCACTCACCGTAGCTGCCACGCCGTCTCTGCCTGACATTTGCATCTTGACCTGGAACCAAACGCTTTTGGCTATAGATTTTGTTTTGACTGAGCGCCTGTGAATAAGCTTTTCCGCGTGACGTGGCTTTCGTTGGGCCCTGTAGAAACCTCGGGATTACGATTCATCACCGCTGCCCGTTTAAATGGCCGCTACGCCATCTTAGGTCCCCGTGTACCGACCATGGTAGCCAGATACAAGTCCAAACAATAACCCAACATGCTGCGGTATGCGACCTGGTATTCTGACGCACAGAGTAGCCTTGATGATGGGTGTATTGTGGCGGGGATTGGATCGTACAGCGTCTGTGCATCGGGCCAGTTTATTCGAAATGTGCCTGTACACGTTACCTGCAGTTAGCAACAGGGTCTGAGCTGTTACAAGAGTAACACATGACGCGTATGATAATAAGAAAAACCTCTCGTTACTTGGAGATGTACGGCGTCTGTAAACCGCAGGCATAGCAACCAGCCCAACAGACACCTCACAGACACAGGCAAACTAATTAGCAGAAGAATTTACACAGGCATGGAGACGTACAGACGAACACATCCACACACACGCAAGCAACAAATCGATGGTTCACAGGGACGTCTAACTAATACATCTCATTATGCGGTCATCCTTGTTAGAGTATACATACGCGACAAAAATAGTTCTACAAAACGTTTGCAAAATAAATAATTCACGTCTCAGATTTGATCAAATCACGAATATATTCTCTTATTTGGCGTTAATTATGATTATTTTGTGCATTTTTGGTCCATGTTTGATGAGTTGGCATCGTTTAATGGCGGATGTATCGCGCACTGGCTAGGTAGTGATGCGGTCCGGTCTGGCATTCATATAGGAGTGCACACTGGTGGTCACTCGTAACCAAGGCAGGACGAGCTGGAGATCGTTTGAGTGTCGCAGTAATTTCTTTTCAATTTTCAAGATGCGTGAAATCGTTCACATCCAGGCTGGACAGTGCGGCAACCAGATCGGTGCCAAGGTAAAGAGTGATTTTCGTCTCCGGTAACCGGTTTGGATTTGAAAAAAATAGACCGGTCGTGAAGTGATGCCACGCCGGTTCGAATTTTATCGATATAAAACGGGTTTAAATGCATTAATCAGACCGTTTTCAAAAAAAAAATTCAGTGACATTTACAATTCGCACATTTTAGTGGGATTTGGATGGAGATTTGGTAAAAATTTTTTAGTGAAAACTGGTGTTGAAAAAATTGATCTGTCGATGACTCACCGCAACGCATAATGGATGACTGGGATGAATGTAGGAGGGCAGCATAAGTGGGCGGGGCTTCCATTGCGGGCGGCTTAGAATGATTGACACCCCGGTTCCGTTTGGCGGGATTCCGGCGCAGGAGCTCCAACGGTTGACGGACAATACCCCGAATGTGGGTATTGAAAAGCTCGCGCGGGAAAAGTTGGCGTCACCCAATTCAGTTCACTATAGGAGTGCATTAAAAATTGTACTCCAGAAGGCATTGTTTAACGTGCTAAATAATGATAATAATAAATTATTATCCTGCTGTATGTAGCGAAATTATTGTTATGTGGCAAACTGGAATGAGTCAGCATGCGTTGTTAGCTGGAACAATGCGATGTAATTAATGCACTTAACAGTTTGTGCAGAATTACCTCCTTTGTTTTGAATATTGGTAGTTTCAAACGATTGGTACTTTTTGACAGAAATTTTCAGACGGCTAATGGCAGTCTATAAATTTTGAGATGTTTGAAGTAAGTAAGTAAATTGCATCCTGTGATCCAAGGGTAAAGTAAAAGTAAGATATCCCATATCCCACAATTGAGATGTAGTGGAGGTGCTCATCTCCTTTTCTTAGGCCAGTGAGCCGGAAATAGACGAACCCTAAGGTCCTGGACACGGGGCCTATGCATCGCAGGACTTGCTATTTACTTGCCAGCTTATGCCAGTAGCAAATTCTACTGCTTGATGACAGAGGCATGGTGTGCACAGACAACTTGCCTATACATGGATTTGAACCCACAACCTCATGATCATTGACCAGGCATTTTGCAAAATCAGGTCTCGTTCCCAGGACCATTGTAATTATTAAATGTTGTAAATTAATATGAAATATTTAAGGGACAGAATTTCTTCGCTTTGAATAATATTTTTTACAACTTGTTGTGTTCCAGTTCTGGGAGGTGATCTCCGATGAACACGGAATCGACCCAACTGGCACCTATCACGGCGACTCCGATCTTCAGCTCGAAAGAATCAACGTTTACTACAACGAAGCCACAGGTGGCTAACGGTTCTGTCATGTTCTTAAATATTTTAGCCACAGTTGGCTAACAGTTCTTGTGTTCTTAAATATTATAGCCAGAGGTTGCTAACAGTTCTTTCGTGTTCTTAAATATCATGTCTTATTGTATTATAAACATGTGTTCTTGTATGTTACATACTTGCCTTAATGGTTAAGTGAGTTTTTCTACCAATAAAATTCAATTTGCCCGCACAGTTTATTCTGATTAGTGATTTTTATTGCTTACAACTATTGATATTTTAATTTTTTCAGGCGGCAAATAAGTGCCGTGTGCAATCCTGATGATTTTTATTTGTTATAATTAATTATTCAGTGGTATTTTAATGTTTTTGTCAGGTGGAAAATATGTACCACGTGCAATCCTCGTCGATCTCGAACCAGGTACGATGGACTCTGTCCGATCTGGTCCGTTTGGTCAGATCTTCAGACCGGACAACTTTGTGTTCGGACAGAGTGGTGCGGGTAACAACTGGGCCAAGGGTCACTACACAGAGGGCGCTGAGCTTGTGGACTCCGTGCTCGATGTCGTCCGAAAGGAGGCGGAGAGCTGCGATTGTCTGCAGGGATTCCAGCTGACACATTCCCTGGGTGGTGGCACCGGATCTGGTATGGGCACTCTGCTCATCAGCAAGATCCGGGAGGAATACCCCGACCGCATCATGAACACCTTCTCAGTCGTTCCATCGCCAAAGGTGGGCACTGCTTTGATTGAATCAATAATTTTAATGTGGAGTTTAATAATTATAATTTGGAGTTTATTAAGTGCAGTTTGGAGTTTAATAATTGCAGTTTGGAGTTTAATAAGTGCAGTTTGGAGTTTAATAAGTGCAGTTTGGAGTTTAATAAGTGCAGTTTGGAGTTTAATAAGTGCAGTTTGGAGTTTAAAAATTGTTATGCAGACTTTATTTGTTGCAATGTTGGGTTTAATAATTGCAATATGGAGTTTAATTATATTGCAATTTGGCATTGATTGCTTCAGAATACCAACTGGCATTCATGAAAAATTTAAAGTTTATTAATTTTATTTGCATGCCCATTCGTGTGGAGTGGGAAGTTCTGCAAACTCAAGATTTGGGGTTGCTAATATGTGGGTTTTCAAAGTACGATTAACCCCAGTAGGGCTTTTTTCACTAGTTGTTTAGAACGACGTTACTTGTGAACACTTTGATAATTTCATTAGACGGAACAATAGTATTTTGTCGTTAAGAAACTTCTATATCAGCTTTGTATTTGAGTGTCTCGGGAATTGTTTTTAAAGTATGAATTGTTTTTTTATTTAAAACACAATTTGTGATGAATAATTGTACAATTTATTTGTTGTGTTGGTAGGTGTCCGACACAGTTGTCGAACCATACAACGCGACTCTGTCGGTCCACCAGTTGGTCGAGAACACGGACGAGACCTACTGCATCGACAACGAGGCTCTGTACGACATCTGCTTCCGTACCCTGAAGCTGACGACACCAACCTACGGAGACCTGAACCACCTCGTCTCCGCCACCATGTCCGGCGTGACGACCTGCCTTCGTTTCCCCGGTCAGCTGAACGCAGATCTCCGCAAGCTGGCCGTGAACATGGTCCCGTTCCCTCGTCTCCACTTCTTCATGCCCGGCTTTGCCCCGCTGACATCCCGTGGCAGCCAGCAGTACCGCGCGCTGACGGTTCCCGAACTGACGCAGCAGATGTTCGACGCGAAGAACATGATGGCTGCCTGCGACCCACGCCACGGTCGCTACCTGACCGTGGCCGCCATCTTCCGTGGTCGCATGTCGATGAAGGAGGTGGATGAGCAGATGCTGAACGTGCAGAACAAAAACAGCAGTTACTTCGTCGAGTGGATCCCGAACAACGTGAAGACAGCTGTCTGCGACATTCCACCACGCGGTCTGAAGATGTCTGCCACGTTCATCGGAAACAGCACCGCCATCCAGGAGCTGTTCAAGCGCATCTCGGAACAGTTCACGGCCATGTTCCGCCGAAAGGCTTTCCTCCACTGGTACACCGGAGAGGGAATGGACGAGATGGAGTTCACCGAGGCTGAGTCCAACATGAATGACCTCGTGTCAGAGTACCAGCAGTACCAGGATGCCACTGCAGAGGAGGAGGGAGAGTTCGAGGAGGAAGGAGAAGAAGCGGAAGCAGCATAGATGTCTGCTGACATGCTGAAACTGAAGGCCGGGCAAGATGTTGAAGAAAAAACTTAACAAGCTGCTCGAGAAATTTCAAAAGTTCTAACTCTGAAATTCTAAGAAATTGAACGTGTTTAAAATTGTTTTTGGTTAAAAATTAGTTTTATATGCTTAAAAGAAACTTTGGACTCGTAAAATGTGGAAAATTTCAGTTTGGTTTCTGTTTCAAATTTGGACTTGAAGTAAAAGAATTTCGGTTTATCGTTAAAATTTTAGAAAGTTTGTTCTTGTCCCTGTTCTTAAATTTTGCATTTTCAGTAGTCCAAAATATTTTTGAGTGAGGAATGGATGCAGAATTTACTGCTACTAACAATGCATTGGGGAGGGGTGGAGATCTGCTTATTCACTGGCGCGTTGTCGAACCCAGTTCAGTTTACCAGTGAGCTCGAACAGAGTTGAAACTTTAGAAGTAAAGTATCTCATAAATGAGGTGTAGGGGGGGGGGGCACTCGTTTCCTTTTTATGCCCTTGAGTCGGCAATGGGCGAATCCCAGGGTTCTGGATACGGGCCAATGCATCGCAGGACATGCCATTTACTTCCGAGCTTATGGCGGTACCAAATTCCGTGACAGGCACGGTATACACGAACAACTTTCTGAGTGTCGTTACACGGAGTCGAACCCGCAACCACATGATCATTGACCAAAGCGTTACCGATAGACCACCATGCGGAACAAACAGCCCAATAAATTATACCTACGGGCATTCGGTTGAAATGGTCGTAAGGTTAAAGAGACGGGTTCCGATGTAGACGACTTTTGCGGTCGAAAAACTAAGACTTAGTCCACATGTATTTAGGTTTAGACTTGGTTTGGGCTTCGGAAGTGGCGCATCATCTGGGGTTCGCAGAGAGGACAAAGAGGGTGCCTGGCATGAAGCCCCACTGGGGTCCACAGACAGGAAATCGGGGCGAAGCGCGCAGAAGGTGAAAGCATTTTTATGACGAAGCAGCAAACTAACGTTCAGAACAAGAGGTTTTTCGAGATTTCTGCTACACTTGCGCCTCCTAGCTATAGAACTCGACTATAAAACGAGTACACGGACCATACAATGCCGTTCAGGCATAGGCGGAGAGGATAGCTTTCGCCATCATATGCCGAGGCTAAGGAAAGCGAAGTCGCTAATGTTTCATACCCACTCTGGAATAAACTTCCTCCAGAACTGCGACAATTATCTGACCCATCATACAAACTCATACATGCTCGACCGTATGCAATTTCTGCATTGGCCTTTCACTCAAAACAGAAAACATTCCTCTCACAGATCCTATCCTTCTTCATGTTATCCCTCTTTCCGCTCCAATCCCAAACATCACCCACCGTAGCTGCCACGCTGTCTATCTGTCTGACTCTTGGATCTTGACACGGAACATGGAACACTTTTGCCTATCGATTTTGTTTTGACTGAGCGCCTGTGAATAAGCTGTTCCCCGTGACGTGACTTTCGTTGGGGGCTGTAGAAATCTCGGGATTACGATTACGAATACCCATTCAAGGGCGACAATTGATGTATATTCAGAGTGTATATGCTACGGACAAGTTGACTGACTGCGGGAAAAGAGAAGTTCAGACATGAAAACGGAACCGTAATCGTAATTCCAAGATTTCTAAAGCGCCCAACGAAAGCCGTGCCGCGGGGACCAGCTTATTCACAGGCGCTCAGTCAAAACAAAATCGATAGGCAAAAGGGTTCGGTTCCGGGTCAAGATCCAAAAGTCAGTCAGAGAGACAGCGTTGCAGCTACGGTGGATGGTGTTTGGGATTCGAGCATAGAGAGAGAGAGAGAGAGAGAGAGAGAGAGAGAGAGAGAGAGAAAGAGAGAGAGAGAGAAAGAG
The DNA here is from genome assembly GCA_964023275.1 of Norana najaformis. NCBI lineage: Eukaryota > Metazoa > Annelida > Clitellata > Crassiclitellata > Hormogastridae > Norana > Norana najaformis. The sequence goes on from OZ029918.1 coordinate 1,566,935, forward strand.
AGAGAGAGATAGACAGACAGACAAAGACGAGAGAGAGAGATAGACAGACAGACAGAGACGAGAGAGAAGAGGAAGAAGAGAGATCAGTATAGGATCTGTGAAAGAGGAATGTTTTTAAATTCTCATTCATCATCATCATCATCATCGTCCGTGGGCTCAGTGCCCGTTGGTGTCAATCGCATGTTTCACCATCCATCTCCACTTGTCTCTTTCCACTTGTCTCTTTCCAGTGCCATTCTGCTCAGCTCGTGTATGTCCAATTCTCATTAGTCATGAAAATTCCAGAATTAAGCAACACATCGAAGCAGAGTCAAAGAAAACTCAACAACAAGATCTGTTTCTGAATAATTGTCCTGTTCATGTATTCGTTTTCAACTTCAAGTAACGCTTCCTAAATCAAGTAACTATTACGACCGTCTGCATATGATTAACAATTGTCATTAATCATTAGAGTTATACATCCTGATCAAGAAAACGAATATTGCGATACATTTAATAGGTCTAAATCCTCTTGATTAAGCACGAATATAAGACTTTGTTGTTGGGAGTTTTCTAAGCAGGCCTATCTTATGCATCTACGCTGTACGTCTATATGCTTGCATCTAAGCGGCGACTAAGCTGTTGGAGAAATTATGGGGATAGCAAGCTAAGGCAAAAATGTCATAACAGTCATAATCACATTTGCGCTTAGAGGACGTGCCTGGAATTAGCATGATTAATTCTGTCATCTGTTGTTGAATAGATGGATGGATGGATTGATGGATGAAAGGATGAAGGGATGGCTGGCTGGGTTCATGGATAGATATATGGATGGGTTGACGAGGTGGTTCGATGGATGGAATGGATGGATGGGTGTATGGATGGATGGGTTCATGGATGGATGAATGGATGTATGGAGGGATAGCAGGATTGATTCAAGGATAGACATATGAATGGGTGGATGAATGGATGGATGTATAGGTGGATGGATGGATGGATTTAGAGGAAGGAAGTGATGATCTTGCGATCATTGAGGGGCGCAGTGGGACGGAAGTTGTCAACGATCATTCCTCCGAACTCATCATCCGCATGTTCCTCTCCGCTTCGGTGCGCATGAAGGCGACGGAAAGCTTCCAACTGCCGAACAAAGCAACGCAAATGTAAATGTAGACGTTCTTCTAAAGCGACCGTATGGCCTCGACCCTGTTCATTTTTCAATGAATTTATTGGGTAAGATTCTTAACACCGCTGTCCGTTTGAATGGGCGCCAGGTCATTTAAGGCCCCCGTGCACGGACCGTAGCCTACTCTCTGAGTTACCCTCGGACATTATTTGTTGCACACGTCGTTCTGTCCGTTCTTTGATGCCATTCAGGTCCAAACTAAAGATGCATTTCTTCCAACTTACTTACCCACCGTAGCCTGGCTTTTGGTTTCTCTGACTTATTGGAATTCGACCCGGCTTTTCCAACCGAGTATGATTTTGGATGTTGATTTTGACTTGAAGCGACCATCGACTGATGCCATGGGCATTACGATAATGGCGCTATAGAAGTCTTTAGAGTAGATAATGAGACTCGAAATGGCATAATTTAAACTAGTTTAGTATGCTGCAGTGTACGTCTGTGCTACGTACTGTAACGACACTAACGTAATCTTACATCATGTACTGTAAACTTTGCAATGCATCATAGCATTGCTACGTAATTTGATTATTTCTGTATTTATTAAGCGCCACTACATAACGAGTAAGGACTAATCGTTGACGCTGAGCAATTGTGAGTGAAGGACTTGCTCAAGGTCGCTTAAATGAAGGGCTACCGTACCCCATACTTTGAATCTACTAAGGCAAAATGCTATCGTTATCATACCACGTGAAGAAGACGGAAGTTACGCGAACCTCAGCTTAAAGCCACATCCGTTCAGGTCACAGGTCAGGTCAGGTCAGGTCAGGGAAGATATATAGGTCAAATTACCTCATGGAAAGTTAAAGGACTACAAAGATAGAACTGCAGACAGACAATAGTGTATTTTACTTTTCATCCTCTTTTCTGTTAGGCCTGCTTCTGTTAGTATTCCTCTTCTACACCCAATCCTCTGCTTATTTATGAATCCTCTGCCTGCCTTTTCCCCATAGTGAGGATCTGAGGATGAACCTACCTGATCCTCTGAAACTTCGATTGGATCCTCGAAGATGAGGAAGCGGACTGATTCGTAGCACGGAGGAGTGGTCAGTGATCCTCCGTAGGTCCAGTATTTTGACCGATTATCTGGAATGGAATGGACACTGATGAATCGAAAATCATAGGAAATGATTTCGATTTTCATCAGATTGTTACCCATGAATGTGTCTGTGTATATTTCTATGCATGTGTATGTATCTGAGTATGTGCCTGTGTATATGTATATGTCTGTGCATATGTCTGTGTATATTTCTGAGTCCGTGTATGTGTCTGTGTCTGTGTGCATGTGTCTGTGTGTATGTGTATGTGTCTGTGTGTGTGTCTATATAGGTGTCTGTGTATGTGTGTGCATGTGCTTATGCGTCTGCGTCTGCGAATGTATGTGTGTGTATTGTTAACCCTTTAAAGAGTAGTGGCGACATAATGGCCACGAACCTAATAATGGGAACCCCTAATCGGCAGAGAAAACATTATTGTCACATATTTAATTCGTTTTCATTCACCAGATGTCAGCAGGATAGAGTATCTTTCAAATTTCGGATAAAAAAATAGCCAGTGGCGAGTGCGGTTTACTGGCACACGTTCGAAAAGTCGAACGATGTTGTGCGCAATAAATCGATGAACATTGACAATTATCAGGTCCATCATACGGACTCACATTTTTGCCACGGACAGTTTACAATGTACGGGCAGTGGCAATCATATTGCCACTTTTTACTTAATTGCAAGTTTTTTAAATACAAGAACAAGGATTCCTTCTTCAGGTCGCTTTCCTTGTGTTCACTGTGTGTTTACATTTGACATAAATATGGGGGGGAGCTTATGCCCTTTAAAGGGTTAACTCTCTGCACAGCATTTATATCATTCTTGACTTGGGATCAATAAAGATATGATGACGACGACGACGATAATGATGTATCTATGAGTGTGTGTGTGTGTGTGTGCATGTGCGTAGGGTATGTGTGGGCGTATTATCACATTCTCTGTAATGTTATAACCAAGTACCATATTCTTTGTAATGGGTTATTAATAGAAGACCAGACGTCGTTTACGTAAGACATGAATAGGAAGTGGTAACTCGCGATCGCCCACGTATCGATTGTCCCCGTCTCTAGGCCCCATGTCATCATTAGACCTAACCCTGTCACATGCTCATGCCCTGGCGTTTCCTGCCAACACGAAGGCCTATTAATTACCAAAATTACGCCTACGCGTAAATTGAACCTGTCTGTACAAGTAAATAAGTAATTTTTTTAACACGCCATGTGAACATGTAGCATGTATTTTGTATGCATTTACAGACAGACAGACAGACAGACAGACATACATACATACATGTATGTGTGTATGTACGTTCGTACATATGTATGTATGTATGATTGTATGCATGTATACATGCACTTATGTGTGTACGTATGCACGCATGTTGTCTGCATGTGTATTTGTACGTATAAATGAATGAATATATACATACACCCATTCATACATACAGACAGACAGACACAGACAGACAGCAGACACAGACAGACAGACAGACATGCATGTATTTTTGTATGTATCTATGTATGTATGTATGTATGTCTTACGAGGGAGGAGCGCTGCTGGGTCGAATCCGTCGGGAATTGGGGTTTCATCTCCTGAGTGGGAAATGTTCGGAAAGTGTTCGATCAGTTTCTGGAGAGCGTGGTTCTCGTCTCCAACCTGAAGACAACATCACCCACACCTTTCAATATACGAGTGCTACTGCCAAACGAGAAAGAGGGAGAGACATTGGCCATAGACAGACAGACAATCAGACAGATGGACGGACAGACAGACAGACGCATGGACGGACGGATATGCAGACATATAGACAGACGGACAGACAGAGGCAGGAAGAAAAACAGACAGACAGGCAGAAAGACAGACAGCCAGATAGACGACGGACGGACGGATGGACGGACGGATGGACGGACGGATGGATAGACAGGCAGACATATAGATAGACACAGCCAGACAGACAGACAGACAGGCAGGCAGAAAGACAGACGGATGAACGGATAGACGGACAGACGGACGGATGGATAGACAGACAGACAGGCAGACAGACAGACAGACAGACAGATAGAAAGACAGACAGGAAGACAGATAGACAGACAGGCAGGCAGACAGACATACAGACAGGCAGTAGGAGGTTGCTCGGTAGGTCTATAGCTTGATGGTGTAAAATGGTGTAAATACCTTGAGGAAGGCGCCAAGAACAGCGAGACCGTTGGCAGTTTTCGATGCCTCAGAGAAAGTTGCAGCCAACTCAGTGTTCCAGTGAACGATATGGAGCTGGTTATACAAACAGAAGGATTTAACCATCATTGTTCCAGAAATACGATATTAGTAATCAAGGTGATTATCCTGAAAGAGATATTAGTCATAAAGGTCATATCGATAATTGCGTTAAAAGCTTAGTCACTTGTCTGATATTTTCTGCAGCTGTTGGACAACTATGTGATGATGACGACGACGACGACGTCGACGACGATGATGATGATGATGATGATGAGTTATCTGCCCGAAGGCAGGTCCATTGGTTTTTTATGCTACCCAAGGATGAGTGAGGTGGTTTCCCGTTGCCTTCCTCACAGATAATTCTGGGTGAGCAACTTGTCCAAGCTCGCTACGCAGTGGCTTCGAGGCAGATTCGAACCTGCGACCCTCCGATTACGAGGCACAGACCATACCACTGCACCACGCGTCCCCATTTATTTACGCAACCATGTACGCAGTGCTTATGTAAATGTAAATCTTCGAAATTTTCTCAACGCCAAGCAAAAGCCGGGTCAACTTAAACACCGGCGCTATATTATAATGGGAGAAAAAGCAAGTTAAAAAAGTAAGGTATCGCGGCGGTCAATAAGATCGTCTGCCTGACGCAGATTTTGTTTGGCGCCGAGAAATATCGGAGATTCTGCAGTTACATATATTTACATCTGCGAGAAAAATCAGACGAAGCAGAAAGAGATAAATTAACGTACGAGGAAGACGTCAACTGGACTTGAAATTCCGGTTGTAATGATAATAATTAGCAATGCTTTTTCAGACGGAACGCTCCGGAATGGCGTTCCGGCACCTTTTTTCGGCTAATAAAACTTAAATTAGTTTTTAATAAAAGAATTGTGTTACTAAGTTATTTTAATTATGTAATATGATGTAATTTATTTTAATTCAATTTAAGTTTTAACAACTTTACACTGTTTTCAGTGCTTATTGATTGATAAAAGTAATGAAATTTTAGCACAAAATTCCATAAATGTTTAGTTCCGGAACTTTTTTTCTAGAAAAAAGCGCTGATAATTAGTAACTTCAAATGCGCCTGTGTCTAATGCACAAGGCATCAACCGATGGCGCAAGTCATGGTGCAACGCATGCCGTTGTTCCTCAAGGCCATATTTTGAAGAACTGAGCAGTTAGGACTCCGATGATTTTAATGAATCTGTTTTTCTCGAAATCAACAAAACTAATTGGCTATTCTTTGCTCCGAATGGAACTGTAAAAATCCAGTAAAGTGACTGCAAATTATAAACACGCTTCGGGCAGATTCCAATTAAGTCTAAGCATATTGATGCCTGTCTCTTGATTTACGGGTATACCGGCGTAAAATCAGAGGTTTATATGATTAGAACAAGTCCTGGTTTTGATCTCGACAATCTAATAGCCTACCCTATTCAATGCCCTTAATCGTAATCGTAATCGTAATTTCGATATTTCTACAGCGCCCAACAAAAGCTAAGTCGCGGGAACCAGCTTATTCACAGGCGCTCAGTCAAAACAGAATCGATAGGCAAAAGGGTTCGGTTCCAGGTCAAGATCCAGGAGTCAGGCACTCAGACAGTCGGACGGCTACGGTGGATGATGTTTGAAACTGAAGCGAGAAGAGAGATAAGGGGAAGAGGTGCCATCTTCGTTTAAGAACCTCGTTAACTATAGATACCAGACTAAACCAAGACAACTTAAGACGTATTTATAGTTACCAGACTCAACAGTTATAAAAGTTAACAACCGCAAACAAAGTTAACTTTAGTTGTAACAGAGTTAACTGTAACTGTAACACAGCGGCACGTGGACTGTCGGTAATGCGTTTGGTCAATGATCATGCGGTTGCGGGTTCGACTCCGTGTAACGACCCTGGGCAAGTTGTTTGCAAACACCGTTCCTCTGTCATCAAGCTGTAGAATTTGGCTGAGGAGTAAGCTGGAAAGTAAACGGCAAGTCTTGCGATGCACTGGCCCCGTGTCCAGGACCTTGGGATTCGTCCACTGCCGGCTCAAGGGCCAAAGAAAAGGAAATGAGCGCCTCCCCTACGTCTCACTTGCGAGATATGAGATACTTCATAACAGAGCTAATGATATCTACGGCAGAGTTAACTATAGCTATTGTTACACTGTTAAGTGTTTTTAAACAAAGAGGCAGAATAAATATGCTTAAACTTCACAGAAATTATCAGAGTTCATGAATTCATAAGTTAGCAGAGTTCTCGATACTTAACAGATTGAAGGCATATTTTTTAGCTGCCGGCGCTTTTGAGATGAATTCATAAATTAGCGTGACAGAAATATCTTAATAATAATTAATTGCTGTTAATTGTTATTAATTAGACATTATATTTTTTACTAATATTAATAATAATATTAATAAATTATTATTCATGCTGTTCATTTACCTCAGCTGCATAGACGTGTCCATTGATGCGGTGTTCCGAACCACGGTCATTTCTCTTTCCCCAGTGGAAATGGAACTGTTCCGCCTGGTATTTATGGGTGAAGGGCCCTCCTTCGAGAACTGGAAAACATCGCAAAAGAAATCAATAGATACACAACTTAACACTAAATGAACAGAAACGATAACACTAACACTAACAATAACAATAACAACCACAATAATAATAATAATAATAATAATAATAATAATAATAATAATAATAATAATAATAATAATAACAACAACAACAAGAACAACAATAATAATAGGTAATTAAAACAATTTGTAATAATTTAATAATGTAGCAATACTACAATATTGCAGTAATAATTCAATACTGAATGATTTCTTTCTGGAATAATCTTCCATAGAAATCTTATCTTAAGCGGCACCTTCTCAGAGCTATGAAATAGTCATGCAGTGTTGCAACCCCACTGACTTGACGCAACGCTCGTGAATAAGCTGATGTACTGAGCTTAGCTTTTAAGTAGTGCTTTAGAAATTTCGATTACGATTACGATTACGCCTTTGTGGAGTTCTTAAAGTCTTCTTTTTGATCTTCTAAAATTAAGCGAGTAATTAACTAAAGCTAACTTTTACCAAATAAAAGCAATTAGTTAAAACAATATGTTGCACTGGCGTCTATGAATAGCTGTGTAGGCTTAGTATCCTGATTCCTCTTCTTCCCCTTATCGATCCTTCACATCCAATTCCAAACACCACCCACCATAGCCGTCTGACTACCTGCTTGCCTAACTCTTGAATCTTGACCTGGAACCGAACCATTGCCTGTTGATCTTGTTTTTACTGAGCGCCTGTAAATAACCTGGCTGCCGCGACTTAGCTTCCGTTGGGGGCTATAGAAATCGACCTCACGATTACGATTACGGTTATTATCTGCCTACGTGAATCAGTGCCGTCGATGGTCACTTGGACGGAGTGACCATTGTTGACCAGAGTCCTGGAGTTCTCCGGAACGTAGTGGATCTCGAGGGGTCGATCCTCGAGGCGGGGATCGTACTTGACCTCCGAGGTGTCGATATCGACGGGTGACTGGTGGAGACCCTTGGCCGCCGGGGCCACGTGGGTCCAAGTTGAAGGTCCTGGCAACACAACGAAAAAATGACTAGAATGACATTATTCGTTCATTTACCTCTATTCCTTCCGTCGTTCACCCACCATCATCTGTCTCAAGCCCCTCCATCTAATACCCCTCAGGGTTCCATTAAAGAAATCCCATCCTCATCCATCGAATCCTCTGCCTTCCCATTTCTCTCAGCTTCAACAAATCCACCCCAACAGCTCCTCTCCCCTTCTCTCTCTGGTGTTCTGGCTACCGGACTTTGGACAATCCCACTGACTTGACGCAGTGCTCGTGAATAAGCTGGTGCCCCGCGCTTAGCTTTCGTTGGGCGCTGTAGAAATCTTCAGTTTATGATTACGATTACAAAGTGGCCAGTAAGCACCTCTTTCAACTTGCCTACCCACCTTAGCCTGGCTTCTGGTTTCTCTGACATATCGGAATTCGACCTGGCTTCTCAACAAATTATTATTTTAGATTGCGATTTTGACTTGAAACAACCATATACCGATGATATGATATGGGCATTATGATATCGGCGCTATATAAGTCATTGGATTAGAATAGACATTAAGAAGAGGCCGTACTTAACTCAGCCTAAATTGTTTCACGACGTTTAATAGTCATCAAGAGTTTAAATAACCTTTCTTGTCGTCGATTGTCTGCTGACTATGTCCTCTAGTGTCGCCTGCAAACTTTGCCCCTATTAATCTTTGATTTTACAAATACTTTCACCTGTACCAAGACAATTTTACTGCAATCATCATCATCATCATAAAACTTCGATTTTCTCCGATGAAGAATAAAAATATATCTGTAAAATATGGCAAGTCATTGCATTTCAATTGCGCTGGTTAATACACGAACTTAGTCTAATCGACAAAGGGAAATTCGATGTTTGTAAATGTAAATGCAAACTTACACTACATTTACAAATCAACATCCAATACGTGTGTTTACCGTTTTCTCTGGTGTATCCCCAGCTATGTGCCATCTTCTCGAATGATCTCAGTCGATCGCGTTACACAACTAAGCGGAACGAAGGCCTTCTGAAAATCCAACAAATGCAGAATATGGCAAGAGACTGAGTTACTGTTTACAAGAAACTTCCTTGAAGTGGCAAAACAGGTTTAGATATATCTAAAGTGTTGCAAAGACCTGTTGGCAATATCGGAAAGAATGAAGAAAGCGCATCCCAGTGAGAGGTAGACTAAACCAGTGAGAGCCACAAGTACATCTCAGTGGAAGGGGATACTCTGAACCTTACTTTCCTACAAATCACACCTTATATATATATATAGTATTTGTGCATTTATTATGCACCAGTATCTAATGACTACACAGTAACCGTCCAAAAAGAGATTCGAACCCATACTTTCGCGTCACAAGCCAACCACCCTATCCAATTGGATAACGTGCCACATACACATACACACACATACACACACATACACACATTTAGTAATATCTGAACCATAGAGTATAGCACATATTGTGCGATAAGGAAACAATAAAGAGTCAGTTATCTTGGTTCAGGATCTAAAAGTCTAGTTGTAATACATTACGATTAGGCCTAAGCATACAATACAATACAAGCATTGTGGTAGCCTATCTCGATCGTCGTGAGAAGACGACAGTCAAGAGCCAGTTATCATGATTCCATTGTCAATTGTAACAATACATTAAGTTAAGCATGCAATATAAAACAATATACAATATGGTATCGCGTGTCCCGTTGCAGTATCTGCCAGCTACTGTGTAAACTAAAGGGTAAATTGAAGTTCTTTTCATACAGTTCAAAGTGCGAATATGCTCGGATATCCGCGTTGACCGACTAAGCGTAATAAACGCCTCAGTTGGATGACATCATATGATATACAAGCCATAATCGTTCGAATCGACAGAATTGCTCTGTCTTACCCAGTCTCTCTGACTGTACCTCTCTTTCTTTCGCTGCCTCTGCTTCAGTCCGCTCGGCTACATCTCGGGCCAGCTCCGTCAATATCACTGTTTACATGGAATTCGAACCCACTACTCTAGTATCACTCTATCTCTGGACCAGTTGATTGCCGCCCAGACACGTCTGGACCCAACCATCGCTTGGAAGAGATTTTTTGAATCGGTCAATTGCAGTTGGGTTTCTTAGCGCCATATTACTTTAGCGACTGTTGCAGACTGTTAAAAATTGGTTGAAGTGATGGGTAGAATGATTGAGTGGGGCAGCTACACTCTTAAAGGTACTCTTAGCCACGACTTCGAGCGCCGACCCAAAAAGAACAACGGATGCAAAGATCTCCACCTCGCCACTTAAGATAAGGCCGAAGTAGTCAGTCCGCGGAGAGACCTATTATCGCGAGTCTTATGATGATGATCGATAAGGATGCAATAGTAGGTCGAGTGTTTCTCTCGTCTTGAGCGTCTCAAGTATCTACAGATAAGGCGGTTTGAGTAGCACGTGTGACGATGGTGTTGCCATGACGCGCAGACGGTCCTCACACATGGTCTCTTAAGTTTATCTCCGATGTGGTTGTAGCGTGCAAGGGCGTCGGCACGGTTTTGAGAGTAAGGGGGGTATTGACGGGCAGATTAAGCATGCTTTTACCTGTTGGACTGCAATTGAATTCCCCAGTGGATTTACCCTACGACATTTTTTTATTATGGCGACTTGTATTGACTGATTAATGACTGAATAATTTGCAATAAGTGCAAAGTCAAAAAGGGATGTAAATGTGAGGCGAATTGATGCCTTCTGCAGAAAAGCAAAGTTCCTATGAAAGTCTTTAGATTAGATTATATAGGTTTAAATTATATAGGATTAGATTAGATAAAATTAGATGAGACCATATTAGATCAAATTAGATACCTTGCATGCGGGTTTATCTCGCTCTAAGGCTAATAATGATCCTGTGTTACTGAGCGCGAACCACTTTAAGTAAAGGGACTCCTTTAAGTATTTGGGCGTGCATACAGTTAGTGATTGTAATAGCTAATACTTGATGTGATTCCCTTGAAATGATCGTTCAACCGTACATGTTCAACCATGCATGTAGTTGCATTTCGACTTATGCCTCCAGTTCGGATGAGGTACTTCGTGTCAATTTGCAGAGGAGCTACTGTTTGTCCCTAGTGACGTATGCCCTTCCTACTTTAAAACTTTGTCAGCCAGACAATGGAATGAATTGAATATATGTCGGAATTCTATATACCGTCTTACATCATAGTGTTGCGACACGGTGGTCTGTCGGTAAAGCGTTTGGTCAATGAACATGCTGCTTGGGGGATCGACTCCGTGTAACAAGCGACTCTTATATTCGGTTTTAAGAGAGTGTTAAAAGTTTAATTGATAGACTGGATAGATTAAATTTGTACTTTTCCTCTTATGTTTTTATGTGTAATCCATTGAGGCCATGCTTAATTGATAAGTACCTTAACGATCATTGCCTTAAATCGGTGTTTAGTGAGATACATGAGGTCATTGACCAGCTACAAAGCAAGTTTAATGACCTGTTACCTGAGAACTCAACTATCAGTTGACCTAAGGACTTAAGAAACAATTGAAACTGCAACCTTAAGTATGCATGTATGTATGTATGTATGTATGAATGTATGTATACATGTATGTATGTATGTATGTATGTATGTATGTATGTATGTATGTATGTATGATTGTATGTACGTATGTATGTATGTATGTATGTACGTATGTATGTATGTATGTATATATGCATGTATGTATGTATGAATCTAGACAACTGCTATAGCGACTTTTAAGTACCTCAAAAAGCTGTGTCTGCCTAAATGATATTAGAGTCAGTCAGCACAAAAATTTGACCAATATATGAACATTGCTCAGATAACTAGAAGAGCCACCGCTGACGAGCTGCCGCAGACACGCAGAGCCCAACCGACGGATTCTGCCGTCTGACTGCCTGCCTGCATGCCTAACTCTTGGATCTTGACCTGTAACCGAACCCTTCTTACCTAGCGATTTTGTTTTTACTGAGCGCTGGTGAATAAGCTGGTTCCCGTGACTTAGCTTTCGTTGGGCGTTGTAGAAGTCTCGAGCTTACGATTACGATTACGATATGGACGCAGTGAGCGTTGCTGTCAGATGTATGGCTTAGGCGACACAAGTCTAAAACAGAAGAACGAGGAACTAACCTTAGACAGCGGTTGGACAGTCTTGCAACCTCTTCCAAACCTGACCTCTATGATCGGCGTCGCGATATCTCCGTAACACAAACTCCGAAGTCGGGCCTTTTTATTGCAGGCCATGGTCGACCTATAACCTGTCCGTAGGCCTATAGGCCAGCAGGCCTTTATCTGCTGAGTGTATGTCTGGATGGGCATCGTAGTGGTCTGTCTGTATCGGCCTACTTCGGCGGCAGAACTGGATGGATGTTGCGCAAGCGTATGATCGTTCGGTGATGTTGGTGGAGACGGAGCAGAGAGGAGCTGGTCATTAAAGAGGATGCAGGTGATCGTCGATCACTGTCGGCGTATCAGTAATTCAGCCCTTCGCTCTGTCTGTCTGTCTATCTGTCTGTCTCTCTCTCTATGTCCCTCTCTGTGTCTCTCTCTTTCTGTATGTCTGTCCGTCTCTGTCTGTCTCTCTGTCTGTCTCTCTCTGTCTCTCTCTTTCTGTATGTCTGTCCGTCTCTCTCTCTGTATCTATCTCTCTGTCTCTGTCTCTGTGTCTATCTGTATGTCTGCCTATCTGTCCGTCTTCTGGTTGTCCGTCTGTCTGTCTGCCTGTCAGTGTCTGTGTATCTGTCTGTCTTCTGTGTGTGTGTGTGTGTGTGTCTGTCTGTCTCTCCTGAGTTTCACGTCTGATCGATTTTCCATTGCAAATTCGATCTTTGTAACTTTCGCGAATAACAAGTCATTGGAATTTATCGTTGATGTAGTGGAAAAGAGAAGGAAGAGGGGTTGGAAAATGCAGATACATAGAGTGGACGGACGGACGGAGGAACGGACAGACAGACAGGCAGACAAAATCAAGAACTGATGACGGAGAAGAGGAAAAGGAAGGACTGAATGAAGGATAAGTTACTCAGATTTGGGAAGAAAGGAGGAGGAGAAAAAGGAATAGGAAGTGATGATGATGACAGTATTAGTGTAGTGTTGTTGTTGATCTTGATGACAATGACGACAATGAGGAGGAGGAGGAGGAGGAGGAGATGGAGGAAGAGGAGAAAGTGATAAATATTAACGATGAGGATGCAAGAATGGAATAAAGAAAGAACAGGGAAAAATAGCAACGAGGCAGATGGTAGTTGTAATCGTAATCTCGAGATTTCTACAGCGCCCATCGAAAGCAGGCGCTCAGTCAAAACAAAATCGATTGGCAAGATGGATTCGGTTTCAGATCAAGATCCGAGAATCAGGCAGGTAGGAAGTCAGACGGCTAAAGGCGGCTGGTGTTTGGAACAGGATCTGCAAGACAGATAAGGGAAGAAGAGGAATCAGGATAGGATCTGCGAAACAAGAGTGTTTTCAATTTTGAGTGGAAGACCTGAGGAGAGATTGCAAGGGATGAAGTGATGGTGAGTTCGTTATACAGAATCTATCTATGTCTGTGTATCTGTCTCTCTGTCTGTCTGTCTGTCATGTATGTATGTATGTATATATGTATGTATGTATGTGAGTATGTGTGTGTCTGTATGTATGTATGTATGTATGTATGTATATATATATGTATGTATGTATGTTTGTCTGTCTGTCTGTCTGTTATTGATGGCGGGGAGATGGTCACGACAGAATCTGGGAGGAGGGAAGAGGAGAGGATTGGTAACAATTAGATGAGGAGTCATTATGTTCCTCCTCCCTCGCGACGTCTATCTAATTAGTTATTCGAGTTTCGCATTAAACTGCATAACGGAAGTTTCTCGCTGAACGCAAACAACAGGGGGGGGGGGCGAACGCGGATGAAACTGTAAGCTAATCATTATGATCTCCTGAATTTAAAATCGGAGCCACATACGCTGGGTCATTTCGCTTGGTACCGGATTTCGCTGGATAATAATTGCCAAGGCTTGGTACGCTTAAATGTATTATCTACCGACTGCAAATGGCACTCAGTAAGTTGGTATAAGTAGGCATATAAGTAGGTAGATACGTAAGTAAGTAAATCAGTATGTATGTATGTATGCATGTATGTATGTATGTATGCATGTATGTGTATGTATGTATGTATGTATGTATGTGTGCATGTGTGTATGTATGTATCTATGTATGTATGTATATGTGTATGTGTGTATGTAGATATGTTTCTGGACTTTCTGACCCATAGGAATTCAATCCAGCGTTTCCAATGGATTATGATTTTTGATTACGATTTAACTTAAAGCAATCATGGATTGGTGCCTTGTGCATTCTGATATAGGCGCTATTAAAATTATTAGATTAGATTAGATTATATAAGTATGTGTGTATGTATGTATGTATGTGTGTATGTATGTATGTATGTATGCGTGTATGTATGTATGTATGTTGAGGCCCCTCTATGTGTATTATTGTTATGACTATTATGATTATAATGATTATGATGATGGGGATAATGATGATGATATTGATTATTAATAATTTATTATTATTATTATTATTATTGTTATTATTATTATTATTATTATTATTATTATTATTATTATTATTATTATTATTATTATTATTATTATTATTATTATTATTATTATTATTATTATTATTATTATTATTATTATTATTATTATTATTATTGCTAATGCGTAACAAAAGTTGTGATGTTCCTAATTGGATGGAGTGTAAAGAACCTCTCCACAGTCAGTGGGCGCTAAATCATAGCCCAATGGATGATAACCGAGCTGTGCCCTCACTCGAAATCTCTCGTCGAACGCATCTTATTTGAACAGGCTGTGTCAACATTCAACAGGATATTCTGTGGAACGTGTGTTGCAGTGAAGCACCTGCGAACAGTTGCCAGTTTTCAATCAATCGTCTCATCATCGCTGACCGTTTTAGTTAGGCTGGCAAGAGAAACCAAGTGTCGACGTGCGGGGCATACAACGAAGACAGAAAGGCAAATCGAAAGACACAGAGAGAGAGACCGACAGACAGACAGACAGATTTACATACAGACTTTAAGCCAAGAGGACAGAAATATAGAGGAGCGGGAGGAGGAAAGAAGAGCAGAGATGAGAGAAAGGGGACACAGAGATAGATAGAAGCGAGGAAAGACAAGGACTTTGCTTTAACCGAAGACTCTAACCTAACGTTTCAATCTATCCTCTGCTGCCATGTCAAGAATCAAGTCCGGTTGCCAGAAGACCAGAGAGAGAAGGGGAGAGGAGCTGTTAGGGTGAATTGTGTTTAAGCTGAGAGAAATGGGAAGACAGCGGATTCGATGGATCGGGGTGGGATTTTTTGAAAGGTGAGAAATTTCATAGATTTATGTTTACATTTACGTTTACGTTTACATTTACGTTTACGTTTACATTTACAGTTTTCAATCAATCGTCTCATCATCGCTGACCGTTTTACGGAGAAAGAGACGGATCAAGTAAAACTGGTAGAGAGAAACGGAGATAAAGACAGAATCACGGTATTTGCAATTAAATGTCTGGAACTCGATATCTGTGAACAGCCGTTCAGTATCTAACTTTGATGCTAGTAGTAGTTCCTGAGTTTAACGACATCTTCTGACATCAAAGGCCGCTGACATCGCCCTCCTCCTTCATCCAGGCTTGGGACTGGCACTAAAGGCAGTGGCGGAGTTACTCTGAGACTATTTAAAAGAGGATGGGACTATTCTTAAATGTTCCATGCGATCGTTTTGCTTAATTGTTTAAAAGATATCCAGCAGAATCCAGAAAGCATGTAGCCTACGCAGATGACAGGAAGATCACCAATGCATTAAAATATTTACAGAAAGTGGCTCAGACTTAGGAGCGATCAAAACAACATGAAATAAAAATCATATTTTTATTTATCAACCAGAAAAGCAACAGATAAAAAGAGCTTCTAGTCCGAAACAAATATTCTATAATCGAGCGATATGCATCTACGTTCAAAGCACTTTGTTTATAATTTTGCCTTTGGTAGCTACATCAGCGTTGCTGGTTTAGGCCTGACCTTAGCCAACGTAAGACCAAATTAGGCTTAGATAGAAGCAAAGCTAGGCTAATAGAGTACATAAAAACTTATATAGAATGCCAGGAAAATAAAGAGAAAATAAGTCTAGTAGATAATCACGTTTTCTAAGACAATCGGAATAGAGATATTCGATAATTAAAACTCCAAATTCGCTGCAGTGTATACAATCACAAAATTAAAGTCTGTAAATAAAATAATGAGCACCAGACGAAACAACTGACATTTAGCAATGTCATAACATTTAGTAATCATATAATTAATGCGACAATAGTTTTTAAACATAGAGCGGAGTTTGCGGCAAATGTCTTTGATTAGTTTGCAATCGTTCTCTGCTTTCTACTATCACAAGAGAGATTCGCTAATTGTGATTCGTTTGTTCAAACGATAAAACATCGGACGAAGAAATTAGAAACAAATCTCGAGTTCCTTCTAATTATAATTAGAGGCTTCTATACTTAAAGGCCGGTCCATACATTTCTAATAATCTCGACACTTTTCTCTGTGATTCTTTTTTACATCTGAATCAATCGCATTTAAAATAATTGCACAATTTCAAGTGGAACATGGGACAATCTTCATCATAACTTTTGTCATAATCATTCTTCGTCATAATCATTCTTCGTCATAATCATTCTTCGTCATAATCATTCTTCGTCATAATCATTCTTCGTCATAATCATTCTTATCATCGTCGCCCAACTACCGTCGTCGTTATCATCATCTTCGGTGTCGTAGGCTGTCATCTTGGTCTAGATAAAAGACGTGATGATCCTGCGATCGTGCAGTGGATGAGTGTTGCGGTAATTGTCGACGATTCGTCCACCAAACTCATCTTCAGTTTTGCCTCGTTGTCCGGAGGAGTGAGAATGTAGGCCACGGAAGGCGTTCAGCTACAGAGCCACAACAGATAGAGTCATAAATTAGAATCAGGGCATAGAATCATGACTTAGAAAGATAACATAAAATCGCAATATAGAATCACAATAAAGAATCATAACAGAGAATTGCAACATTGAATCACCAAGTTGAATCATAACATAAAATCGCAATAAAGAATCAACATATCGAATCGTAACATATAATCTCAACATAGAATCATAAGACAGAATCATAATATAGACTCGCTGCATAGAACCATACTATGCAATCTTTTAATAGAATCAAAAATATAATCATTCCACAGAATCACAACACCGAATCGTGGCATATAAAAGCGTAGCTTAGAATAACAGAACTGAACGTAGACAGAAGCATATAGAGTTCACATAATTATAACCGCAAAAATAGAATCGTAACATAGAATCGCAACATAGAATCATAGCAAAGAATCGCAGTATAGAATCTTAGCTTAAAATCGCAAAATAGATTCATAACACAGAATCATAACATAGAATCACATTCATTACTAGCAGGCCTGGGGAATGAAATCTTGCCATTTTTTGCATATTTTGCTGTGTTCGCGCCAGACCCCTTTAGGTACAGGCGTTGGTTTGAATACCCTATGAGTGTCCTGAGTACAGCGCCGTTTATTACCGCTTCAATTAAAAGTCTCTGGATGAGACATTGAGTAAGAAGATAGCTTTTGCAAAGTGACTACATAATAACTGCGGGAGTTCAACAGTCGAGGCCATACAGAAGTGCAAGTTAAGTCGTCCGTGGAAGACAATGCAATGGCCAGTCATGCGTAAGAGAGGATAAACAGGTGTCACTTCTTTAGTGCAAGGCACCATATCCCTGAATGGAGCGTTAATACAACACAAGCCGTTTCTATACAGTTCTTATTTCTAACTAGCGCCACAGAAATGTTCTGCTACAATATTCTGCAAAACAGAATAGTATAATACATGACAATGCAATAGAATACATACAGTACAATGGATACATTACAATACATACAATTCAATGCAATGATATGCCATACAATGCAATACAATACAAAAAACATATACATTTAGTACAGTGCAAATCAGTATAATACAATATATACAGTAGAGCACAATATATATAATACTATGCAATATGTATACAATGAAAAACAGTAGAATGCAAGATAATACAATAAAAACAACAGAGTTTAACGCAATACAATACAGAATTCATCCTGCAGCCATTCTCAGCAACCAGTTCAGACTCACCTGTTCCTCGGAAACCTCGATTGGATCTCGGAAGATGAGGAAGCGGACTGATTCGTAGCAGGGAGGAGTCGTCAGTGATCCGGAGTAGGTCCAATACCTCAGTTGATTATCTACACGAGCAAACGACAGCAGTAGTAATCATAGGTTCAGTTACACAAGAGTAACATCAACAGAGGCTCACACTACTGCATACCATTGTAAACAGTGGGAAGCGTCACACGTCAAAGGCCTTTTTCAGGGCCACCATAAAAAAAGAAAAATTACCGAGAAAAATTCAGGCCAAACAGTGTAAAAACTAAAAACAATCAAATTGCATGTGTTCGTTTTTATAGCCCTATATGGTGTGGTAACTCTTGCAAAAACATGCAATATAGTATTTAGAAATAATTAACACGCAGCTCACAGCTAAATAGCCAGAGTTGTTTAAAAGAATTGTACGAGCATCAGCTTACAGCAGACAGGTGGCATGAAAATGAAAAAAAACTGAATTTTTAAAATTTCGCCTCCTATTCGAGACTTTTGCACACCACAGTAAGTATGTAATTACATTTCGCATTAGAGTAATTTCGTGCGACGTATTGTAAGATAATGTAGCTTGCTATAATAACGTAACACATGGAAAATTGTGAAGAGCAGTTCTAGTGACCTAGGCAGCGGAGAACGTTTATTGCAAGGGGTTGTAGCCTAACCATATTGCAAGTTAAGGAGATATAATCGTGGAAATTTGGTCTATGTGGGCGAAATTTTCCCCGCACAAACGGGTGATAGGCGCTGATAATTATACCAGTGAGAAAATTATAACAACTGATATGATATGAGATCAACCAGAGATGGAGGTCATTTGGACTATTTGGACCGCATCGACTGTTCGTTGTTCTGAATCTCATCTGTGTGTAAATAGTTTGATCTTAGGTCATATTTGAGAATGGGCTTAAATTGAAAGCTTTTATTCTACGTGATGTGAAAGTAGGCAACAGAGGAAGATTATCACCTCTGACGATAAAAAGACGAAAGGTTGATAGGTTTATGACTTTCGCTTTAATGAAATAAATGATAGGTGTGAGCACATTTATTATGTTTAAATGTATGTATGTATGTATGATCGTACGTATGTACGTATAGATGTATGTATGTGTGTATGTATGTAGTTATGTTGGTATATATGCTTATGCATGTATAAGTTTCTTTGTATTTATATGCGCACGTATGTATGTATGAACATATATGTATGAATGTAGGTATGGATTTATATGTTTGTATGTATGATTGTGTGTATGTATTTGTGTATGTATTACATACAGATGCACATACATATTTCAAAACGAAAGTATGAAAAGAAGGAAATGGCCTTACGTGGAAGAAGGGCAGCTGGATCGAATCCGCCTGGAATGTCCACTTTGTCACCGTTGAAGGCGATCCGTGGAAAGAGATCCGTCAGTTTCCGGAGAGGCGTGTTCTCATCGCCACACTGCAATTGAATCAGGAAATGATTTAATCTCCTGACAGAGAAAACGAAGACAAGAAGAAGAGGGCAGATAGATAGATAGATAGATAGATAGATAGATAGATAGATAGATAGATAGATAGATAGATAGATAGATAGATAGATAGATAGATAGATAGATAGAGATAGATAGATAGAGAGAGAGATAGATAGATAGAGAGAGAGAGATAGATAGAGAGAGAGAGACAGAGAGAGAGAGAGAGAGAGAGAGAGAGAGAGAGAGAGAGAGAGAGAGAGAGAAGGAACGAGAGATGTAGAAAGAGGAAGAGCTTGCGAAAGTAAAAGTGACAGGCGAAAATAAATCAGCAAGAAAACCTAAATGAAAAAGAGAAAAAGGAAGAAACAGAAAAATCAACAAAGCTGAGTACATAAATAATCATACTTGACTCCTAACCAATTCTCTTGTACATATGCAGCCCTAATATATATCTATAATATATATATATGATATATGTCTATATATAGTCTTTTCAATTGTAAGTGAATAAACTAATTGCAACTGAAGGACTGAATAGTTGCCTTGAGGAAGACTCCGAGGACAGCGAGGCCATTTGCCGTCTTGGACGCCTCAGAGAAGCTTGCGCACAGTTCCGTGTTCCAGTGAACTATATGCAGCTGAAAGCAAAGCAAAGCATATCTAAAGCATTCCTGAACAAATCATCGCTTTCGAACTTTCTATTTAAGCAGCATGGATTAATAGGCTGCAAACTCCAGTTCAGTCCTAGGCTTTAGAACAAGCACGTTGGTCCTTGTTCGATGGAGTAGAGTTTGTAATCAACCGATTGCGAGTTCGATCCTGATGAGGGGACTCCGTGTAACGGACCCTGGACAAGCTGTTCATGTGCCATTGTCTTGCGATTCAGATTTACTGATCCTGAGCGCCTAATAAATGCAAGTAATAAATAAATAAGAAAAAGAAAAAATAATAGTCGGTCCCAATAGTTAAACTCAGATTTGTTGACACCCGAGCAGGTCTATCTGACCAGTGAACCGGAACCAATGAACGTTTGAAGGAAACTAAATTCCAGCGAAATTACTTAAGCGTGTCGGACAGAACATTTGTCTGCGAATTGTTGGACTCGAAAAGAGAGAGAAGACTAATGGTGCCAGTTGATCGTTGTGACAAGTGGTTTAAGTGCGAGAGCGTAGTATTTAGTACGTATGTATGCATGTATGCATGTATGCATGTATTCATGTATGCATGTATGTATGTATGTATGTATGCATGTATGGATGTATGTATGTATGCATGTATGTATGTATGTATGTATGCATGTATGTATGTATGTATGTATGTTGCATGCATGTATGTATGTATGCATGTATGTATTCATGTATGTATGTATGCATGTATGTATGTATGTATGTATGCATGTATGTATGTATGCATGTATTCATGTATGTATGTATGTATGTATGTATGTATGTATGCATGTATGGATGTATGTATGTATGTATGCATGTATGTATGTATGTATGTATGTATGTATGTATGTATGTATGCATGTATGCATGTATGCATGTATTCATGTATGCATGTATGTATGTATGTATGTATGCATGTATGGATGTATGTATGTATGCATGTATGTATGTATGTATGTATGCATGTATGTATGTATGTATGTATGTATGTATGCATGCATGTATGTATGTATGCATGTATGTATTCATGTATGTATGTATGCATGTATGTATGTATGCATGTATGTATGTATGCATGTATTCATGTATGTATGTATGTATGTATGTATGTATGTATGTATGCATGTATGGATGTATGTATGTATGTATGCATGTATGTATGTATGTATGTATGTATGTATGTATGTATGTATGCATGCATGTATGTATGCATGTATGTATGTATGCATGTATGTATCATGTATGTATGTATGTATGCATGTATGTATGTATGTAGGTATGTATGCATGTATGTATGTATGCATGTATTCATGTATGTATGTATGTATGTATGTATGCATGTATGGATGTATGTATGTATGTATGCATGTATGTATGTATGTATGCATGTATGTATGTATGCATGTATGTATGTATGTATGCATGCATGTATGTATGTATGTATGTATGTATGCATGTATGTATGTATGTATGTATGTATGTATGTATGTATGTATGTATGTATGTATGTATGTATGTGTATGCAAATTGGATGAGGGAATTGCTAACCTCGGCTGGGTAGACTTTGCCATTGATCAAATGTTCCGATCCGCGATTGCTCGCCTTTCCCCAATGGAAATGGAACTGCTCCACCTGGTATCTGTGATGGAAAGGACCTCCCTCCAGAACTACAAAGCCGACACTTAACGTCTACACACGCATGCAATTGCTCATACATAAGTGCATAGATATGAGTAAACAATAGTAAACAATATAGTAAACAACAGTAAACAGTATAGATGGTGCATTCAAGGTCCTTCTGATGCCACGTGCCTCACTTGTCGGCACCGCATCCACGTGAATCAGGGAGCTCTCTGTTTGTTCCAGTCTCGTAATCGTAATCGTAAACTCGAATTTCTAAGGCGCCACTTAAAAGTTAAGCGCATGGCACCAGCTTATTCAAGAGCGCTGCGTCAAGTCAGTGGGGCTGTCCAAAGATTCCATGTCAAGAACCAAGTCCGGTTATAACCAGAAGACCAGTGAGAGAAGGGGGAGAGGTACTGTTAGGGTGGGTTGTGTTTAAGCTGAGAGAAATGGGAATCGAATCAACTGGGTTGGTGATCGTCTCTCTGGTATGTCACTGGGGATATGCAGATGCCGCGTCTCTGCACTTAACCTCGAGCCCATATTGCCTTTTCGTTTGCTGAACCGTCCACCTGGAATAGTTTTCATTGCACTTACGTCCTGATTCAGTTGACTTAGTTCACCATACAGTTCCTGCCTGCATTCATCAATTTAAACGTGCTTGTTTAGGGTAGTTAGACAGTAATGCGTGCAACGCTTTTGCGAGGGACTTATAAGGCGTTACATGACGTGTTTTGTTACATAATATATAATATGTATATATATTGTATTGTATTTGATAACTTATTTAGCGCTTCTTACAGAACAAACTACTCAGAAGCACTTACAGTATTTTGTGTAGTATTTAGTATGCGAAAATAAGAAACGTTCTGGGAAATAAGAAATAACGTACTGGGAAATAAGAACGTCTTTAAACAACGAGCTGACTGAACTCTATCACCAACAGTGACCCTTACACGAAACGATAGCGGAAGTCCATAGCCCTCTGCTGCGCAAGCGAGGACTTAACACGAGGAACAAATAGATCCAGACGATTATATATTAAGAAATGAACCAGTTTATATGTTGCCTGTACATACCAGACCCCTGGCCGTCGATGGTCACTTGGACGGAGTGACCGTTGTTGACCAGAGTCTTGGAGTTCGCTGGAACGTAGCGGATCTCAAGAGGGGCATCCTGAAGTCGAGGGTCGTACTGAGCTTTCGAGGTCTCGATGTCGACCGGTGATTGGTGCAGACCCTTGGCCGCCGGAGCCACGTGGGGCCACGTGTGAGGCCCTGTGTGAGTTTGACAGAGACACCTCGTGAGATAATGAATGCCTGCTGATCTGTTTCAGGTTTGATGAAGATATATAACTAGGTAGAGATATGAAGAAGAGAAGCGAATGACATATATAAGTGAAGATAAAGGAGCAAATACAGATAAGAAGAAGAGAATTGAATGACATATGTAAGTGGTAGAGATAAGAAGAAGAGAATTGAATGGCTTATATAAGTGAAGATAAAGGAGCAAATGCAGATATGAAGTAAAAAAGCGAATGACGAATTATAAGAGAGCATAAAGGAGTAAATGTGTGTATAACGAAGAGAAGTAACCAAAATGGCAGAGAACTGTGAAACAACAACTTAAATATTCTCACAGAGAAGAGGAGTGAATGAGAAAGAAGATAAAAGAACAGATATAAGGAGGGACAGTAAAAGAGATAATAGGAGAGGAAGACAGAAAGAGAGAGAGACAGAGAGAGAGACAGGGAGAGACAGACAGAGACAGAGTTCTTCTGCCTTTGGTCTTGCAAACCATTAGTCATATCCTCCCAACAGTTGGGAAATGCATAACTTGTGAGGCATGGTAGCCGAATGGTTAGAGCGTTCGGCTTTTAAGGCGGAGAGCACCAGCTCGAGCCTCCTTCTTGAGGCGGTTATTATGTAGAGACTTTGAGCAAGTCCTTCACTCAGTCGCTCAGCGCCATTGATTGATGCTGAGTCATTAGACAGTGGCGCTTAATAAATGCAGAAATAAGAAAGAAAACAACCCGTTTGAGTGTATACCGTTGTCCTTGGCGTATCCCCAGTGGTGAGACATTTTCAGTTGGTCAGTAGATCGATCGGTCACGATACAAGAGGGATGAAGTCTGTCTGAAATCCAACAGTAAAACAGTATAACAGCATAGTATAATTAATATGATGATGATGATGATGGTGGTGATGATGATGTCGGGAGATAATAGGGAACTACTTTCCTCCATCAACGCCTATCTATGGCCATCCAGCTCCTCAATACAGTCGGCTTTTGCAGCATCTTTTCCACCGAAAAATACTATCAGCGAAGACGAGCCTTCCCAAAATAACGCTTCCCTAATTGTTGAAATCATGAGGGATCATACTTACCTCGCTCGGGTTATAAAAATATGTACCCTGGGGCAAAAACAAGTAAATAATAATAATAAAGTAATAATATAGGCCTAATAATCTGACACGTTATGCAAGCAATGGCTCAAGGGCAATCCTGAATTAAATGCGTCTAACGACCTTTCAATTTTGTCCTATCGACCTCGCAACAGTAGCAAATAAATAGTCAGTTGTAGTCATTCAGATGTCTGTCTATTTAATCTAGTCGGTTATTCAATCAAAGGTTCAATCAGTCATATCCTGAATGACAACTTTTCAGCAGAAACGAGGTTCACAGAGCATTCTTAATGATGGATTTGCATCTGCTTACGGGAGCCGCAAGACATTTATCCACAAAGGTCCATCTACATCGTTTACAAAACACTTAATTCTGACATACATTCCTCTACACGCTGTTGTAAAAGCTACAAAGCTACAAAGTCATAAGGACATCTTTTGTGCGATTATTCAATGGCCTACAATAGCATTCGCTTCAAGCTCATAATATTATGCATACCTGTGAGCAGGGATTTGAGTCCACACACAAACAGACAGACAGACAGACAGACAGACAGACAGACAGACAGACAGAAGAGGGCAAAGTGTCATTATTCTTTAAAGTATGTAATCTGCGTTTTTCGATGGGTCTTCGATACAGAAAAAACTCTTGGCTTGGCTTTGTGGGTCGGTTGTGATCTGTTATGAGTTGAAGCGGAACCGGTCCAATCCAGATTTGACACGCTTCAAGTCTTGAATGAAAACGATAGAAGAGCGAGACATATTGTATCGATCCGTTTAACCTTTGTATGTCGCTGTATGTCCTGTGCATAGGCCTATTCTATCTGTCTCTTTGTCTCTTTGTCCTCTGAGATGAAGATGAGAGATGCAGTGTGTGTGTGTGTGTGTGTGTGGGAGAGAGGAGAGAGACATACACACATGCATACATACACACATACATATATATACATACAGCCATACATACATGCATACATACATACATACATACATCCATACATACATATATATACATACATACATACATACATACATACATGCATACATACATACACACATACATATATATATATACATACATACATACATACATTACAGACAGACAGACAGTTCAATGTCATATGAGTTTGCGTGCGTTCTTCGTCAGAAGCCAGGAGAATGAATTCCCAACAGAAAACCTAACAAATCAATTCCTCATCAACGGCAGACCGTCCAAGGAACATTAGGAAAGAAAATTAGACGTTTCAAGCGACGTGGTCTCACCTGCAAATTAACTCTGTCTCTTAGTCTGTCTGTCAGTCAGTCTGTCAGTCTGTGTCTGTCTGTCTGTCTATCTCTATGTATACCTGCGTCTCATCATTCCACTCTGATCCATAGCCCTAATGTTTATAATGAAACAATCAGATCTCTCTGATTCAGTGCTTCTGATTAGGGTTAGTACAGTGAGTTCCAGACCCAAAACAAACAGGTGCCAGTCGCTGCTGTTTTTATGCTGTATGCTTACAATGAAGTTTCGATAAGCCTCCAGTTTCATTCAGTGAGTTTGTGAGTCTGTCTGCTCTTCTGTATTTCGCCTGTTTCCTTTGACTCATTAACCTCTCAGTCGGTTACATGGACTGTTCCACGTATGGGCCCTATATGGTACATATGTAGCTTGCTAAAGTTCTGTGCATGCAGAAATTAATGACCGTATACGACAACTAGGCGTGTATACTCAATGATAAATTGTCTATGTGTCTGAGAGACTAACTGAAGAGAGGTTTAAGTCGTATTTATGTGAGCTAAATGATGTCGATTGGCTCACAGCAAACGTAACTGCGCAATATTTTAACGTTAATATATTACCTTGGACATAACCTTTGAGCCATGGGAGCTGGCACGAATAGGCCTACTGTCAGTATACTTCAATGCTCAGCGCGCGAGTGTGTGTTCTGTTTATGTGTGTCGTAATCGTAATCGTAATATCCGGATGTCTTCAGCGCCCAAAAGTCATGGTAACCAGCTTCTTTAATGGCGCTTATTCGATTTTTGCGCTCTCTTCTGCCAGCGGGGATGTGCGGGCGCCGCGCTGTCGCACATCATGAGTCCATTGCGCTTAGCCTACTCCTGTATCGGATCAACCCTTTTGGAAGAGACTTCCCATGCAGATACTTACAGTTTCAGTTGACTGTCTTCAGCAAACAGTTTCGATGCGAAGAACCACGTGTGCAGCTCTTATGAGAGGCTGTGAATGGTCTCTGTAGTGCTAGGTTTATACCTCTATATCACTAGGTTGGTCGATCTAAATATTTGTCTCTCTCTCTCTCAATCTCTTTCCTCTCTTTCTCTGTCTGTCTGTCTGTCTCAATCTCTCTCGAAGTCTCTTTCCTCTCTCTTTCTCTGTCTGTCTGTCTCTCTCTCTCACACACACACACTCAGTCTCTCTCTCAACATACCGAAACGAAGAAGTAAGCAATACCGTCATGAAATGCGTCAGCGATTTTCCTACCACCCACAATACTACGTCAAAACCTGTTGGCCGTCGTTATCTTACTGCGACCTAGACGAGATAATATACAGATAAGAGTCGGGAGACGCCAACAGGCGACAAGTGGACCAGAGAAGACAAGTGAAGACCGCGCACGATTGGATGTACAAACTGATAAAATAGGTTCAGAGTCTATATGTTCACAGCTGCAAGCATTGATAACAACATCGGTCTAAGCACGCCGGCGTTTGTTGCCTGTTACTGATACGTGGGATTGAATGCGTTTTCTTGTGTATCACGCTATAGAAGCTCTTTTATTTACTCTACGTACGTCGTAAATCGTAATCGTAATCGCGCATTAATATAGCGCATCTGCAAGAGATACTCCTTAGATTCGCACCCAAGCTCCATGACATATGAGACATACACGGTTTTACATGGACTCTAGAATACAGACGAGGAAACCTTCTTCCAGAGGGCAGCAAAGGGACATTTAAGAGGACAGTCTGAAACTTTATCATAAGAGGGTGAGATTGGACATTAGAAAATACTTTTTCAGCCAGAGGATTGTAGAGGACTGGAACTGGCTACCAAAAGAAGTAACACCTGCACCAAGCTTGAACAGTTTCAAAAATAAACTTGATAGCTGAGTGGAGAGAAATAGGCACCAAAAGCCAAAAATAGCTTACTTACTGTAGATGCAACTGTAACAATCTAAGCTAATCTAACCCATTCTAATCCAATCGAATTCAGTCTAATCCAATCTAATCCAATCTAATCCAATCTAATCCAAATGGCTTATATAGCGCCGTTATCATAATGCACAAGGCATCAACGCAATCGTAGTCAAAGCAGTAATCCGTTGGAGAAGCCAGGTCGAAATGCTGAGTTTAAAGCCAGCTGAAGACCCTGATTGAGCAAAATGGTTTTCAAGCGATGACGAAAAGAGGCCTAGAAAGGCCAAGGAGCTCGTATCGTTTGACAGCTCTTCTAGAAAGATGGTATGCAAGGTACACAGGGACCTTAAATGGACACCCATTCAAGCGGGAAGCGGTGATGAAAGAGTAACTGGAAATGAGCTGGGTCGGGTCTTTTATACGGTCCTGACGGAAAACGTGTAGATAGGCTACGTACTACTTACTTGACCTTTAGATCTGGACTTGGAACCGAACATTATCACGCCTGCCTCGCCGATTTTGTTTTGACCGAGCGCATGTAAATAAGCTGGTTCCCACGACAAAACTTCACTGAGAGCTGAAGAAATCCTGAGATTACGATTACAAGTGTAACTTGTCGAAGGATGCGAACCTACTTACCTTTCTCGACGAGGCGACCTGTCGACTTGAAAAAACTCAAAGATTCTGCTGTCTGCAAACCACAACGAATCGATATCTGACTTCAGAGTCAAGCGAATGACTTATGGCTTGGAGATGTCTCGATAACTCCGGCTCTAAAGGCGGGGCTTTTATAGCCAGAACTGGCTATCGATGGTATGTATTTGGCCTGCTTCTAGTGGCTTGCATGCAGGCCTGCCCGCCAGGGCGTAAGCGTTTCGTCTCAATGGTCTCTCTTCAGTCCCAGATAGCCAGAACGACTGTTGCATTAGCACGTTAAGAGTACGGAGTTGATCGAGAAGCGGTGACAGGTTCCAGCAGGTCCGTGCCGTTCGAATGCATCAATTGTTATTCATTCCAACGCAGTTTCACGCATGATTGACTTTCGGATTTGAAATTCTATCCGCACTGATGTAAATTCTGTATAGAATCAGAAAGTTTAACACGTGCGTCGTTCGCCATTCGACCGTAAACTATGCAAATAACGACGAATCGATGTTTCTGCTCAACGTTCCGTTTCGTTTCCTTGCTGTCGCTCGAAGATTCAATGAATGCGCGATGTAGAGCAGAGATCTGCTTCTGCCTCTGTTCAATACGTTGCTACGATGAAAGAGATGCGGCTGTTACAACGGCCCCTTCATCTGCCGATGGATCAACACAGTGTTCAAAATAATGGCTAACGATGACAGACACTGCCTTCGTTTGGTTCTCGTCAATTGGTTCCTGATTGTGGCTTTGCCTACAAGAGACCATCAACTGATGCATTATACTGCATTGTAGTGTATGGTATTATTTTGTATGTCATTGTATTGTGCTTGTCAATTGATGTAGCGTCTCTTCTAGGGGCGCTTACCGGCATGATAACGACGCTACAGCAGTTCTCAGATTAGACTAGATTAGATCATATTAGATCATGTTAGATTAGATCATGTTAGATTAGATCATGTTAGATTAGATCATGTTAGATTAGATCATGTTAGATTAGATCATGTTAGATTAGATCATGTTAGATTAGATCATGTTAGATTAGATAATGATAGATTAGATCATGTTAGATTAGATCATGTTAGATTAGATCATGTTAGATTAGATTAGAATAATTCAGACTATCTTAAATTGGATTAGGCCTAACTTAGTAATGGGGTCATTCGACCGGATAGCAGGCAGCCGACGTAATTCGGAATGGATCTGAAATCCAGTTTCATCCAGCTTCAGACGGCAAGAGTAGACAAATAAATAGGGCCTACTGTACCCTGTTAATTTTTCAATGAATTTATTGGGTAAGATTCTTAACACAACGCTGCCCGTTTGAATGGGCGCCAGGCCATTTAAGGCCCCAGTGCACGGACCGTGCTAGCCCGAGATTTAAATCTCTGAAATAAGCCACGATCGGTATGCGAACCGGGGACCTCACGCGCAGAGGCGTGTAGATGTAAGCTTTAACCAACGTAGCTAATAGTCGAAATTCTGACTCATCCTCCAAATACTTGATCGGTATATCTTGAGAATGCAAAATTTGCACGACAATTTTATCTTGGGCAAATCTACGTTCACATAAAAGCCATCACTGTTCAGTTTACAATCTCACGCTACACCCACCCACACTTTATCATTTTTAAATGCCCGGAATATTTCTGATCTCTTCACAACACACAGGCACGGCATCCAGGTTGAAAAGACTGTAAAAGTCAAACAGTAATTCACTACGCAGATTTCACCGGATTTTATGTTCAGTATGTAGGTCAATACATCGTGTAACCATGCATTTCTACACGACAGCTAATGCTGTGCAAACTTGCAAAATACACATTACCACATTTAGGTCTCCACATGTTCGTAACTTCTTACCGAGACTATCTTTCGCTCTATAAGTAAAACTTACCTCTTCAAGTCTGTATATGGTTCTTCGGCTTCATTGCGAACTTCAACTTTGTAAGAAGGTCCGCTGTGGACTTCGTGTAACGACCCTGCACAAGTCGTTCATGCAAATTTGTCTCGTCACCCAGCAGTGAGATTTTTGATAGCTATACAATAAAAAATTATAATCCATTCGAGAAGCTAGGTCGAATTCCAAGGGGACAGAGGAACCAGAAGCCAGGCTACGGTGGGTAAGCAAGTTGAAAGAGTTTAGACCTGACTGACATCAGAACTGACAGAACCATCTGAACTGGGCAGCGAATTCTAAAGCTTTGGACTAGCCACCAAGAAGGCCTGAGAGCCCGACACTATTTGGGTACAGGGCACAGCAAGAATCCCACTGTCCACTGATCAACTGCCACGTCTAACAAATTCATCAGCCAATCTTTATTTCATTCTTAACCATCATAAATTTCTTTATCAGTTGAAGTTTTATCAGAAAATAACTCAGCATTTTAATGGAAACCGAGATCATGTTTGCACAAGGAAATCACTATATTTACTTACAAGCATACCAAAAAGATAATGCCAACCAACGACTGATAAACAATTCTGCTGCTGTCCATATTCTAGTAGTTCAGTTACCAATCATTTGTAAAAAATTAAGTTTGTTGCATTCATTAAGTATAAGAAAATTTATACAGCATCTTTAAGTACATGTAGCTTATTTCAGAGATTTAAATCTCGGGCCAACGCAGTCCATGCACGGAGACCTTAAGTGGTGGGGTGCCCATTCAAACGGGCCGCTGTGGTGAAGGACCTTACCCGATAAATTCATAGAAGAATGAGCAGGGTTGAGGCCATGTGGTCGCTAAAAAAACTTTTGCATTTACATTTTCATTTAACGTCTCAAAGGTGCAAATAAGAACATGCATCACAGGCAGACAAATCATATCTGATGTTTCTATGCAGGTTGAACTTCTACTACGTTGATACTAATATCCATCAGAACCAAATATCAAAGAAACTGTGAAAGGTTTTGTTGATTTTGTTAGCAGTTACACACCTCGTTAGACAAGCGTTTAACCAAGTCTGTATATCTGAGAATTTCTAATGTTTATGATTGTCAAAGTCTACATCGTATGCATCACACTTATACAGTTTCTCCGCAGAATGCACCAGTAGATGTCGCCTCAGCCTTAAGGCGTCCTTACCGACGTAGGAGCAAAGTGGGCAGTGGTAGGGACCTGATAACTTATGACCTTTGACCCAGCCTGGACTGGGATCCAGTTGTGAGGAAATCTTTTGACCCTTCTCATGGCAGTCATGCATATGTATCACGAGTTCACTGGAAGTTGTGAACTGGTCGTTACAGTAACGGCAACGAAACGGCCGTACCCCACGATGCGTGTTGACATGATTCTGCAGCGCAAGGAGTGTCTTAAAGCTGAACGGACATTGGTCACACTGGTGCGGATGGCGCTCCAAATGCGCTTTCAGGTGACGCGACAGAAGGTAGCGCTTCTGCGTCACGTAATTACAGTAAGTGCACTTCATCAGCTGACTCTTATCCTTGTCAACTTCCTCGTTGCTAGGCAACCTTTGCGCTGGACTGTCTAGCATTTTGGAGCTACCAGGTTCGGTGTTTGTGTTTAACGTCTCCACGGAAACGTCAGTACTACAGTCGTTATCAACACAGTCTTGGACAATCAGTCGATAGCAAACGTCACCGTTGTCACTGATGACTGTTGGCACGATTGTGATGGTCTGAAAACCGCTCCCTGCAAGGGGGCTACCAGCCAGAGACTGGCATAGTACAACGTTAACATGCTCAATCTCATCATTTGCGTGGCCTGCGCTTTTTACGGCTCTGAGCAAGTTGTAGTTTCTGGGATTCTCTTCCTCTGACAAATGGATCTCATCATCTGTGCTTAAATCTTCCCCTTCATCCTCTTCCTCTCGCTGCTGTTCACCGTGGTTGCTTGAATTTTTATTTCTGCTTAACAGCCGCCTCTTTCTCAGTGGAATCAAACGGTTTTCAATGTCTTCAAGAGAGTGACGATCACTTTTCTTAGGGTTTGGTTTAATTCTACAACAACAACACAAACCAGCATCTCATACCATTAAAAAGTCACATTTGGAAATCTCAAGAAACATGCAGAACAAAATACTGTTAGACTTAACAGAACTGAGTAATCATAGTCATACAATCGAGATTTCTACAGCACCCAACGAAAGCCAAATCTTGGAAAACCATCTTATTAACAGGTGCTTAGTCAGAACAAAATCGAGAGGCAAGAAGGGTTCAGTTCCAGGTAAAGATCCAAGACTTAAGGCAGACAAGCAGTCAGATGGCTATGGTGGGTGGTGTTTGGAATTGGATCTGCAGGAAAGATAAGGGGAAGAAAAGGAATCAGGATAGGATCTGCAGAAAAGGCGTGTTTGCATAATAATCAATTAAAAGAATACCAAATATGCCACAAGTATCTTCAACCATGGTTGCTCTTGCATCATGCAACATTTGGCATATGTCACTAACTTACTTTTGTAAGTTTTTTGCCTTTACTTGTAAGGCAGACGTTTGCGAATGATTTCTTTCCACAAAACCTGTTATAACGCTTGACGAAGAAGTGGCCAGTCTCTTCACTCGTGCCTTTGCGGACAGTTTCCTCTGAATAATAAAATACAAGTTGTTCCAAATGAGAAAAGATAAAGCAAATAATTACTTAAAATTCACACCAGGGCAGACATTTGATTTTGACTTCACTCGCGCCACCTAGACAACTCAGCTATAATAAGTACATTCACTGTACACTACCAGTGGGAAGCTCATGCAGCAAGGGGGAGGACTGGCCACCCACCCTTATGCACCGACACTAAGAAAAATTAAGAAGCCAACACCTGATATCAAAGCTGCCTCTAGCTTGAGAGACTGCTCCATTTCTTCTCCTTCAAAAACTTTGAGAACAGGAAATATTTGGCTACCTTCCATGACTTGACAGTGTAAAGACATTAGTTGTAATTGTAATCATAAACTCAACATTTCTAAAGCACTACATAAAAGCTAAGCGCAGGACACCAGATTATTCATGAGCGCTGTGTCAAGTCAGAGGGGTTGTCCAAAGATGCCATGTCAAAAACCAGGTCCGCTTGCCAGAAAACCAGAGAGAGAAGGAGGAGAGGAACTGTTAGGGTGGGTTGTATAAAATCAGGGAAAGAGAAGTGATTGATTGGCTTAATGACTGGACAGCACAGTCAAAGATGGTGTGAACAGACAGTGATTGGTTACTACCTTCCGCGACTTGACAGTGTAGTCAAAGATCGTGGGAACAGCATCGTCTCTGAGGCGCCGAAGGGTCTGTCTCCCTCCCTCGAAGCAGTCGGGCAGAAAATGCTTTGAGCACAGGAATGATGACTTCTCACGTGGAAACCATTTTGCTCGGCGTACGTTCTGCAGCCACTTCTTCAGCACTTCCGGCCTCTTATGCGGAAATCTGAGTCATTTAGTCATTTAACATTAATTTACTGAACAAAAGTTCATCTGTTTACCTTCTAAGTTCACACGTTTTCCCAAATGGTCCTTTTAAAGTTTTAAAGCAGTTGTATGTAGCAGTATGTATCATCATATCAAGACATTTATATAGCACCTTTTGGTGTTTACTACTGGGCAACTACATAAGACCTTAACTCAAAATCTCCTTCTTTAAACAGGCTTACCCACCAGATGTCAAGTGGCTAATAACAAGAAATGTATTTATTAGCTACACATGGTACACTCAGCTGTAAAATTGAATAAATTAAATCCTACCCCTTTCTGTAAAAATAAAACACATGTCTATTCCATGAGTTATCTTCCATCATATCAGTGAAAACATTCTATATTTTCTTCTTATATATGTAGCGTCATTATTTAAGGCAGGCAGCATCAATTAAGCAGCTGTGCCGTAAGGACTTCTGCGAAACGTATCAAATATCTTAAGTAAATGAATAATTCGTGGAACACAATTAAGACTTTTGTGACAACCTATAACCTATTCCCTACCTATCGATTATGTTTTGACTGAGCGCCTATGTATAAGCTGGTTTCCGCGATTGAGCTTTCTACGGGCGCTTTAGAAACTGCGCGATTACGATATTGGTTTTATGTGTCACTCTGCAACATTCGCAAGGAATGCAATAACATTTAATTAGCCCCAAAGTTGTACTTTATTTACTCGTGAAAGGAAATCCCGCTATCTTTTTTCTGTCTAGAAGTGCAGTTCACTGCCGCACAAACTCTTCCCATAACTTAAAAAGCAATTGAAAATATATTTTAATGTGTTTGTGACTCGTCAATGGAGTCAATAGCACATTTGACTCCCCAATGGATTCAATAACACAAACATAGACTATTCATAATGGAGGTTGTTTATATAACAGCAATAAGCGCTTCGAGCGGTCGCCATTAACGAGTCAAGTGGCTTTCGCAAAAAAAGTTAGTAAAAGTTTTAGCTTCTAACGTTTAAATCTAACCGGTTTCATATGATAGCCTACCAAGCCAATAGAACTACAGTATCTGTAAACGACTTTAATTACATTGTTGAGCAAACATTTAATATGTAACAAATTATTTGTATTTTTGCACAAGTGCACTCTACATGACTTTTGAATCTTGAATTGGAACTGAACCCTTTTGCCTATCGATTTTGTTTTGACTGAGCGCCTGTGAATAAGCTGATCCCCGTGACGTGTCTTTCGTTGGACGCTGTAGAAATGTCGGGATTACGATTACGAAGTTCATAGTTTTTTCATTTTCACTTTTTCACTTGATATAATAATGCCTGGATAAAGTTAACTTGACCTCAATTTCCATCGTAAAACCATGTTGTCTCCCCTGCTTGACAACCCCAGCTTGTGTGGCGCTGAGAAATTTCAGAGATACACAATTACATTGCGAGTGAAAGAAAAGCAGACAAAAGCAGGAATGCTTCAGTTTGCAACAGCAAGACTACTGTGATTTGTTACTAAACTTGACTGCAAACACAGACGGATTTAGGGAAGGTGGGAAGGGGCATCACAACTTCACTTAATCAGAAAACATTAGTTAACATTGACAAGAGACTGTACTTCAAGGACTTGCTAACTCTCCGTAGAAACTATCTGGGTAAAAGCTCAAGCTACACAGACAACACACAACAATCAAAGTGCTCAACTGATCAAATCATATTCCTTTTTTGTATTTTAAGTACATATGTAATTGTGTTTGACAATTTAAACAGTGCTCATCATAACCACTGCTTCTAGGATTCTTTACAATGTCAGTTGTCATCACACATACTGACTGGTAAATATCAGCTAGAATTTCAAGCATGTCCTGTAGCCTGCTCAGGTTTTCATGGAAATTATGCATAATACAAGTCAGTCGCTACTGATTTAATTTATTTTAGCCCACAGTAATCCACACAGAAACAATTTACGACATGAAACACAAGTAACACATTGAAAAATCAAGATGACAAGATTAGCAGCTTGTGCTCCAAGTTCTTCATAGCTTCCAAAAGCCTGATCGCAAATGTAGCAAAATCGAGTCTTCCAAAACAGAACTGTTCATCTACGCTTGCTCGGCTTTGTTATAATTTTGTAACTGTTAATATCGTCATCACCTCCTGTGTATGGTGCGTTGTTCAGCAAAGCCGTGTCTTTGGTGATTCGCAATTCTGAAGTTAAAAAACAATTTAAGTAAAAAAATCAAGTCTAATTCTAAATTAACAGATCTACTACAAAAACTATTCAAAATTAATAAAGCAACTTTGAAAACAAAACCAGCAAATCAAAATGTTTGTGCTTTCAACTAAAATACCTGTAGTATGTCCGACAATTACTCGTTCTTTCTAACTGTATTGTATTTCAGTTGTTCCAGTAAAAGCCCAAGACATTTACAAGTGAAGACAGAATTTCTTATATCTTCCAATCAAATCTAATAACTTCTATAGCACTGTTAACATAATGCACAAGATATTTATAGAAGGCTACTTCAAGCGAAAACCTTAGTACATATTGCAATCTGCTGGAAAAACCTGGTCAAAATTCTAAAGGTCAGAGAATCCAGAAGTCAGTCAGCAGTCGGTAACCAAGTTGAATCAGACGGGTCTAACTCCAGAACTGAACAACATTAAAAGCTGGTAGCTCACAGTCATGTTCACTTTTAGAAGTAACGTCGAGTTCTCCCACAAAAATGAACGCTCACCGTAAGATTCTTTCTCATCATTCCGTCGCATCTGAAGAACTGAACTCTTCAAATATTTTGCCACGTCTTCGCCCTGCGTCACCAGCTAAAACAGTAACGATATTTAGAGCAAACAATTTTAGTATGTGTCAACAAGTTACAGAATATTACTGCTGCAATTATTAGTGAAATTCAGCACCTTGTTTGCATGTGTGCCTTGGAACAGTGTAGACCCTATTAAAAAGGATGTGTTGTCAATTTTTACTTAGAAAGCTTGGTCTTGTTCTTCCTGCCCTCCTTAGCCAAGCTCTGATATCATATTAACATACCTGAAAATCAATAAAATACCTGTGAAGACCATGTCAAAGGTTTGGAGTAAATGTCTGGAATTGACTTTGCATCACTTGCAAGCAATTCATTCCATCACTGAGCAATACACACATCATGCTTATACTTAAAGGATGTTGTATATACTTGTTAGCTCAACAATCAGCATGCATAGCTTCAAATCATTACCTCTTCAATAGTTTTTGGATCATCAACTGCCCGATTTTTTCTGAATTCTTCGTTGATCTTCGTTCTTCCAGCTTAAAATCAGAAATAAAAAGCAACTAAAGCATCAGAATCGACAAATGACAAAACAAAGAGATAATTCCAATTGTCTGGCATTGGCCACTGCCACTGATGATGACAAAATAAATAATTTATTTAACTGTAAATAAATGGTAAGTATAAAACTGTTTTGTGAAGCACAAAGAATACGTGCACAATATTTGCATTAACTTTTGAATTTTTAAAATGTAGTTAAACATGATCGCATAATGAAGAATTAATTTTGGAATTTCTGTGTCCCAACCGTGTTATATAAGATTCATATTAGATCATAATCGTAAACTCGAGAAGTTTCCACAGCACCCAAAAGAAAGCTAAGTTGCTGAAACCAACTTATCCACAGGCGCTCAGTCAAAACAAATCAACAGGCAAGAGTAGTTCGGTTCCAGGTCAAGATCCAATAGTCAAGATTCAATAGTCAGACAGGCAGGCAGACAGATGGCTACGGTGGCTGGGGTTTGGAATTGGATCTGCAGGATAGATAAGAGGACAAAGAGGATCATTTATATAAAATCAGATCTGTTATGTTAGATTTTGTATTTTAATGAAGCATGTTATAATGGTCTCCCGTATACTATTAGTCAATAATTGAAAGTAGTACTACCTGCTAATGCAACTGCGTCTCCTTCAAAGACCTGCACTCTTGCACGATGCAGAGTCTTGAAACAAGACAAAACCTGTTACAGAAAAAGACAATGAAGAAAAAAGTGTGGTCAACAGACTCATTGGATGTGCCAAAACAAAACAAGCTTCTTGTGATGAAATCGTAAAGCGGCCATGTGGGAGGAGTGAGTGGTCACTAAGCAGCCGATCGCATTCCCATAGACCGAGTTCTCGCTTGAACTTCCCCAGGTAAGACATCTCTGGAAACCGACCATACACTAAGCGTTATCCAACAACCCGTCACTTGCAGACTTGATTATTTTAGCGTCGGCTAAACAGCCGAACAACCTACTTATTTGCATCACGTTACGCATTTTATTTATAGGTGAGGTAGTGAAGGGTTGGTTTTAAAATCTGTTGACCCATTTTAAAGAATGATTTCGCACAACACCAACGCCACTGATCGACAAAACCATAGCCTCTGACCTAAAACTTATCTCAGTTTACTTTTAGTAGCAATCTAACTTTAATGCATACCCGTAACCTTAAGGACGACATGTTGACATTAAAAACTACGCCATGCTACGATTAGACTTTTTAATTATTTTTTAGACCAGCATTCCTCTTTAATATTCACAACTTATAAACTTTTATAGCGCTATAGTTCACGTACCCAAAATTCTTAACTAGCACCTTAAATTTCGCGGCAAATAATGAACTGGTTAGATTGGCGTGATAATCATGTTCAAAATTTGCAATGTGGGTGTATCATATAAAAATTTGGTGGCTACAACGCGAAATTAACGAGTAATATCTCTGACAGCAAAGTTTGTTGGGCAATGGGAAGCCAATAGTTGCTACCAGTGGCAAAATGCGGGCCAAGATATGAACTCAATAGACATCGTTGTCTTGATACGCCAATAGTTTATGTCTAAAACTGCCAAAGTCTGGTTTATCCATAATTTTGGTTGTTCTATTTCAAATTCAACTGGAATTCTCCAGGATCTGCGGTTAAGCTTTGTTTTCCATGCACCAAAATTTTGACCTGTCACACCACATTACCAAAATCATTAATTCTGAAAAGTGCATTAGTCAAACCCTATTGAACGATTTTTACATGTCTCGGTAAACTTTACAAGCGATTTACAGCCTTGTTAAATTTCCAGTGACTGTCATAGCATCTGTTTCTGTGTTGCAGCAATTCCAATATTGTAATAATTTGCTTAGGCATATGCCCATACATTACATATACCTGACTAAAATTATTAACACGTATATCAAATCTGTAGGTTACCCAACATTAAACATATGATGTAGGCCTAGGGGATAAATGTAAATGTACACGATTTTCAATAGCAACCTATACCTTGTTTATTTTACTCTAATGAATTAATCAGGTGAGATCTTTTACCACCGCTGCCATTTAATGTCCCGGTGTATGGACCGTGCTAGCCCAAGCTTTAAATTTCTGAAATGAGCCACGATTGGGACACCAACCAAGATCCTTACAAACACAGAAGTGCCTTGGCATACATGTAGCTAACCAGGCGATATATGTTATACCCACAAATTTGCCCTAATGAAGTCAAACAAGTATTTGAGGCAAATTCAAAACTTTTCATAGACAAAAAACTGTAATTAATATTACCAACAGCACCACAAAAGACAACTTTGTAGAAGCATACATACAATAGACACAGATACCATAAATTCTGGTACATATAGAAACACGTAACTTCTTGTACTAACAGTATAATTTTTAAGCAACCTTATTTCTAGATTCGGCCACAATACATCTCATCTACCCTAAAATAAACGTCACTAATTATCGCCCATCCACAGAGAAAGACATTAAATAGAGATGATGTTAAAGTGAAAATGTTACCAACAGCCACTACTAGAATCGACAGTGATATTTGCAGAGTTAACCGACTAAATTTATATACAGTTATTTATCAACCGAGGGGTTATTACGACAACAAAGCCTAAAAACAACAGACAGCTCCCCCTGTAGAGCATATTCCGAACGACTGCAAAACACGAGCGCATTGGACACACAGCTGTCTGCAAAATGTATCTACGATGAGTCTCTTAAGACTTGGTTGCTGGTGCTTCACACAAGGCTTTTATTCGCGATGCAAGTGACTCGTAGTTGGCCTGAATGGCAGAGAGATTCTTCTCAGCGGTAGACTGAACCTGGAAAAACAGTCATTGATCGAAACCTTCTCTAAATTTCTTACGACTAGTTCGAATGCCAGTGCACAGATGAATTCCTTTAACTAAGGACATGTAATCATAATCGTAAGATTTCTACAGCACCCAGCAAAAGCTAAGTCGCGGAAACCACCTTATTCACAGGCGCTGAATAGTTGGGATGCTTGCTGGACTGTCTTCGCAAAGAATTTTCTGATATGTTGGGGTGTCCATTAAGGACGCCTGCAGAGAAGGAAGGAGGGGCCATCCAAATGCCGATAAGAGGGTATGCCCAATGCTGACGTCTGGATCCACATTTGGTAATTAAGTTATTTCATTAAAGCCTGTGTGTTAAACAGGTTCAGTCAGATGGTAGACAGATCAAGGCCTCAGCTCTCAGTTGGAGGGAGGGGAAGGGCAACGTCAAATGCTGACAATGGGAAGAGGATCAAAAAAGTAGATCATTTTTTTTCGGACATCCTTTATGGACGATCCTTCATCTTTAATGTCACGGGCATTCGTTAAATCGAGCCAAGCGGTGGGAATACTGGGCCATCAATTCTGAGTCATGGGTTTGATTCCCACACTAATTCAAAATGTTTGTTTTCTGGAGCAAATATCGTAAGTTACAAAAGCGTGCATCGAGAAAGACAACAACTACAGATGAATTTGTTTTTTTACCTGCGTCAAGAGCTCAGACTCGGTCTTTAGTTGGCCGCTGATCTGCTCTTGGGTCGTTTCCAACTGCTTCAGAGTCTGACGGAATTCTAAAGCTGAAAAAACGATCGCATGGCAGACAGTTATAACAATCATTCCGCATAAAACATTGCTCACTGAAAAGTCACAATCGTGAGGCACAGTAGCCAGCTGGTCAGAGCGCTCGACCCTTAATGCTAAGAGTACGGTTTTGAACTTCCTCCCCTCAGACGGTTACTTGAGCTAGTCCTTCACTTAAAATTGCTCAGGGCCATTGATTGACGCTTAGTCATTAGATAGAGATATCTAACAAATGTAGGGCTTTCCCGGCCCTCCAAGAGGTCGGAAGAGACCTGTCGGATGCACTCGCCACACATGGACAAGAACAGTGGAAGCTAACCTGCACCCAACGAATTTTGGGTTACATACGGCCTGAAGACGAGCACAGAATAGAGATGGCTGGTTACACATTACGGAAATGCCAATGCTCCACAGAGCCGCAACCCACAGATGATGAATACATACAGATATTACAATAATAACATAACCTATACTTCAGTCAGTGCTTTTACAGTACCATACCAGTATCACACCGACACATAACAACTCTCCTCTTGTCGCCAGATGGGGCTGGGAGCATATCCAACCAGGTTATCTTTCGTAGAGGTAATTCACATTGCTGACCTTTAAGTGCTTGGACAAACGAACGACAAACCTCGATTGTGAAGCTCTCGCAGAGCACCGAGTCGATCGACTACGAGAGGAAGCGAGTAGCCGTTCCATTTATCGATGATATCATACAGCTCAGCAACCTGAGAAGCAGAATCAGTGAAACGTTTGGGATGGAAGATGAAAATTAGAGGAAATACGCTTCAATGCTTAAGCGCAGCAGAGTGCACGACTAACAAAACTGATATGATAAATAACAGCAGAATGTGCACAACTAACAAATATCAGTTGGTAAAATAACAAATTCTCTGAATAAAGACAGTAAATATAATATAAATAAATAAATAAAGGAAATTAATTAAATAAAACGAAATTAATAAAATAATTAAAAATTGAATCAATGAAAGCATATAGATGTGTAGCAGAAGGTGAAAAAGGACTTAACAAGAACCAAGAAATACTGAATAGAGGAAAATGAAGGAAACGCAATTTAACGAAAATGCAATTTACTGAAAATGTAATTTAATATATTACTCAAATGTACTGTAATCACTGCATAAAAGAATGTCAAAAAACTATGAAAAATGAAGGAAAATGAAAAAAGTCCACAGAGATGGACTGAGATAAAAACAACAAGACAATTCGGTGCCATAAAAAAAGACTATTCAGTCGGTAAGCGTAGTCAAACCTTGTTCAGTTTCTCCTGTTGTTCGAGAACTTCCTTCTTCTCACTCAGTTGGGTCAGTTTCTGTGAGACGCCAGCCAATCGACTGTCCATCTGGTCCAGCAGCGCAGGATCCATCAGCTTTGCCTGGGCTGACAGCATTGAAACTGCCCCCTATGAAGACACAGACCATATATGGATGCAAAGTAATGTTATAGCGTCACACTCTTCTTCCACAAATCTTACCCCAATTCTTCCTCTTCCCCTTATCTCACTTCCCAGTTCAGTTCCAAACACCATCCACCATAGCCGTCTGACTGTCCGTCTGCCCGACTCTTGGATCTTACCCTTCCTGCCTAACAATTACGTTTTGACTGAGCGCCGGTGTATAAGCTGGTCCCCGCGACTTAGCTTTCGTTGGGTGCTGTGGAAATCTCGTGCTTATGATTAAAATTACAATGCTACAACGTCATCACATTTCAAGAACCTTCCTCGACACGTCTGAGAATGATGCATAATTCACCATTAAGTTAGATGAAGTTGGAGAAGACCACGACTGATTGTGGACAACACAGACTAGAGTATCCTTTATGATTACGTGCTGCTCTGTATATCTGTCTTTGTGGTTGAATGTCATTCTGTGTATTTAATTGTCTGTGTGTTTGTCCATGCCCACGATTCCTCGCTCAGCCGATGGACATGTGGTTTGTTAACAAATGCATTTACTTACTTAAATCCTGTCGTTTATTGTAAGACTTTCCTGTATCATTTTTACCATTTGCAAAAAACTTCATCATAACAATAATTCTGATTTAACAAAACACAGATGCCAAATTCTGTTGGGTTTTAGAAAATTATGCCCACTGATGAATTTCCAATGTACCTTTGAATAATCCTGTACTGTTGCAATAAAGCAGTTACTAACACAACAGCGAAAGGCAGCACCACAAATACAGGGAGTTTTCAGCATATAAAAGTAGTGTGAATCCAACCAGCGTGAAACCATCTACTACGGATGCTTTAACATTTCCATGAAAAAGATTCAAAGCAGATACTGACCAAGAGACTTTTGCTGGTCAACTCAGACGTCAATGGCGTCTACAGACAACGAAAACACAAAAACTATTTTAAATCGTTTGCCTAACTGGAAATAAAGGAAAACACTGAAAGAAGACACACTGTCCAAAAGCACTTGCTAGAAACTTCCTAATTTCTACTTAATTTTTAATTAACCAAATTTCTAATTTTCAAGTGGTACATTTTCAATTGCACCAACTCAAAGGCCTGGCTTCTAAGTCCCACTTGGCACCTTTGCCTTTTGAAGGAAGCTCTCAAAACAAGCCCCTGTATATTCTTGTCAGATCAACAGCCATCTCACCGGCTTCTGTGTTAATAGGCGGTCTTGCCTAAGCGGAACTTTTATTGTGCTCTTTGCCCCTTGCAACCTATTTCACTGCATGTACAGCACTTGTAAGACATACAATTCTTCACTTGTGATCAATGCACGAAATGATTAAATGATATGTGATTTCTGATCTTACTCTGTTGAATAATCAGGTCACAAAGAAATAATTTAGATGTTTGTTGTTCTTGTGGCAACTAAAGATGAAATAAATTGCCAACTGCCCTGAAAACCTCCAGGAGACAATAAAATACATTAAGCAGAACAATGCGCATTCTTACGATTTTGTCGGGCGTGTTGCCAAGCAATGTCTCCAACCGATCAATTCTTTGCTCCAGATCAGCAACCTTAAATCAACAATTGTAGACAATGTAATTAGTGAGGCCATTCCAGAAGTCAAGCAGAAATTTGGTACAGGCGTAAGCTGGGAAGTAAACAACAAGTCTTGCGATGCACTGGCCCATGTCCAGGACTTTGTGATTTATCTATTGCTGGAAAGGAAATGAGTGCCTCCCCTATGTCCCACTTGTGAGATACAGGATACTTTACTTTACCATCACTGAAGAGGCTAGCAAAGCAAAATATTCTTTAATCAGCGGACAATAATATTAACGAAATAAAAGTCAATACTCGAGCACTATTGTCGAACTTGGTCTGTTCTGGATGGTAGAACAGCTGATAAGCTACGTGGTCAGGATCAACCGGAGTCACAGTTGGAGTCACCGACTTCGACTTGACTGCTTGTGACTTCACTTCTCTCGACTTGAACTGGTCGAGTTCTGACATAAGTCGCCTTGACAGACAAACACAGCCAACCTCATACAACTTCTCAAACTGTTTAAATATTTGTGATCATGACCGAGGAAAGTCAAAAATCTCAGAACGCTGATACGCATAAAATAAGCCCAAGAGTTCTGTGCACAATTTTCACAGGGATGATTAATACTCACTCTGAAGGTCTCATGCTGAATTTCAGACTATGTAACTAATTCCCAAAATCATAACGTCAACATTTCTAAAGTGCTACTTAAAAGTTAAGTGCAGGGCACCAGCTTATTCACGAGCGCTGCGTCAAGTCAGTGGGGTTGTCCAAAGATGCCACGTCAAGAACCAAGTCCGGTTGCTAGAAGACCAGAGCAAAGGGGACAGGACGTAAAATGTATGTAGACAATTAATATAGCGCCTTTAAAGTACCTCGTAAAAAAGCGCTGCCTATGTTAGCTTAAGTAACATTCAAGTTAATGAAGAACGTTAATCTGCAAGCAGATAATGTGCTCAGATAGGACTTACTTATGAAGTGCACCATATGGATCCGTCAAATTGACTTCCCTGGCGGCTCCAAGATGCTTATCGAGATTGAGTTCCGCCAACAGCTGGCTCAGGTTCTCCACCTGTTTCGCCAGAGCAACCGGCGTCAGACCCTGAACAGCATTTTCTGCCTTAGTTGTCTCCTGTTTCAACAGTCATCATTGTAATCATAATGTAATTATAAATTTATATAGTGCCACTAAAAGAAAAACTAATCAAAGGTACACTCCAATGCTAGCTTGAATGAGTCTGACTTAATGTTTAACCACCTATCAAAAGCGCCACCTACATGGCTGAGCAACAGATATAAACGGATGCGTTTATATTGTGCTCCTCTTCTCTCCTCTCCCGTGCCTCAGATTCAGATTTACTGACCTTGCGCACATACTCAATGCAATAAATACATAGATATTGGACTACAAAGTTTAGATTAAAAATGTAAGTTTAAAAAAATAAAAATTTTC
Organism: Norana najaformis; assembly: GCA_964023275.1. Classification (NCBI taxonomy): domain Eukaryota; kingdom Metazoa; phylum Annelida; class Clitellata; order Crassiclitellata; family Hormogastridae; genus Norana; species Norana najaformis. The sequence continues at coordinate 1,611,821 of OZ029918.1, forward strand.
ATAAATCCTACAATAACCCAAATTGAGAAACTCTTGATCCACGTTTTTGGCTTTGCTCGCTCACCTTAGCACGGCTGATTGCCTCTGAAAGTTCTCCAATCTCGTGCTGCAGCCGACTGTATCTCTGCTCTGGCGTTTCCTTCGTGTCCGCACCCTCTCCCAACTACAAAGCCAAATGAAAGACAATGTCACACACAAAGCTACTAACATCCAAGTCAAATGAAGGCTCAACATAAAACAAGACCCAACATACATGAACTAATGTAACTGGCTTTCAAACATCTGGACATCTAATTGTTTTTCACCTGGCGACTGAGTAACCAGGCCTCAGACTGGCATCAAGTGTTACCTCATGCACGTTAAACTTCTACATAATAATAATAATAACAATAATAATAACAATAACAACAACAACAATAATAACAATCAACATCATCAGACAAGAAATTAGGTCACTTTGGACATAAGAACAATTATAAAAAGATCCAGAGCATCTTCTGAGTTTTCTGCCAAGAGAAAAAGATTGACGCTGACCATAAAAGAGAACAAGATCCCACCATTTTATTTGTCAGGAAGTAAACCATGGGCCACAACATATTCAGACTAATGCAACTGTCTTTTGCTCTGAATAAATTTATGACAATCATCTTCATAAACCATTTTTAACGCACACCAAAAACTAAAAGATAAAATTGCTGGAGAACTAACGACTGGTAAATGATATCTAAGTCTTTGAAATTATTCATCAGCAAATATCGTTTGCAACTCACAATTTCATATTCAGCCCGTTGCCCACTGGTCTGATCTGAAAATAAACACTCAGCAACTTAACAATAAATTCAAAAAACAATTTCAAGTTAGACGCTAAGCAAAGTATCGTAGTTGACTGGATAGAGCGCTTCGCTTACAGCGCAGGGTACAGGTTTGAGTCTCCCACAAGATGGTTACTCGGTAGGTACCTTGAGTAAGTCTTTCACTCACAATTGCTTAGCACCATCGACTGATGTTTAGTCATTAGACGGTTGCGCTTAATAAATGCAGAAATAAAACCTCGCTACAAAGCAGTTCTTGATGTGACTTCCAAAGACAGTATCATGTGGAATTTCCAATGTGTATGTGATCTTCCAGATATCTGATACACATAAATACTGACAAGACAGTGCCAAAAAAAGAATCATTATAATCACCACTAAAAATTCGAAAAGTCTAAACCTACCATTTCGATGAAAACTCTTTCCTTTAAAACGTTCGAAGGCTTTGGAAGGCGTCACATCAATATTCTCTACAGCATCACTGCTTGATCCATCCTAAGATCAAAAATAATTACCATATTTTTTACTTCTGCATTAATACCTTAGATGCAGCTTAACACCTATAATGACTCTGATTTGTTTTTAGGCACAGTTTAATATCTCTGAGCACAGAGCAGTCAACGGGGCACGGTAGTCGATTGGAACAGAGCGCTCGGCTTGTAATGTGGAGTATGGGTTCGAGCCTCCCCTGAGACGGTTACTGTGTAGTCATCTTCAGCAAGTCCTTAACTCACAATTGCTCAGCGCCATCGACTGATGCTTAGTCATTAGATATTGGCACTTAATAAATACAGAAATAATAAACAATCAGTGTGTGTGTAACACTCTGCACCCGCTCCATAATCATTCGGGTTAGGCTTAGGCTAGGATTAGGGTAAAGATTATGGCTTGAACTAGGATAGGATTAGCATAAGGGTTACAATTAGGCTAGGGCTGTGAACATTTAGGATATGGTTAGCTTTAGACCGTAGTTAGGGTTCAGTTAGGCTAGGATCAGGGTAAAGGTTATGGTTAGGCTAGGATTACGATTAGGCTAGAGTTAGGCTACATGGCTTGTAAGTGACAATTCTGCACAGCGTACTCATGACTTTCACTCAAGATTCTGCCATAACTGGCCATCCATATATCACCAACACTTGACCAGAAAGACAAGAGGAGTAACACGTATTAGACAGAATGCAAAGATCAGCAGATTTTTTTATGTCCCTACAAACACGAGTAAACTCAGCAGAACTTACATAAATCTGCTGGTCAGCTTCTGGCAAGTCAGACGTTTCGTAGACGTCCTGTTCACAAAATCAAGAAAATCAACTCAGAATTTATTTGAAATCTAATACGAGTGGTTTACTATGGTTGGAAACCCAAATCACACTATTTGTTTTAACACAAATTCTTGTATAACAATATAGGGGTTAGGATTCCAAATTTCAGCTTCACAATGTCGTTATAAAGCAGAAGTGTTATAAATAGTTTTCTGCATATGCATGTATGATGTATGCATGTATCAAGAAACTTAATATAGAACCTTTAGTGCCTCTCAAGGCACTGCACATATGGCTACCTAACTGATCTAATGGGTGCTTTAGATATCTTCAGATTTTCATAGTTTAAAAAATCTGTAAGATCAATTTCGATCCACTTCATGTGAATGAAATACGAATGGTCAGCGCTCTTGAATAAGCCTGTGCCCTGCGCTTAGCTTTTAAGCAGCGCTATAGTTTTTCGATTTTACGATTACGAATGGGCGCTACAAAATTCACGCAATCTTCAGCACTGTCACTAGAGTCGATAAATTGAAATGTCACAGGACGTAATTTTGTATCACGGAATGTTGTGATATTTATATAAAAAGATAATAAAAAACAAGTGTTGAACTAACAATTCCTGGCATAGTACTATATTTTGTCTCCGCCATCGTTAAATCCAGTAATATTGATGGGAATGTATGGACGAATATTTAATGACGGACTACACGTTAGATTCCACGTTCTGATACCAGCTCAACAGCGCCATCTTTTTACCGTTAATTGAATTTTTCTTCAGCAACTTATGTAAATGTAATTCTCCAAAATTTATTAGCGCCACACAAAAGTTGTGTCAAGAAAACTAGCTCTCACGGGCGCTATATCAAATCAAGACCGCAAGAGCCAGGTTGTTTGGTTAGTTTTTGGTATCAGGTGCCATATAGACAAAATAGAATATTTGTTTTGGGATTTGAAGAATATGTGCATTTAAATTTAATTTTATTTAACAAAAGGAAAACTTTTTTACACTTCATAAAAGTGTCACATTTCAATTTGGCAAATTTGGCGTAACATTACACGAACGTCACAATTACTTGAATGCATGAAATATTATCTCTGGGAGCGTGTTCGCACCATAGACGTCATGAATATTCATAACGTCTATGGTTGGCATTTCCTGTACAGTGTATCACTAAGTTTCGTCTATGTTTGCTCAGGGCATGTTCGCATTGATCTTTATTAATAGTACGATTAATATATATAGCATTGTATACTCGAAGTATGCACCGGATCTCAGCAAGTCCATTGCTTATCAGTAACCACGGGCCTGTTCAATAGAAATAAGCTGGTTTCTGAGCACTACTTAGCTTACGCTGGGCGCTGTAGAAATCTCCAGATTACGATTACTCCGTACGTTAAGTAAATGTAAATGTACAGGTTTTCTATAACGACCGCATGGACTCGAACCTTATCAATTTACAGTGCTTTTCTAGCCTACTTGGCATCTTCTCCAAATCGGCATCATGGCCACACGCCCTCGGACTAATCGTATTCGAAATCTCAAAATTGTTGCAGGTCAATTTTTTTCAGTCAAAACAAAATCGATAGACAGGCAAGGTCAGGTACGATTCCAGGTAAAGATCAAGGGGGCTACGGTCGATAATGTTAAGAATTGGAGAGGCGAGAGAATTAAAGCCAAGGAGCCTCGGTGTGTGAGGATGCCGGTTCGCGTCCCGGTAGTCGCTTATATCAGAGATTTGAATCTCGGGCTAGCACGGTCCGCACACGGGGACCTTAAATGGCGTGGCGCCCATTCAAACGGGCAGCGGTGATGAAGGATCTCACCAGATAAATTCATTGAAAAATTAGTAGGGTCGATGCCATGCGGTCGCTATGTAAAAACATGTATATTTACATTTACAATTTACAAATATTAGGGTTTTGCTTAGACACCTTTAAATCATATATTCACGAAGTTATATACTCGTCAATTTCGTTTGTTCGTAAAGTCCTGATATCGAAACTGAGGAAAGGTCGAAGTTAACTGCCGTGGCAGCCACAAGCTGTTAAACACAGAATACTGATACAAAAGGCGTGGCACCCATTCAAACGGGCAACGGTGGTGAAGGATCTCACCCGATAAATTCATTGCAAAATGAGCAGGGTCGGGGGCATACGGTCCCTATATAAAACCTATACATTTACATTTAAAGGCGAAAGGAAGAATCGGGATTGGACTTGAGGAAGAAGCCTGCGTTGCCCCATTGAAATGTACGATCCAAATTATAATAGGTTGAAGTCTGGCTGTCTTCTCGAATGTTTATTTCCTTGAGTTTTTGTCTTCTTAAATTTTGTTCTTTATTTTCTTTATTTCTGCTGTTTTTCTATGGTTCACAGTTTATTGTTCCCATGGCCTCTGGATTTCGAATAAAGGCCTACGCCAAAAAGACTACGACCTTTGACTAGAGTGTCACATGGAGCGACCATCGCTTGATATACGCATCATAATAAAGGCAGTTTAGAAGTTGTTAGATTAGATTATATTAGACAGCCTTGTCTTGTCCTCGAGTTGGTTGCACCACGGACAGTTTTGTGCCATCTGCTTCTAAACCCTCGTCTCCTGTAATAACTGGTTGAAGGAGAATTCAGTCCACGACTTGATGTTATCGATCCATGTCATTTTGGATCTTCCCCGAGCTCGGGATCCAGGAATTGCGCCTTGGACACAGATGGTGGGGTAATTTGTCATCTCTGAAAAAATTGTTCCTCTTTTTGAATAATCCGAGCAAACTCCTTCCGTCTCTAGGACCCACTTATATTAGATTAGATTAGATCAAATTAGACGGATCTAATCTAATCTAATGACTTTTGTAGCGCCGTTATAATAATGCATCATTCGATGGTCGCTTCAACAGTGGCGACTCCACGATTACTTGCGTGGGGCAAGAGCATTTTCAGAGGGGCGCCGCATTCTGGCAGTCCACCAAGCGCGGGTCTGGCCTGAGGGGCGCCGGCATATTACCAAGAGGGTGGGTGAACCGCCCACGCGCCTATATCTATCCTATCCTGACACCCCTTCTATCCCTTCTGTCGCACCTATCCTGACACCCCTTCTTCCTTTTATCTCTCTCCTCTCCAACCCCAAACACTACCCCATAGCTGCCATGCTGTCTCTCCGTCTGACTTTTGGATCTTGACCTGGACTCTTTTGCCTGTCGATTTTGTTTTGACTGAGCGCCTGTGAATAAGCTGGTCCCCGCGGCGCGGCTTTCGTTGGGCGATTGAGAAATCTCGGGATAACGATCTAAATCTGCCACTGCGCTTCAATTGAACTCCTTGACAAAAACCTTAATCTGTCAGAGAAACGCAGGTCAGACGAGATCAAGTACGCAGTGAATCGATATTCATTAAATCGTGACGGTCGGCCAATCCCGGGTGAGGGTACTCGGCCAATCCACCCCAATTGACTTCAACGGAGCCCCTGCCTGGGGCCGATTGGTCAGCGGGGCTATCGTTCCTTGTCAGTTGGAGGACGGCTGCAAACGAAGCTTGATTTGCAGCTGACTCTGTTTCGGATAACGGGGTAATTTGTCATCAGAAAGGATAACTGACGGGGCGCCGGGAAACGTGGCTCTGTCGATGCCCCGACCCGTCCGTCATGTGCCTCGTGGACGAGGACTCCCGAGGCTCAGCTCGACTGGATGGTAGACAGGCGAGCAGGTAGAGGAGTGGCCTTAATGTCACGCATGAGTCCCAGATCGAGATTTATACGTCAGCTGGGTAATGGGACACGGTCTGAATCGATGGCCAATTTGGGAACAAACTGAGACATACTTGGAATCATCAACAGGGGTCTGTCAGTAAAATTGAATGGAAACAAATAATCGTTTGGTTTTAGAATTCGGTTTTGCCTAGAAACGACCAGCGATTTTGTGCATTGTGATAACGGCGCTATAGAAGTTTACAGAATAGATTAGAAATTGTCCGAACAATGTTTGACGTGAAGAGTTGGACCCGAAAATAACCCAAATTCCGCCATCATGACCACCGTCTCTAAATAATCCATATTCCAGATTGTACCTTTCCTCTGGAACTATGTCCCATCTGAGTTACGAACAAGTACATGTTTTTTCTTACATGTTCTTACCCTTTTCTACCTGACAAACCTTACACCTGCGCGCCTCTGAGTGTGAGGATGCCGGTTCGCGTCCCGGTAGTCGCTTATATCAGAGATGTGAATCTCGGGCTAGCACGGTCCGCACACGGGGAACTTAAATGGCGTGGCGCCCATTCAAACGGGGAGCGATGATGAAGGATCTCACCAGATAAATTCATTGAAAAATTAGCAGGGTCGATGCTATGCGGTCGCTATGTAAAAATATGTATATTTACATTTGCAATTGACAAATATTAGGTTTTACTTAGACACCTTTAAATCATATATTCACGAAGTTATATACTCGTCAATTTCGTTTGTTTGTAAAGTCCAGGAATCGAAGCTGAGGAAAGGTCGAAGTTAACTGCCGTGGCAGCTACAAGATGTTAAACACAGAATACTGATACAAAAGGCGTGGCACCCATTCAAACGGGCAACGGTGGTGAAGGATCTCACCCGATAAATTCATTGCAAAATGAGCAGGGTCGGGGCCATATGATCGCAATAGAAACCCCGTACATTTACATCTACACCTTCATCTATTTCGTACAATAAGCCTATCTACAGGAGCTAGGTAACAATGTTCTGCTGAAGAACACTTATTTGCTAAATGTGACTTCTCGAATGTTCGCTTCATCGTCGTCGCTAGGGGTCTTAGCCGCTACCAAATGGCAGGCACTTAGTTCCACCATACTAGATTAGTTGATTCAGCTTTTGGTTTTCATGTAGCGCCACTGTATAAGAACACGCATCAATAGATGGCGCTTGGTAATTATGCAATAAGGACTTGCAAAGATTATCTTAACATGCAGTTGCTTCAGGGATTCAACTCTGACCCCGGATTCTGACCTGACACCGAAACTGACCCAACAACCTGACCCTTTCGAACTTAATTTATGTAGCTCCTAGAAGTAGGCTGGTCTTCTTGTGTAACGCTGAGAAATTTGAAGATTTACATTTACTTTTACAGTTCCAGGCTAGAACGTGCACACTTCGTCTTACAGGGTAATCGTAATCTCGAGATTTCTACTACTACTACTACTACTACTACTACTACTACTACTACTACTACTACTATTATTATTATTATTATTATTATTATTATTATTATTTCTGCACTTATTAGGCGCCACTATCTAATGACTTAGCATCAATCTATGGCGCCGAGCATTTGTGAGTGAAGGACTTGCTGAAGGTCCATACACAGTAACCGTCTAGGATGAGGCTCGAACCCGTACTCTCCGCGTTACAAGCGCTCTATCCAATATGCTACCGTGCCCCACTGCAAGCTTAATCGCTCGAAACAGGTACTTCACAGGCACAACTGGGTAAGCAGTTAGCCCCGTGTCGCAAGCTGCTTGCTGAAGACAGGTGAATACAATATAGATGTACTTTTAGTAGGTAATTACCATCATATATCAATGAACAAACATACATATATCTATACATATATATACATATATCAGTGGACACTCTTACATATATCTATATCTCTATGTTGATAAATATGTGCGTGTTGATATAGATTATACAAACTAATATAGATATGTCGACACACACGAGCATAAGATCATACTGTCAAAGAATGTTTTATTGTTCGTAAGACATAGTCGTCACCGTCATCGTTATCGTCACTGCTCTCGTCATTTGAAAATCATCTTTCTTTCTTACTTACTTATTAATCTCTTTCTTCCTTTCTTACTTTCTTTCTTTCTTGTCTTTTCACTTTCTTGTTATTTTCTTTCTTTGTTACTTTATTATTTTTCCTTTTAATTAATTTTTTCTTTCTGTCCTTTTTCTTTTTTCTTAATTAATTACTTAAACAATTCTCCGTCTTCTCTGACACCCTCACTTCCATCCTCATCCTAGTCCCTCGTCTGAGTCCTTGGTGACACAAGTCATACGAGCGAATTGAACGTCTTCATCGTGACGCTGATGCGACTCAACTGACGCGAGTCACGGCATCGCAGAAGATCCGTCAGACTGGCCCGGAACTTCTCCGACAGGAACGCATAGAGCAGAGGGTTCAGTCCGCTGTTGGCGTAGTACAGCACGAAGGTCAAGGGCGCCACGAGATAGTTCCAGAACCCCAGTAAGGGCTTACCGAAGGCCAGCCAGAGGACCCGCACGTGGTATGGCAGCACGCACAGTGCAAAGGTCACGACGATCGCCCCTAACAGGCGAACGACCTTGCGCCTCGACGAGAGGGCATTGTTGCGAAATCCTCGCTGGGAGAAGACCCTCGAGCTCCTAGACGACTGGGTCGTGGTGAACGTACTGCCAGTCCGCGATGCGCCGGACGATAGACGGGCTCCTGATCGTCCCAATGCGGCTGCGGTTCGACGGTCGCCCGTGTCCCTGAAGGTTCCCGGAGGCCACCCGTCCGGGCCTTCGTCCATCGACTCGGTCGAGTAGAGACACTCCGAGGCTCGATGACTCCCGTCCGTCTGGGACACACTGGCCACGTCCCAGGTCACGAAGTTGCGAGTCCTGCGACGATCGGGAAACTCCGAGGTCCTCCTCAACCTCGAGTAGGTGAAGTCATCGGCCGTGGTTGAGGTCCTAATGCCCTGCCTAGAAGAGGGGGCAGAGGAGAATTCGAACCCCTGACCTCCTCCTATTGCTGCCACTCCCCTGCATCCCGTCGAGCTCTTCAGTTCGCCGTTTCGACTGCTGCGCCAGAGTACAACCGAGATGCGGCCGTAGACGATCATCATGAGCAGGAGAGGGGCGACGTACCAGAGCAGGAAGTAGGCGAGGGTGAAGGCCTTGGCGTTGAACGGATGCCACGGCATGCAGAAGGCGACCGTGTCCATCTCTACCGTGTCATAGATGACCAGCTGGGGAATTCCCGAGCAGGCGGCGACCACCCAGACGCCGACGATCGTTGCCCGTAGCAACCACATCGTCTGGAACTGTCTGCTGCGCATCGGGTGGATGATGGCGACGTATCGCTCGAGAGACATGACGGTGAGGATGCTGATCGAAGCCGTGTAGCTCATCGCCTGGACGAAGTAGTGCATCTTGCACATCGCCTGCACACAGACACACACACACACACACACACCTCTGATGGAATTATGGATGAATGGATTGAATGAATGAATGCTTGAATGGGTCAGTGAATGAATGAATGAGTCAATGAATGAGTCAATGAATGAGTCAATGAATGAATGAATGGAGTCGTTATTAGTCGGTCAGTTGGTCGGTTGGCCACCACTGTTGCAGACGGCGCACCGACAAAATCGCCCCGACAAAATAGCCCCGACATAATAGCCCCGACATAATAGCCCCGACATAATAGCCCCATAGACAAAACAGCCCCGTCAAAATAGCCCCGTAAACAAAACAAGTGAAACTTTTAATATTATTCATGTTGTCATTACAACGAAAACGTTAATACCTACAGCACAGAAAACTTTAAAGGTAGTCTTTTGTAATCTCTAGATTTAAGTATAATGAACAGTCAGTAAAATTTGGGTATAGTATACATTAATCTAAATACTAAGATTGTGAGCAATTCCGCGAAGGTATTCGAGAATGTCAACTGCGCCATAAGTGGGAATGAGAGTTTGCAGTCTTCGGTTTAGCTGCACGTACTTCGACTTCGAAGCTTCAGGTTGTCGGACTCCTGTACGATAACGTGCGAGATCGATCTCTACACTATCTTGTTCTTTTCGCAATTGGTCGACCAGTTTGTACACCGATGGATGATGGCAATCTATAGTCTGCTGGAATGCCCGATGCCATGCTTGGACAGAGTTGTTGGTGCGAGGTAAACCATCTATTGTTCGATCACGGACGTTCCAAAGACGAATGGCATATCTAGGCTGTGCTCTGCGGTTGCGTCTTTGTTGTCCTATGTAGTTGTCTTCCCAATAGTCGACGATGGCGTTCATTTCTTGAGGACAGCTATTGGCTAAGCTTTCGAAAGCAGTAACTACGTCGTCAATTGGGCTCGGTCGACTTTCAGTTTTTGTTGCAGACATGATTATCATGATCATCATGATCATCATCATCATCATTATTATGATCATCAACATGATCGTGATCATGATTATCATCACCACCACCACCACCACCATCATCATCATCACCTTCACCATAGTCTTTCATTCATTCATCTATTCATTCATCCATCTACTATTCATTCATCTGTTCATTAATGCATCGATTCATTCATCTAGTCATTCATTCATTCATTCATCACCGTCTTTTATTCATTCATCTATTCATTCGTTCATATATTCATTCATTCATTCATCTATTCATTCATTCATCTACTATTCATTCATCTATTCATTAATGCATCGATTCATTCATCTAATCATTCATTCATTCATTTATTCATATATTCGTCCTCGCCCTCGTTATCCTTATCATCGTCATCAGCGTTATCACTAGCATCATCGCAGACGATGTACATAAAATAGAAGGCCACTCAGAACATTGTTTCATTAGCTAATGTGAAGGCACTTTAAGCCCGCAATGACCTGACCCAGTTCAATCAAAAATCAGGCCACTGCGTCTTGTCGCAAATACTGTACTGTGTTTACACAGCATACATTCTATAGCGCATTTCGTGAAAGTCAAAGGGAGTTGTAAAGTTGTTTACAGTTAATAATGTCTCAATCTCGGTTGACTGCAGCCGAACAGCACGCAGGTGTTCGTGAGGTTTTAGTGCACGAGTCTAAACTCTGTCTCGAATAAAATCTGTTTGTATCATTCTCAGAATACAAGTGCAGTGTTCATGGCACAACTTTAGGCTACATTAAACGCTTATTGGATTAAGGCAAGAGCTTGAATTAATAGGCCGTGGTTGACATTTGTAGCAAATAGAATACGTCATGCTGTGTAGCATATTATTAGCTGCATTCAACTGTGGCCATTTATTTTCCGATACTGGGCCTGAATTTGCTGGTGCCCCTTGACCTGGAAGCGAACTTGACCTTATGACTGCCTATCGATTTTGTTTTGACTGAGCGCCTGTGAATAAGCTGGTTCCCGCGACTTGGCTTTGTTTGGGAGTTTAGAAATCTGTAATACTTTTAGTGGAAGGGAACTTGCTCAAGCTTCCTACACAGGAACCGTCTCAGGGGAGGTCCCAATGCTTGCACCAAGCAGTTTGCTGCCCTTTTGGGCTGTCTTTTTTGACAATATCAGCATGAAACTTCATAACTTACTTTATTATCGTTTATTGCTTCTGTTTGTCTGTTCTGCTGTTGTTGAATCAATAAACGACTTCAATTCAAGTAAACGAACCGTTTTCTTTGACGTAACCCACAAGATGAGACAAAGTTTTTTGACATAACTACCTGGCTTTTTAATAATTAGAGAAAAAAATCGGAAACAAAAGAGGCGATATGATCAGCAGCGAAACGGGACAAGTTTCAGTGCAATAGCTGACTAGCTTTTAAATAATTAAAAAAAGAAATTGGAAATAAAAGATCAACTGTACCCTTCCGAGGAGCCAGTACGGTTGTAGGTAGATGGATAAGTTCGGGAGAACACAGAAGACCCCGACGCAGAGATCAGCAACGGCCAAGTTGGCGAGGAAGAAATTGGTGATCGTCCTCATACGACAGTGCATAATGATGACCGTTATAACAACCAGGTTTCCTGTTCAGAACGTCAAAGGAAGAGCCTCTGTAGAAGAAGCAACTTAGATAAACACAACATCCCTCTTCCTCTCCTTATTTATCCTGCAGATCCAACTCCATAACACCACACACCGTAGCCGTCTGACTGCTTGACTCTTGGATCTTGACCTGGAACCGAACCCCTCTCTTCTTCTTTCCCCTCTGCTCCTTCTAGTCTTCAATGCAAAAATGGTTGTATGATTTGAATAACAGCGTGGCAATGAGGTTGTCAGTATAAATTTATAAATATCGTAATCATAATCGTAATCCAGAGATTTCTACAGCGCCTAACGAAAGCCACGTCACGGGGACCAGCTTATTCACAGGCGCTTAGTCAAAAACAAATCGATAGGCAAAAGGTTCGGATTCAGGTCAATATCCAAAAGTCAGGTAGAGAGACAGCGTGACAACTTAAACTCAGGAAAGTCCTCTATTCAAAAACAACTCTGGTTACATCTTTTGCGCTTGTAACTCAAGGTTAAAGTTCGCCCTTGTGTTAGTGAACTTATGTATACAAACATACAACGCAATACAAGATACAATACAATGCAATGCCTTGTTTATTTTCCGGACCAACTGACCTTTCAAAGTCCCGAGGGTTTTGCTTTTAAGAAAATAGTGTTTTTTTCTGTTCATTTCCGGCAGCTGAAGAGGAACAATGTTTCTTATCAACCCATAATTTCTGTGATCCTCCGTCGATGTGTGCTAACAATGGCCAGCACAGCAATCGTTCCCTGACCACCGACTCTCAGTGCGTTTTCGATTGAGGACAGGTCTCTATGAAAACATGCTTTTGACGATTTTCCATCGTCTAAGCTGCTTCCTTCGAAGCTAAACACAATAAGTTACAATTATACTATCATTCCCGCCACGAAACAACGTTCAGATGTCTTGTAGAGCTCTGGGACAAGATGACATTGGTCGAGTTGTTATATGGGTGTAATAAGGAAATCGGCACAAGGCAGACAGATGCACAGATAAATCCTAAGCAAATGGATTCTATTGTCGGCGTCTCATTGACTGTTAATGGAACAATATGGCCGAACTTACGAGGCTGAAAAACAACAGGAAATTCTGAATTATGCCTTCAAATTTATTTTCTGATATGACCAGAACAACGAGAATAAGTTTGCCAATGTTGCACGTGTTTCTTGTGTTGCACGCGTTGCATATGTTACATTTGTTGCGTGTTGTAAAGAACAACGTCTAGATGTTGTCTTCAATGCATTTGGTCGTATGTATGTATGCGTAGGATCTGATGGGGAGAGTAACACAGACAGACAGACAGACAGACGAAAGGACGGTGGACAGGCTGATACAGACTGATATAGGCTGATAGATTGACTGAATGACTGACTATCTGCCTGACAGAGAAAGAGGAAGATACAGAGCCTGAGACAGCCACGGCTGTAGGTCGTTTATCTTTCACTCTTTCTATCTGTCTGTCTGTCTGTCTCTGTCTCTCTCTCTGTAACATTGTCTCTCTCCCTCTCTATGTCTCTCTCCTGTCTTTCTCTCTTTCTCTTTCTCTCTCTCCCTCCCTCTCTCCCTCTCTCTCTCTCTCTCTCTCTCTCTCTCTCTCTCTCTCTCTCTCTCTCTCTCAATCTATCTGTCTATCTATCTATCTATCTATCTATCTATCTGAATCTGTCTCTCCTACTCTCTCTATCTGCGTAAATGGATCTTCAATTTCTGAAGAAGCGACAAGACAGGACCGAATTGATTCTGAAAAGGACGCTTTCATGCCATCCAACTGGACTCTATAGTTTCTATAGTCTCTATAGTCTGTATAGTCTCTTTAGTCGACCCTGAGGGACAGTAGACCCTCATGAATATCGCAGCCAAATTCTCTTCACCAAACCATCGCATATCAGAGACGAACCTCTCTTCTGATTAATTATTCATTTAAACCTCAACTTCAATGTCAACCAATACACGAAGTAAACGTGAATCGTTTAGCAACTGACAGACATGAACTTAAGAGTGACGTTCAGCAGTCAGACGGACTAACAGACAGACAGACACACAGACAGACACACAGACACACATATACAGTCTGTCTACTTGTCTCATTAACTTAGTAAACCAATGAACGAAATAACTAAAGGAACGAACTAACGAACGAAAGAACGACTGACTGACTGACTGACTGACTGACTGACTGACTGATTGAATGACAGTGACTCAGTGACTGACTGACTGACTCGCTGACTGACTGACTGAGTGACTGAGTGACTGACTCACTGACTCACTCACTGACTCACTGATTCGTCGCAGAAAAAACATTATTTTGGGCGTCAGGTGTTTGTTAGATGGCACGCAGCAGTCTGCTCTGAAATCGATTCAACTTGTGCGCGTAGGCAATCTAGTTCCGTTGATTCTCGCTATGCCTCTCTAGCACGACTCTTCACCCGGCGACTAAAGCAATAAGCCAAAAGTTCCCGGTTGCCTTGGTGATGTGCCACCCATCCAAGGACAAAAACGGTTCATCAAATTACTCTCCCTAAGCCGACGAACTCTAGGAACGACAGAAGTTGATTGCCAACAAATAACCCTAACTGCGTGACAAACCGCATGAACAGTAACAGCTTAAACAAACCCACCCTAACATCTCCTCTCCCCCTTCTCTCTCTGGTCTTCTGGCAACCGGACTTGGTTCTTGACACGACATCTTTGCACAACCCAAATGACTTGACGCAGCTTCGTAAATAAGCTGGTGGCCTACGCTTAGCTTTTAAGTAGCCCTTTAGACATTTCGAGTTTAGCGATTACGAACATCCGTCATGAAAAAATCTACGTATAATATCAATCCATACCTGTAGCAGTCAAGTCATCCCATGTCATGCCGTCTCAAAACGTCGGTCATGACGCTAGTAGCATGACGCAAAACAAGGTATTATGACCGAGTGTGTTACCTTGAGAGGGCAGTGCAATTAGGCGTGACATTTGGCCACAAGGGTAGGTGGTTAGCACCCAAATGCATTAGACAGGAAGAAACATCAATAGGTCGTGGAGTTCAGCTGCATGACACCACATGACGCCGAATGAAATACTTTTCATGACATGACATCGCTTGACTGTCATCCAAGCGATCGCTTGATACACCATCATGACACAGAATTCGACTGCATGACTCTACATTTGACGTGGTATGACTGAATGACCTTCGGCGCAATGACATAATTTTGACTACTATCCAACACTCATTCCACATCCCCGAGTACAAGGTTCGATTAGGGCTGCGTTTGAAACGATAAATGAAATACGGTGATAAAACTCGTAAAATTTCATTGGTTCATGAAACTGGCCGCATGATAACAGAATTAGAAACCAGGTGACGTCAATCCAGATGGATAATTAGTAATTAATTATATGTAAGGCTAGCGTAAAATATCCCCCTCCATATCTGTCTCTGTTTCTCTGCTGCTTTTATGGCTACTAGACAAAACATCGTTTCGGATTATGTGTTCATGCGGTTGCGTAAACATACCGCAGTGATGGTGATTGGTATAAGAGACAGAGACACAGACAGACAGACAGACAGACGGGCAGAATAAGATATTGAAAGAATGAGTGAGACATAGAAAGAGTGAGTGAGACATAGAAAGAAAGAGAGAGATAGACTGAGAGAGAGTGAGAGTAAAAGAGAGTGAGAGAACGTCAGAGAGAAAGTGAGAGCGAGAGGAAGAGTGAGAGAGAAGGAGAGTGAGAGAGAAGGAGAGCGGGAGAGAAAGTGAGGGAGAGGGAGAGTGAGAGAGAAAATGAGAGCTAGAGAAAGAGTGAGATCGAGATCGAGATCGAAAGAGTGAGGGAGATGGAGAGATAGAGAGCGTGAGAGAGACTGAGTGAGAGAGAAACTGAGTGAGTGTGTGTGTGTGTTTGTGAGAGAGAGAGAGAGAGAGAGAGAGAGGGAGTGAGAGAGAGAGAGAAAGAGAGAGAGAAAGAGACAGTGAAAGAGAGAGAGTGTGTGCGAGTGAGAGAGGGAGACAGTTACACAGAGAACGAAAGCAGATAACTAAGAACTTTAAGAAATTAACGGTACATGGTTTGATATTTGTTATATCTCGCGTTATTGCGCGATGTGTGTTTACGCAGATATTGGCAGGGGAGTTGTAAACAAAGAGGGGAATAAAGTTCCTCCAAAAACACCATAACCGTGAAAGGGTACGAATTTTATGTCCTCTTAACGGTGGGAAGACAATGCAGGGGCATAGAGAGGTTTACAATAAACTGCCAAAGATAACATGCTGTGAAATTGCCGAATCTCTCCCGAACTTGATTACAACAGTTCGTTTACCGTCAGCAGTTAGAGTACTTTCACCATTTCCCGCTAGGTGGCGTACAGTGCCGCCGGTGGCGCCTCTGGCGAGCAAATAGTGAACTATGTCCTGGAATATTAGATGTTATTCGATCTCTTACGATCCAGATAACGACAGTTGATCTGTCATCCTTTCCGTCTTCCGTATCATTTTCAGTGCAAGCATCAGCTCACTCATTCATTCAACTTATATAGCGCACCTTCAAGATATCTACCCATAGACGTCATGTACTGTATGTTGCAATTAAGGATTGGTCCGAAGAAGGCAGCCTGGCTTTGCCTACCTTTTGATTTCTTGGAGAGGAATAGATTTGAGTTGGCCTCCTCAAACTGGTTTGATGAAGGTTAACCACACACATTTGTAATTGTAATTGTAATTTGAGATTTATATAGCGCCTCTTAGAGGATAAACCCAACAGAGGTGCTTCCGACCCGTAGGAGTAAAATCACTGTTAAACCGTACAGTCTTCAGGCGCCTACAGAACACTGAGGGGGGGGGGAGAGAAAGGAGCTCAAGTCGCAATTCTTGAGGAGACGATTCCAACAAAAATTGGCCTCGATAAGTAAGAAAAGTCGAAAAAGCGAAAACCTGAAGAGAAAACGTTGCGAATTGAAACGGAAACAAGAAATCAAGAAGAAAGAGCGAAAACTCAAGAACATGCGATAAAAAAGAACAGGAAAATAGACAACGGATTAAGAAATCATTCGAGGAAGAGATGAGTTTTAGTCGAGATCACAAGCACTCCAGAGCGAACGTTTGCTGGAAGAGAATTCCAAAGTCTAGTTCCTGCAACGGATAGGGTTAGGGTTAGGGCTAGAGCTAGGGCTAGGGTTAGGGTTAAACAGACAGACAGACAGACAAACATACATACATACACACATGCATAAATACATGCATAAATACAGACAGACAGACAGACATATATACATACAGACAGACAGACAGAGCGAGACAGCGAGACAAAGAGGGCCAGACAGGCAGAAAGACAGACAGACAGAGACAGAGAAAGGCAGAGAGGGGTAGATGCATACAGAGACTCAGAGACAGACAGAAACAAACAGAATGCGGGAAAGCGAGAGGCTGAGACAAAGAAAACTAGAAACGGAGAGACAGAAACACATACAGAAACACACAGAGAGGCAGAAAGACAGACAAACAGACAGACAGACAGGCAACTCCCGCCGAGCTCTTGCCTGGTCTTGTCCTCACTGACCTTGTCCTCGACATAATCAAGGTCCTCGACATAATCAAGGTCCTCGACATAATCAAGGTCCTAAATTTTATAATCAAAGTTCTCAATATAATCAAGGTCCTCGATATTATGTAGGTTCTCGATATAATAAAGGTCTTCGATGTAATCAAGGTCCTAGATATAATCAATGTCCTCGATATAATCAAGATCCTAAATTTTATAATCAAAGTTCTCAATATAATCAAGGTCCTCGATATTATCTAGGTCCTCGATATAATAAAGGTCCTCGATATTATCAAGGTCCTCGATATAATCAAGATCTTCGATATAACAGAGTACCTTGATTATAATCAGATTCCGAATAACAAGAGAAGAAATTGATTTGCTATGTATATCAATCGGAAACGCATCGTCTTCTATTTGATCAAAAAACCGCGGATCAATTCCAGAAAGTTTTCTTCAAAGAGATCATAGATCAGCCGCCATCTTATTAGACGGCGTGGTTCTCGCTGCTAAAACATCTGACATATCGCCAAATAGAGAGTTCTCTTTTGAGATGAACGACATCAAACTGACGCTTAACGACATAACGTCACGATCTAGAAACATATAGGGTCTACTAATAGCAGTAGATAATCATGTATGAAGTATGTATGTATGTATGTATGCATATATATATAAGACCGCATAGATGTACGTACGTATTTATGTATACATGCATGTACATACATATGCATTTATACATACATATGCATATATTCATACATACATTCACTCGTGTACATACATACATATGCGTATATACTTACATACACATGTATGCATACATAAATGTGCATATATACATACATACATAGACATGTATACATACGTATATGTGTATGTATGTATGTATGTATATCATATGAGGCTCATAAAAAGCCATAAATTCCGAAAGATGTCACTGTTGTCTGTTTGTCGCTACGATGCGAATAGTTGGACGAAAACGCATCCTGTTCAAATTCGAAAAAAACAGATGTTGCAAGATGAGCCGACAGGTGCCAGACTGGCGACTGCCGAGAGAGATAACTAGTCAGCCAGTCAGCCAGCCAGTCGGACGGACGGACGGACGGTCGGACAATACATACATACATACAGACAGACAATTAGACAGACGGACGGCCATACATACATACATACATACATACATATATACATACATACATACAGACAGACATACAGACAGACAGACATACAGACAGACAGACATACAGACAGACAGACATACAGACAGACAGACAGATAGACAGTCTGATAGATAGACAGACAGACAGACATACATACATACATACATACATAAATACATACATACAGACAGACAATCAGACAGACATACAGACAGATAGACATACATACATGCATACACAGACATACAGACAATCACACAGACAGACAGTATGATAGACAGGCACACAGACAGACACACATACATACATACAACCATACATACAGATAGACAATCAGACAGACGGACAGACGGATAGAAACTGCGATAGATACATAGACAGACAGTTACAGAGGCAGACAGAGACAGCCAGCTAGACATATAGACACAGAGACACAGTGAGACATCGTTGCATACATGCATTTATTAGTCTCCGGCGCCACAGAAGTGCCTAGATTCAATTAGCCATAAATCTCCATATATAAAAACCACAGAAGCAGAAAGCGTTCCAGATAACTGGTCGTTCTGATCGCCTACTAAGCCCAGCAACGTCGTTCTAACCCTGGTTCTGCTTATCAAAGTCTCCAGTCTGGTCCACAGTAATCGCACGAATCCACCCTGGTCGTATAGGAATCGTTGACCTCCAGTGTTATACCTCTTATCTGCGTCGGGATTTTGCAATAGAAAAATCGACCACATTACCAGTGATTACATACAACACGGGTTTCTGTCTAGCTGTCTGGCTTAATTGCTCACTAGATGTCTGTCTGTTGATGTCTGTCTAGACGTCTGTCTGGTTTCTGATCTAAGGTAGTCTGGAGACTTTTATAGCGCCGTTATCGTAATGTACAAAGCGTCAGTTGATGGTCGCTTCTAAGCAAAACCGCAATCGAAAACCTAATTACTATTACGACGATTAGCTGATCCATTATACGAAATCATCATCACTTCACCCCTTGCAATCTCTGCGTAGGTGTTCCACTCAAAACTGAAAACGCTCCTCTTCCTCAGATCCTATCCTGATTCCTCTTCTTCTCCCTATCTGTCCTGCAGATCCAATTCCAAACACAACCCGCCGTAGCCGCCTGCCTGCCTGCCTGCCTGCCTGCCTGCATGCCTGCCTGCCTGCCTGCCTGCATGCCTGCCTGCCTGCCTGCCTGCCTGCCTGACTCTTGGATCTTTACCTGGAATTGAACCCTTCCTGCCTATCGACTTTGTTTTGACAGAGCGCCTGCGATTAATCTAGTTCCTGCGACTTAGTTTTCTTTGAACGCTGTAGAAATCTCGAGTTCACGGCTACGATTACGATTACGTTTACGACTACAATAAGACTTCAGCCTTGAACTGATGTTCGATGTCCACTTAGATGGGACTGTCTGTCTATCGTTTGTATGTCTGGCTTCACGTTTGGCAAATACAGAACGATACAAAAGAGTGAATTACATTACAAGTGTGTTGCATCTCGTTAGCGTTACATTGGTGTACACACACAAACACACACAAACACCTACACAAACATACACACAAACATACACACAAGCATACACACAAACATACACACAAACACACACACAAACACACACAAACACACACATATGTATTAGGCTTATGTAAGAGCTATATATCTTAAACATGTTGTGTCCTTCAAATCTGATCACATAAGTCTATACTTACAGCCTACGTTGTCTGATGGTATACAAGGAAATCATCCGATTTCAACGTCTGTGAATGTACGGCTCCCAAAAGTCAAAAGCAGCACCGCTTCCGGCAACGCTCGAAATTACCCAACTTCATCTCACATCACTCACATTCGTTTCAACATCCTCTTCCCTCCTCTCCCGTCCTCTTCCCTTTGCATCCCCACCCTTCTGCCTCCCTCCCTTCCCATCAACGACGACCCAGGAAGGGGATAAACGCCCCGATCCGATGCAGGGACCACAGCCGAAAGGAGATAATCAAGCGGCATAAGTCCTCCCCGCACCATAGAGGAGTCTTGCAGCGCTATAAAAGTCACTTTCGCCGTTATTACCCTTTGCACCGTAAGGACGCCATCTTGGTAATGTTTCCCGAACACGCATGGCAATTTTAAGCAGATTAACACCATCTTGTGTTGAGTGTTCTTAGCTGAACAGCAATGTCGGTATTTTGATGTCATGTATATGTATATTTATTTGATGTCATGTATATGTATATTTATTTGATGTCATGTATATGTATATTTATTTGATGTCATGTATATGTATATTTATTTGATGTCATGTATATGTATATTTATTTGATTCGCCCCCTATCGGATGGGAAGTTTCCCTATTAGTTCATACTATTTACAGTACTTGCATATATACATGTATACATAGACATGTATACATACAAATATGCGGATGTATGTATGTATATCATATGAGGTTCATAATAAGCTGAGCGAGCAACGTTAGTCGGTTGTTATTCGAACCGAGAAATGGATTTGCTAATACTGGATGTTCGCGTAAGATAAATTCTGTCTGTTGTAAGAAACATTTTCTCTGATGCATTTTAAACTCGCCCATGAAGTCGTGTCTAGTTTAAGTATCACTTTTACAAGAAAAACCTTTCCACGTTGCAATTCCGTGAGCCACACTTCACGCTGAGCGCTTCCATTAGACGAAGATCTATCAGATATTACACCAGTATTTGATGATGATGATGATGATGAGTTCTCTGCCCAAAGGCAGGTCCATTGGCTTCATGCCACCGGGGGATGAGATGAGTGAGGTGGTTTCCCGTTGTCTTCCTCACAGACAATTCTGGTTGAGCAACTTGTCCAAGGTGGCTCCGCAGTGGCTTGAGGCAGATTCGTACCCGCGACCCTCCGGTTACGAGGCAACGACCAACCACTACACCACCGCGTCCCACACATTAGCATCTACTAAGTCATTAATTCAATGACTAAATGTGCAAAGACGGGACAGATGGGTCGGTGGTGGGTCGGAGTGTGGATGCGTTGTTGTGTTAGACGTACAGCTAAAGGCGCGAGAATGAAGCAGGTGCGAGACCATTTTTTGACGCCGCGCTAACATTGAGGCATTAGAGGCTCAGGTGTTGGGGTTTCAGATGTTGGGGCAAATCGTCGTCGAAACCACAATTCCAGCTGGTATTCCTGGCGAGAATTCTCACGCTTTTCTAAGTCGCACCTTAACCGCCGCTCTTCTTTTTAAGAAAGCTCGAGAAAAATGACGAACACTCTGGTTCCAAGCGGAAACACCACTCCGCGAATTGCATCTAAATAAATAATTACTCTCTAGCATCTTCTTTTAACGCAGGAAGTTACCAGTTCCAAATTCAAGGTAAGGTCAAATAACGAAGGGAAGCTGAACCAAAAATAATGGCTATGAAAGGCAAGGAATTGAGGTCAACTAAGGAAGGGAAATTGAAGATAAGGTAAAGGAATGGCTATGAAAGGCGGGAGGTAAGGTCAAATGAGGAATGTGACGTGAGGTGGACTGACGCAGCCGATCATAGGAGCTTTCATTAACAGCATCCAGTTCTCGAAAGTGCGGGTTTTGGTCTTAAGCGGCAATCCGACCGTTTCATTCTTTGGGCAGGAGAACGTCAGTCCAGTTCAGTTCCATCTGATTCCATCTGATGTAATGACTTCTATAGCGCCGTCATCATAATGAACAAAGCAACAGTCGATTGTCGCTTCAATTGAAACTCATATTCCGTTGGAGAAGTCCGATAAATCAGTGAAACCAAAATTCATGCTACGATGGACAACAATAATATTAAAGCGATTTATGTAGCGCCGTTGTACAGCCAAGGCCGAAAAAGGGTCAGAGACCTGAATGACATCAAAAGCTGCTGTTGCACATCAACCGTGACGCAGCAACTGCTTTATCACAAGTCAGAGACTGCCTGTGTAAAATCGATGGTCATTGGTTCTAGGTCTGACAGTTGGACTCGACCACAGTGTTCTGTGTTCACCAATTCTATGCCCAACAGCGAGCGTGTCGTTCACGCTGTTTGTAGCAGTAGATTAGAGTTCTTTGTTCGATAGGCAAACTACGGGATTCCGGTCCAAATTAAGAAACATGAGTTGATTCCGCTGTCAAAGTAGACCGTACGAAAGGGACACGTCTGAAATACTTGTTGAATGCGTGTCACCCTGAGCTGTGGAAGTTTCCGTAAGATGGCGACTGGAGAAGGAGATATTCATATAAAAAAGACGGTTAATCACCTCCGACATCCACGTAGCACAAAATACGAATAATTTTCGACCAAAGTGCTTTATTCATTGTTGTTGTTTTTGTTGAAAAGTATGTAGACCAAAAAGCTAATAAAACAACATAACAGGCAGTTATACATAGAGAAACATCAGCTTATGCTTAAACACCGTAGCAGAGAAAAGCCAATGTCCACTAAGTGGATTTGAGATAACTAGTTAACACCAGCTAGAAATATTTTGTTCATTTTTGTTCGTTGTTAGTGATGTTCATCTTTGACGTAAACACGTCATTAAATAAAACTATGCGGACGAATAACAAGACGGGCAGCAAAACGTCATTAAAAGACAAATAGACGAGTTGTCTGTTTTTGTATTTTGGTGTTAGTGCTGCTTTTCTGATTAGCTACATACGTCAAGGCGCCTCACTTGGCCTGATATATTGACGTCTCAATCGTAACCATGGTATCGCAGTTGGCCTGATTAGCTACATTGATTAAATCGTACGTCAAAGCGCCTCTGTGCGTGAGGATGCCGGTTCGTATACGGACAATGGCTATATTTAAGAGATTTTAATCTCTTCAGAGATTTTAATCTCAGTCTAGCACGGTCCGTACACGGGGACCTTAAACGGCGTGGCGCCCATTCAAACTGGAAGCTGTGGTGTAGGATCTCACCCGATAAATTCGTTGAAAAATTAGCAAAGTTGAGGCCATACTGTAGCTGCAGAAAAACATGTACATTTATGTCTTGATTGATATTCCTTAATGATAAAAGCATTACTGTCCTGTTATTATCATCCTTATGTTTATTGTAGTTTCTTTTGTTACTGTTATATTATTAATTTTTTGTAAATTCTGGTGCGGTATGTCACCCAGAATATTTTGATGAATAAACGAATATATATATATACGTCAATAGAAAAACTTGTACTTTTATATTTAGTGTTCGATGTTTGCCTGTCTTGACCTGGAACCGAACCCTTTTGCCTATCGATTTTGTTTTGACTGAGCGCCTGTGAATAAGCTGGTCCCTTTGACGTGGCTTTCGTTGGGCGCTGTAGAAATCTCGGGATTACGATTACGATGTTTCAGTATAAGCCAGTTGCTTGGAAGGGTGTTTCAGTATAATCTGTTTGCCTGTGATGCAGTTTTGATATTACTTGCTTGAAGTAGCAAACACCAAATTGCGACAACAGACTAAATGTTGGCATACCAAAAACAATTTGCATCAAACAATCTTTGCTGTACGATACGATTTATACTCCAAAACACGAACAGTCCAGCCAGTCTTTTAATGATGTTTTGCAACACAAATCGTTTTCCGTCAGCATAATTTTTATTTAATGACGTCTTTGCGTCAAGGACGAACGTAACAAACAATGAACAAAGATGAACCAAATATTTTCAGTTACATTTTGCTTACATGTTAATCTTTATCTGTCAAGATGCTTTGATATTTAGACACGACAGAACACGTTAGTTAGCCTGGTAACTGAACGCTACTCTATGCTACCCTTGAGAATTTAATTTAGTAGTTGTTCCTCAGTTTAACGACACCTTATGGCATCAAAGGCCGTTGCCGTCGCCCTCCTCCTTTATCCAGGCTTGGGACTGGCACTACCCCCAAACAAGGCAGCGGCGGAGTTAATTTAATTTACGGGATACGAGCTTATTTTTAGGACCTTCTCGTGCATCGGGCCTTCGTTTGCAACACTCTTCCTCTGAATTCTCCTACTGTTTCACTCAGCTCAACAAACTTTGTCTGTTTACGTCAAATCGCACATAGTTGGATCCGTTGGTTATCCGGAAAAGCTGGGATGTAAAAGGACTCTAACAAGACGCTAATAAATGCTTTCACTCAAACATACAGTTAAAGAGAATTCCACCGGGGAAAACGCATGCTGTTTTTAAACAATGTCTAGCGGCGAACATTGAAAAATCATCGGATTCACACCAACACAAGAAAGACCTCCGTGAAAACGAGCGCTGGTGTTTCAACTAGGCGACTCAATTACTTTTGAAATCATGAAAAATTGAAGGGCGTGGCTTAGCAAAAGAAACCGACGTCTCAGTGGAAACTTATTCAAGCCGACACACATTCAGACATTAACGGTTCTAGCATTTTCGCAAAGGATACTCCCCTAGCCTTCGGTGATGTTCATAAAAACGCACTAAATCAATAAAGGAGTTTATGAAGGCGGAGCGAATTGTGAAAACCGATATAAATCCTGGTACTTAATTAATCAACGAACACTATAGGCGAATGACGGCTTGCGTTTCAATGAGACTGAAGTGCGTTGGTGTTCAGTATGAAGCGATTAATCAATGTTAACCTCGCAAAGGAACGACTTCGCTTCGGCTTTCCGTGAGAAAAGTCTCGAAGGAAAACATAGACCTAACTAGACTTTGACACGTACTGACAAGAGGAAGAAAAACAGACGGACGAACAGACGGACAGACGGACGAACGGACGGACATCCATCCATCCATCCGTCCGTCCATCCGTCCGTCCGTCCGTCCATCCATCCATCCATCCATACTTACATTCATGAGTACATACATAAATACAAACATACATATATACATACATAAGTACATAATCATCATCATCGTCGTCGTCATCATCATCATCATCATCGTCATCATCATCATCGTCATCATCATAATCAGCCATGTTGTATAACAGGCGAATGAAGCAGCAAACATATATACAATATATATATATATATATATATATATCCACATATGCATATATTTGCATGATTATATATAAAACTGTGTACATACGATTCTATATGAACAGGTGGCCATCGCTGGCCACGGAAGAGTCCTTGTGGCTTAGCCTAACAGCGCTATGAATAATGCATGCAAATGACCACTGGACATCTGACCAAAAGGGCAAAGGGCATCCAAAAGCCATGCTTGTTTAGAATCCCACAAGCACTCACGCATATACATCACATGTATTTGCATACACGAATCTACCTCCAGCCACAGCGTAGCCACCTTGGACAATTTGCTCACCCACAATTATGTGAGGAAGGCAACGGGAAACCACCTCACTCATCTCATTCCCGGGTGGCATAAAGCCAGTGGACCTGCCTTCGGACAGAGAACTCATCATCATCATTTGCATATATGAATATGTATGTGTACATGAATATGTATATATATATGTGTGTGTATATAATCTGATATAAAGACTTCCATAGCGCCAACAGTACACAAATGTATTTGATTCCAGGTACTTCCCCACTGGTCCATACTATCTACATTTTAAAGAAACAGTAATAGTGAGTAGTGAGAAGTAGTGAGAAGTAGTGAGTAGTGAGAAGAAGTGAGAAGTAGTGAGAAATAGTGAGAAGTAGTGAGAAGTAGCGGGAAGTAATGAGGAGTAGTGAGCGTGGCACTGGAAGCATGCCGTAGTGTTAGCTGCTACCGAGTTAAATATTTCGTAGAAGCAACGAATTCACTATCTCGTTCAATATGATGTTAAAGAGGAAACCGAATTGCCGACACACAACGCAAAGCTCTTCGTTATGCATTACAACTTAGTTATGGCATCAGCTGCAGGGTCAATGCCCCGTCATGTTTTCTAGTGACTTCGCATCCAGGATTTCTGGTCTTCGTCCGTAGCTGGTCCCAAAACAGACTTCGGTTACTAAACTGCGGGTCAGTAGATCATTGATCTCGTCGATCTTCCCGTCATTAACCCGTCTAAGGCCGGGGAAACTAATGATCCAACCACATGATCGAATTCTACAAGATATCCCGGTCACGTGCCAGTAACAACGGCGGCAGTAGGGGACCCTGATATGTCGATGCCCTCTGATTTAAAAGCCATTGGATCGGCCACGAGAATTCATCAACTCAACGTCGAAGTTTTTTCAAAGACCAAACCCAAAAATACATGAACTGTCATCAGAGGCGGCTTACTAGCTTGCTGAGGCTCTTACTCTCATAACAGTTACTATTGCATTTACTATTACTAATAGTATTACCATTACTGGTACTATTGCTGCTACTGTCAATATTACTACTAGTATTACTAATGTTATCGTAATCGTAAACTGGAAATTCCTAAAGCGCTACTTAAAAGCAAAGCGCAGGGCACCAGCTTATTCACGACCGCTGCGTCAAGTCATATCTACAAAATCTGCAATTTTTATTCCACTGAAACTGATGGCGGCCACTGTTTAACGACACTTTATGGCATCAAAGGCCGTTGACGTCGCCCTCCTCCTTTATCCAGACTTGGGACTGGCACCACCCGACTAAAGGCAGTGGCGAAGTTATCTTGCACACGTGGAACAGCTTTCAGGGTATCGTTCAATGGCCGTGACGTTTGAAAGCACTTAATATCTCATTCAAATTTCTGTGCTTAACTTGCACTGAAATATGGCAATATAGAGTGTCCTATACCTATTTAGCTATAAGTATGGGGGCGATTCACCCATCCCACGACCCTTTTGGTTACATGTCGGCGCCCCTCAGACCAGACCGGTGCATGGTGGATTATCAGAATATGGCGCCACTCTGGAAATGCTCTTGCCCCCCCCCCCCAGGCAAGCAATCCTGGAGCCGCCACCGCCACCGGTCCTAAAGATGCGACGTTACAACAATTGACCTTTCCACATTGTATTCCATTTACACTATACCGTTCCACGCTACACTATACTACACTACGTTGAACTACACCACTGCACATAACATTATGCACACCATCCATTCTGCTACATTACGTGAGTCATACAGGGAAGAGTGGAGGGACGAAAAACAAGAGGAAGACCTAGACAGATGTTGCTGGACTGGATGATCACGGATGGATACAGCGGACTGAAAAGAGATGCTCAGCACCGTGAAGAATGGCGCCATTGGACGTATGAACCTGCCTAAAGGGCGGAGAACCACAAGAAGAAGAAGACAGTTTTATTGCCAGTTGCAGTGCAGCGTACCTTTCTATTTGAATGTTTATGTATGTGAGCATCTAGGCACTTTCTGTAGCGCCTTTTAAGTACTTCATAAAAACCCTGCACAGTCATTAAAAGCATAGAAAAGCTTCCGAATCTACGCCTTCCATAAATGTTCGTGCCATTCGTATTTCTTCATTTAAAATATACAGATGTTCGAAATTCACGACTTCCTTAAAAATATTCAGAGGTTAGAAATACACGACTTCCTCAAAAATATTCAGAGGTTCAAAATTCTTCAGAATATACATAATTTCTCAGTTTTAACTTGGAAAAAGAAGAATTCCCCCTACGTGACATTCAGACCAATTATCAAATGCACCGAGACGGCGACAGATAACGAGGGACTTCTCGAAAGAGAGAAAAATCCATTAAAGCTTTTCACACCGCATGATGAGCTCTTAGCGCCGACGATAAGTCACGGACGGTCCTGAAGAATACTAAAGGTATTAGCGGATTATCCAACTGCTAATCCACCTAGCGCCCAGTTCTTTTATCTCGCCAAAATCCTTCCGAGAAGAGTAGTTCAGAGAGGTCGCTATAAGCACGAATTGTGAACGACTTCATTTTCTTAGCATCGGCTTATAAGGGCGGCCGGACAGTCCTCTCCTTTGTCGCCTGATCTTCTCTTCGACCGTGCACTCATATTGCAGCCAAGTTCGCCATAAAGGGTGCAAGTGGAACACAAATCTTGAAACAGCTGGCAGGGATTTGAACCGCAGACATTTCGGTTGACCGTCCAACATGCAAACATCTAGGCCTACACCATTGGAGCCCCCTCCCCTTTTGAGAAAAACGCTCCATAAGAAGGTAGCAACAGCAACGACTGAGTCCTGCAATAAGTGAGAAATGCAGTACCTACCTACCTACCTACCTACCTACCTACCTACCTACCTACATACCTACCTACCTACCTGCCTAACTAACCAACTAACTAACTAACTAACTACCTACCTACCTACCTACCTACCTACATACATACATACATACATACCTACCTACCTTCCTTCCTACCTACCTACCTACCTACCTACCTACATACATACATACATACATACCTACCTATCTACCTACATACATACATACGTACATACATGCATACATATATGCATACATACATACACAAATACATACATACATATATACATTCACAGATACATACATACATACATACATAGATACATATGCATACATAAAAACATGTATATATACATTTCTAGTTATCTGAACACTGCTTGCTAAATGATGGAATTTTTGTTCTTAATGACACTTAACATCATTTAAGTTAGCGGAGGAAGCGCCTTTGTGAGGCACTTAAAAGGCGCTATACCAAGTTCCTACATACATACATACATACATACATACATACATTTTCCTATCTCCACGTAAAGGCTAAAGCCGAATCAAAACATCTACAAGTTTCCACCCAGAGACGTACGACTGGCAAACGAAGATAACAACGTAGAAAGCAACATCCCTCGACAGAGACGCTGCCCAGAGTGGACAGCCAATTCAGCTATTTCGACATTGATGGCCGTGGCTATGGTCTGTACGACCATCGCTTCAAGGTCTCATGTCAAAGCCCCACGGCGACACGAGAGCGACGTAAGTCAGGCTCTTTTCTCGTTTGCACCCGACTCAGCAGTAATTGGGTATATTTTAAGGAATGTAGACAGACAGACAGACAGACAGACAGACAGACAGACACACACACAGACACACACAGACACACACAGACAAACACAGACAAACACACACACAAACACTCACAGACACTCAGAGCCACACGCAGACATACATACAGACACACAACCACATGGACAGACAGACACACGGACACCTTCCCTTCGTTGTCCCTCTTGCGCTTCTTCTGCCTCTCACTATCTATTTCGCCCCCTTGTCCCTGACTGCGTCTCTGTACCTCTTCCACTACCTCTCCCTTCCTTTGCTCATTTCCTTTTACATCTTCTCCTTCTTCTCTTCATTTTCTTCTTTTCTATTTGCTCATCTACGTCTCTTCCTTTCTCCGTTGTCGTGTCTGCCTCCGTTTCACTAAATGTTTCTTCGTGTCACTCCAGTCCCCTTTACCTTACGATATGTACGAACGAATACAAACATTTATGCATATTTATGCATATTTATGCATATTTATGTATATTATGTATATGCTGTTGCAGCTCTCCAGAGATAGGCTTGAGTAATAGGATACCAGCTTCAGGGTAAAATGATATCTCCTAAGCGACATACAGGAGTAACCTGACTAACGTAGAGCGACAAGACGTCCACCTCAGCGGACGAAGAACCCAGCGAAAAACCTCATCATGGCCGATAAGTGAATTGAAGAAGGTATGTCTCAAGTTTAGAGTCGAAATAACATCAAAATACGTCTCGTCGGACGATATTTCCTTCATGTTGTCTACATTTATGGCGAAGAAGAAGTTGTTTTTCTAACAGTGGCGAGCGCCTCTGATGAATATGAATTTCGTTTAAAGAGGCGCTATAAATATTCTACACACCCTCACACACATATACGCACACTTACATAGATATCGCTAGACATATCGTAAATCGGCTTAGGACCTATTTGTATCGTCTTGAGTATGTTGTCTAATCGCTGTGACTCACCCTACGATTCCTCGCTCAATCGATGGACATATGGCGTGTTGACAAATGCATTACTTACTTACTTGTATTGCATTGTATTGTATTGTATTTGATAACTTATATAGCGCTTCTTACAGAACAAACTACTCAGAGGCGCTTCCGTCATAAGAACCCCGGGGAAATAAGAACGTCTTTGAACAACGAGCTGACTGAGCTCTATCACCAACAGTGACCCTTGCACGAAACGATAGCGGAAGTCCATTCCGTAGAGGTGGGCCAACAACAGCAAAAGCCCTCTGCTAAGTAAGCGAGGACTTAACACGAGGAACAAATAGATTCAGACGATCTAGAGAACGCAGAGGATGGGATGAGGTACTAGAGTGTGGAGGCTGAATAAGATCACAAAGATATTTTGGATCTTGACTTAGAACCGAACCATTTTGCCTATCGTATCGATTTCATATTGACTGAGCGCCTGTGAATAAGCTGGTATCCGCGGCGTGGCTTTCGCTGGGCGCTGTAGAAATCTCGGAATTACGATTTTGGAGCCTGGCCCATGCGAGCTCTAATTACCAGTGATAATAGTTTAAACTGAATACGAGATTGGATAGGGAGCCAGTGAATGTAATCAGAGATATGAGAGAAACGAGGAAGACGCGACAGACAGCTGGTACTTACTTACTTTATAACTTCGCGATTACAATTACATTTACGATTACAACGGATTCAGTGACTTCGTATGCGTTACCGATGAAGCAGCAGACGAAGACGGATGTGTAGAGGACGATCAGGAGTGCCCTGACTGCCTCGTGTTTCATCGGACTGTCGAAGTCCAAGAGGCTGTCGTTCGAAGAGTGCCACTCCTCGAAGTCCTCCATAGACCTCGTCGTTTGATTCGACGATCCGTCTCTGCGTTCCAGATGGAAGTATTCCTCGACCGCCATCGTCCTTTGAGAAGTCAGAGATGAATCTTCAAGGGATGCTGATCGTTGTGGAGGTCAGGTGACAGAGGCCGACTTCCGGAAGAAACTGTTTAGGGCGTTTAGGTCAAGGTCAGATTATGGTGTTATCTTATGTCATCTTATGTCAAGTCGTTCTTATGTTATATTTTGGTGTTATCTTATGTTACCTTATGTACGTTGTTATCTTATGCTATTATGTTATCTTATGTTATGGTGTTATGTTTTGTTATGCTATATTGCTCTAATATTATCTTATGGTGTTATCTCGTGTTATCTTCTGCTGTGTGGCTATATTATGTTATCTTATGTTATCTTATCAAGTAGAACAGTTGAAGTCGGATCAACTTTCGGCTGAGTTCTACTCAGGTATGCAACAATATTTATTTTATATAGTACAGTAATTACTACAATGTAGCTCCTAAATTCAGTATTTAAGCTACAATGTAGCGCCTAAACTGCGTAGCTTAACAATTATGTAGCGCCTAAGTTCAGTAGTTAAGCTACGATGTAGCGCCTAAACTGCGTAGCTTAACAATTATGTAGCGCCTAAGTTCAGTAGTTAAGCTACGATGTAGCGCCTAAACTGCGTAGCTGAACTATTATGTAGCGTCTGAATTCAGTAGTTAAACTACACTGTAGCTACTAAATTCCGTGGCAAATCTGCAACCTCCAATCTTCGAGCAGTGCCTAAGTTCTGTCGCTGCCACACATGTCACACGCGGCCACGTAAACAGTTCGGCTGCACGAACTACAGCGTAAATTCCTTGCTTCTCTACAGCGCATTTATCTGTCCGTCCATCACGCATGAGCCAGTGTATCTATGCAATTATTTAGCGCCTTCACTAACTCTCAAATGCAGCGGCAAACTTGTCGTCTGCAGAGAAAAACGAAGAATGCGTTGTCAGTAGCACAGCTCTCAGATGTGGGCGACGAATCGCAGCGCCACCTCGTGTTCGACTTGATATGAGGTGTGACGAGCACTGGTTGTTCTGCTGGTCTTGAAGCCCTCGGCTCACGCAACATGGCCCTAGCGCCGGCCGGGGCTAGGCGTTCGTTGGGGCCGGATTTTACGGAGAGCGACAATCAGCCAGACAGGCATATACACACAGATTCACACACAGACAGATAAACGGACAGGTAGACAGACAGGCACAAAGATACTCGTTTGACAGACAGACAGACAGACAGACAGACAGACAGACAGGAACACAGATTTACAGACAGTTGGCTCGACACTCAGACACACCGACAAGCAAACAGACACACACACCTACACACACACACCCGAACACAAACCGCCAAATACATTCAGGGATGTAGACATATAGACAGTGACGGCATTTAAATATCGAAGATTTTAAATATTAAATATATAAATATTTTAAATATATAAATATCATTTAAATATCAAGGATTTTAACTCAAGGTTTCGAGTATTCGGTATTTAAATACAATAACGAAGTCGAATATTCAGGGTAAAGGTGAGTCATGTTTACCTGTGATTACCTGTAACTCGTTCCTCCTCATCCCACCAAAATTTGGGCTCTGAACTGCTACTTCGCCGGCCATCTTTAGGTGTTAATCTCGTTTTTACATGCGATGCGACGGAGTCTGATATTAAGGTGGATTCTTCTGACTTGTGGATTGTCTTAATCGTAATCGTAAATCGAGATTTCTTCAGCGCCCAACGAAAACTAAGCCGCGGGAACCAACTTATTCACAGTCAAAACAAAACCCAAAGGCAGGAAGGGTTCGGTTCCAGGTCAAGACCCAAGATTCAGGCAAGCAGACAGTCAGTGTTTGAAATTGGATCTGTAGGATAGATAAGGGGAAGAAGACGAATCAGGATAGAATCTGGGGAAGAAGAGTGTTCTCAATTTTGAGTGGAAGAAATGGGGAATGTCGAAAATAGCTGACCTTCGGATAAATCTCTTCAAAGGAAGCTAAGAGAAAGATGTGTAACATGCAAGGCGACGGTGATAGTGACAAAGTAAACGATTATTTGACGCATGGCGTCGGTTTGGAGCGAATGATATATTGTGAAGATGCAACTGATATCAACGACGGCGGATCGAAGAATTTCGAAGAAAGCGATGTAACGCATTGTTCGTGCAGTCAGCAATGACAAAGACTTTTCCGTATTATAATACACACTTTTTAATGGGAATCATTTCCACTGGTTGTGCTATGTGTGCGTCTCTCTCTCTCTCTGTCTCTCCCTGTCTCTCTCTGCCTCTTTGTCTTTTTGTCTCTGTCTCTCTCTTTCTGTCTCTTTCTGTCTCTGTCTGTCTGTCTCTGTCTGTCTCTGTCTGTCTCTGTCTGTCTCTGTGTCTCTCTCTGTATCTAGCTATCTCTGTGTGTGTCTGTGTGTGTCTGTGTCTCTCTGTGTCTGTGTGTGTGTCTGTGTGTGAGTGTGTCTGTCTGTCTGCCTGCCTGTCTGTCTGTCTGTCTGTAGTTTCTACGTACGAATGTATAGCGTTTCCCTATCCTGATGTACATTAGTTTCGAATATCCACATGGCTGATAAAACAAATGCCATTAGACTGATCCGTCGAATGACTAGCAACGTGATCACTGCATAAAATCGAGTTAATTATCGAGCCGTCGAAAACAAGGAAACGAGACTTTACAGAGCGGGGGCGACAGATGAACAGAGTGGTCCCGACAGGAGACTGCACTTTGCCCGGCTAACAATAGAGTTACCAGACTCAGAAATCTGCATGCATGATTCTCATCAATTCAAATATTTCCCTGGTGGGTGTTTGGGCTACCTGTTACCCGTTTCACCGAAAATCCGGGTCTTGGAACTGTTGTTTCGACGGTTTTAGGAGGTGATCGCCTTTGTGCATGCGATGCTACGCAGTCTGATTTTGAGACGGATTTTCCTGAGCTGTGGAATGTAGACCGGGCCGATTTTTGACAACTGTTGCATTTGAAGTAGCTATCGATTGATGCCTTGTGTTATATGAATATGTGGGCGCTATAGAACTCGCTAGGTTAGGTAGGTGTGTGGTTGGGGTATTAGCTAATGGACTCGTCTTTTTCTTTTTCTTTTTCTGTCTTTCTTTCTGTCTGTCTTTCTGTCTGTCTTTCTTTCTTTCTTAATTTCTTCTTCTTCTGCTGCAGCTGCTACTACTATTACTATTACTATTATTATTATTACTACTACTACTACCACTACCACTACTACCACCACCACCACCACTACTACTACTACTAGGCTACAACTGCAACGCCAGATGTATGTATTATCTAGTGGTGAGTAATTGTCTTTATGGATTGATGGGAAAGCGGCGCCTTAGAAACGAACGGCTGAAATGGGAATCGATTCGTTTTGCTACATTTAGTCGTGTTTTTAAAAATGTGTTGCTTAACGCGATGCAATCTTCATAAATTCTTCGGACGATAAAATTTCTGCGATGCCAGCTGACGAAAGGAAGTAGGCAGGGAAGCAGAGAGAGAGAGAGAGAGAGAGAGAGAGAGAGAGAGAGAGAGAGAGAGAGAGAGAGAGAGAGAGAGAGAGAGAGAGAGAGAGAGAGAGAGAGAGAGAGAGAGAGACAAAGACAGAGACAGAGACAGAGACAGAGACAGAGACAGATAGATAAAGAGAGACAGAGAGAGACAGAGAGAGACAGAGAGAGAAAGAGAGACAGAGAGATAGAGACAGAGAGAGAGAGAAAGAGAAAGAGAGACAGAGAGATAGAGACAGAGAGAGAGAGACAGAAAGAGAGACAGAGAGATAGAGAAAGACAGAGAGAGAAGGAGAGAGAGACACAGACAGAGGGAGATAGAAAGAGAGAAGTAGGAAAGAAGGCAGGGAGAGAGGAAGCAGGGAGAGAGGGAAGAGGGAAGGCTGGAAAAACAGGGGCAGAGAGAAAGACAGAGAGACAGAGAGAGACAGAGAGACAGAGAGAGACAGAGAGAGACAGAGAGACAGAGACAGAGAGAGACAGAGAGAGAGAGGGAAGGAAGGATGCAAAGAGAAAGAGAATGGTGGTGGTGATGTTGGTGGTGGTGGTGGTGGTGGTAGTAGTACTGGTATCAAGTAGGGAGATCGTAAACGACTACAGCTGTGGTGTTCATAAAAACGCAAAGGACGTGACTGGACAAGAGAGTCCCAGCTCAAGGATCCCAGAATAATTTGCATCAAGGACGGAGTGACCATTACGAACTCAATATGAGTAAATATATAGCGCCGTTGAGGCGTTCTTCGCTAGCCTAAGCGATGCTAGAGTTCATTAAAAGCAAGTACATGTGTGAGCAACTGATGATCAACTAAGAGGACTTATGGGTATGGCGCAGGATGGAGAAGGTTCGTTGGACAGAGCATAAAACAAAGAAAGATGTGCTTCAGTAGGTGGAGAGAAAAGATCTCTGACGGCTACAATAAGAACGAGACAGAGGAAATGGATTGGACACATACTGAGAAGTGATTCCCTTCTGAGAAATACCATAGAGGGAAGAATGGAAGGAAAGAAAAGAAGAGGAAGACCGAGACAAATGCTACTAGACTGGATGATGGAGGACGGATACGGTAGACTGAAGGAGGAGGAGGCCCAACAACACCAGGAACGGCACCGTTGGGCGTTTGAACCTGCCCGGCGGGGACAGAGAACTTGAAAAAGAAGAACAGGAAAAGTCGCCACTGGTGGGCTCTCACTCTCACGTAGAACTCGACTAGGAAGAGCATATGATGGCTGACATAGCTTGCTTCTACAGATTCTGTAAAGCGCTTTTGAAATTGCTTTGCCATTGAACTGCGGTATATAAATTGCCTTTTCTACGTTACACGTATGTATGTATAAATGTATGTAAGTATGCAAGTATGCAAATATGTCTGTATGTGTGTATGTATGTATGTATGTATGCATGTATGTATGTTTTGTATATATGTATTTATGCATATATGTATGTATATGTATGCAAACATTACATTTCATTTCATTACTTTAGATTACATTACAACAGAATGCACTTGCCCGCGGGGTCACCAAAAACCTCGTAAACCATCACATAACTCCGTAAACCATCACACAGCCCCGTAAACCATCACATAACCCCATAACCATCACATAACCCCGTAAACCATCACATAACCCCATAAACCATCACATAGCCCTGTAAACCATCCATAACCCCATAAACCATCACATAGCCCCGTAAACCATCACATAACCCCGTAAACCATCACATAGCCCCAGTTCTCAAATCCCTTCATTAGCTTAATGCCCTTTCCGCATCGACTATATGTGTCTCTTCCGTACGGCGCAGAGAAATTTCCCAGATTAACTTTACATTGGAATACATTGCAATGCATCGCATAGCATCGCATTAAAAGGAGGAATAGAGGAGAATAAACATCAGAAGATCAACATGGAGGATGAAGGCAGAAGGAGCTTACGAAAAAAAAGGGGGAAAGCCAATTCGAAGACGCAAAGCCTCTTAATGTAACTATCGTTCTTCCTCGCATAGTCCAGTCGTTATCTCCGGAGTTTATGGCATCATTTTCCAGACAATTTTCCCCTTTCTTGGCTCGGTTCAAAGCCAGTACGCACAACAATGATCTACTTTCGGCGCGTAGACCACATCTACGCATGCGCGGCCTATCAGCACCATTTCCGGGAAATTTGTACGCGCTTCGGAACAGTTAAATAATGGAGCGATCGTGGGCAATTTTGCGTTTAGCGAAACTGTCGTAAATTCTAATAACCCGACGCAGTACCTCCACAGTGGAATAGGCTTAAGAGCCCGAAGTCATTTCTGCAATAAGAGGACGCATCCGGGTATTTCGGCGAGATCTCGCGAGATTATCGCTCGGCAGCCATTCAAACTGGGAAACTGGTCTGAAATCTCCGGAGATTGCGTTCGACGGCCTTTGCCTCTGTTGCCTTATGCGCAAGACAAGCGCTCGTGACGAAATGTAAATGTAAATGTAGACGTTTTTTACAGCGACCGTATGACCATGACCGTGCTCATTTTCAGCGAATTGATCGGGTGAGATCCTTCACCACCGCTGCCCGTTTGAATGGGCGCCACGCCATTTAAGGTTCCCGTGTACGGACCGTGCTAGCCCGAGATTCAGATCTCCGAAAATAAGTTTTAGCCCGTGAAGAAAAAGCTGATGTCCAACGCACAGCTTTTCAGCGGCGATTTAAAAGTTCCCGAGTAACGATTTACACAGGCCTAGGTCAGACGGTTATGATGGATGGTGTTTGGAATTGAACCGGAAAGTGAGATAAGAGAAAGAGGAAAACTCAAGATAGGATTTGTGGAAAAGGAGTAGCAAACCTCCAAGCGTTAGATTGCTCTAAGGCCGCCCTAAACTTAGTCTATCGGTCTAAAACTGGGCTGGAGACGCTTCTATCAAGCGCCGGCAATTGGATAGCGGGGA
Organism: Norana najaformis; assembly: GCA_964023275.1. Taxonomy (NCBI): domain Eukaryota; kingdom Metazoa; phylum Annelida; class Clitellata; order Crassiclitellata; family Hormogastridae; genus Norana; species Norana najaformis. The sequence continues at coordinate 1,649,514 of OZ029918.1, forward strand.
AGGGCTGTTGCAATGAAACAGTGCATTAATTTTATTAAATCGAATTAAAACATAGATGATTAAAATACAAGAAATAAACTAAAGCGACTAAAACAACCTAAATCTGAAAATATTACTACATTTCTGGTATTAAATTAAATTACATTTAGCCTTGTGGCCGGTCCGTCACAGAGAGAGACAGACAGACAGACAGACAGAAAGAGAGACAGAGACAGAGACAGAAAGACAGACAGACAGACAGAAAGAGAGACAGACAGACAAAGACAGAGAGAGAGACAGAGACAGACAGACAGACAGACAGAAAGAGGCAGAGGCAGAGACAGATAGACAGTGACATTGTGATCTTTCACATCAAAAGTGTATCGAACTTTAAAGGAAAATAAAGAGAACGGCGTCAGTCAATTATTAATATTTAATACGTAATATATCATAGGAACATTAAATTATGAACTCCAGTTGACGGCTGGCAGCTTGTGCAAACAGAACACTAGTGAACCCGGCTGACCCGACCTTATTGCGAATGCAGTGATTGGCTCCGAGGTAGAAAAAGTTGCAGTCTGAGAGAAAATGAAGACAATCATAATTCAATTTGTTCATTTTTAATTCATCTGGCTGACGAAAATCTAATTTACAAGCTTTCTGGTTATACTATAAATTATTCTATACTAGATCGTATAGATGTTATATATATATGTATGTATGTATGTATATATATGTATGTATATATGTATGTATGTATATATATATATGTATGTATGTATGCATGTATGCATGTATGTATGTTGTATGTACGTACATATGTATGTACGTATGTTGTATGTACGTACATATGTATGTATGTATGTTTGTATGCCTCTATCACGTTTGCATACTCGTGTATTGTGCCAATATACACAAGACAACGATGAAGGCAATGTAGGTCCAAAGTAAAGTCACTCGCGCTTTTAGCCGAGGTTTCCTTATAACTTAGGCATAACTACAGATTTAAAGGCACTTTGTAGCCAAATCCAGTGGAGTCAATTGGAACCAACTGGAACAAAAAACTCAATGGGTTACTTTTTTGTACGACTATTCATAAAGACCGCCTTTATCAGCGAATCCTAACGATAACCAAACCATTATTGCCTATCGATTTTGTCTTGACTAAGCGCCTATCAATAAGCAGGTTCCCGCGAATTAGCTTTCGTAGAAATCTCGAGTTTACGATTACTATTACAATAATTATGAGAACTTCTATAGCGCCACTGAAATAATGCTCAAGAAAATGGTCGTTAAATCGTTGTGTAACTCCAGGGTGAGTCCGTTCAATCACGCCCTCTCCGGACATTGACAATGCACGCGGTGCGTTTTTCCAGATCATAAATCAACACAAAGCCCTGCGAAAAATGTCGTAAGATTTGCACAGATAATCTGCACCGGACGTGACGCTGTTGAGAAATTCCGTTGTGGTTTGGTTTTACTGCGTTGGCTCTTTACGTGCGAAATAACTGGAAACCACTTTGTTAATGACGCACATAATGACGCACATTAAATCCAATACAACGTGACGTCGCTTTGATTTAAAACAGTTTTACGACGTCATTGATGACGTGCATTCAGTGGGTGGGTTACAAAATTTTTTTGGCGTTAGAATAAAACGCAATGGATGCAGTAAGAATCGGTTAATTTGGAAACGTATATTCAGTCATTCATTCCGCTTAGAAACAGATATTGTCATAAGTACTTTAATGAGATTCCTGTATGACAGAGGCATCATAAAAGTCATTGTATTAAATTAATATGACGCTGTTGTCGTACAGGAGTTTACCATACGGCACCTCGGCTCGGGAGTGATCTCCCTCATGGTTTCCGCAAATGCTCCATTTCCCCAATCCTCCCACTGTTCATCAAACATCGTCTGCCTCAAGCCTCTCCATTCAAAACTAGTCCCGCCTTTTAAGGAAATCTTACCCTGATCCATCCAATCCCATTTCTCTCAACGTAAACAACTTCTCTGTCCCATTCTCTCCTCTGCCCCTTCTCTCCTCTGCCCCTTCTCTCCTCTGCCCCTTCTCTCCTCTGCCCCTTCTCTCCTCTGCCCCTTCTTTCCTCTGCCCCTTCTCTCCTCTGCCCCTTCTCTCCTCTGCCCCTTCTCTCCTCTGCCCCTTCTCTCCTCTGTCCCCTTCTCTCTCTAGTCTTCTGGCAACCGGATTTTGTTCTTCGCATCCCACGACCACCATCACCAACGATTTCCACCACTGTACCATGTTGTCTCCCCTCCCCAGCTGCGGACGTGGCACCAAAACTGACCACACAACGGACTTAATTTTATCTAGCGCCGGTGATTAAGCTGGTCTGCGTGACGCGGCTTTTCTGTGACTCCGAGAAATTTCGGAGATATACATCTAAAACTGCAATTCTTACACTTCGTTAGAAAAACCAAATGATGACAAAGGGCGCGGAAAGCAACGTCGGCTTTTAACAGACGAAAGCATTCGTCATTCGAGCGATAAAGTGGCTTCGTTTGGGACTCTGCTGTGGACCGTCACGCCATTTCATTTATGTGCAGCCAGCCTTTGCTCTTATTTTATCCGGTTGAGGCGACCGCGGACGTTAGATAAATTCCACCGCTGTCGAACAACAGTTATTTTGTATTGGGGTCTGCTTTCGCCTGCAGTTGAAGGGCTTTTATTCGGTCCTGGTTTGGAGTGTCTAGAAGAATTGTGAATGTAGTGAGGTCTGATATGGAAGAACATTAGCTGTCTGGTAACGAGGGAATTCGTTGCAGCCTAAACTTTCCCTAAAGCCAGATATGCGTTGTTGCAGGTCACATACCCATCATATGAACTCACCAAAACTTCACCTCTTGCAATTTCTGCGCAGGTCTTTCACTCAAAACTGAAAAACTGAAAACACTCCTCTTCCACAAATCCTATCCTGATTCTTCCTCTTCCCCTTATCTCACTTTCTGGTTCAATTCCAAACACCATCCACCATAGGCGTCTGACTGTCCACCTGTCGGATACTTAGATGTCGACCTGGAACCGAACCCTGCGTATCGATTTTGTTTTGACTGAGCGCCTGTGTATAAGCTGGTTCCCGCGTCTTAGCTTTCGTTGGGTGCTGTAGAAATCTCGAATTTACAATTACACATCGTAATCGTGATCTGCAAGCTTCTGAAGAAGTTTGAAGAAAGTTTTAAGAAGCCCAAGAAATCCAAGTCTTGGAAACCAGCATATTCACAGGCGCTCAGTCAAAACAAAATCGATACGCAGGAAGGGTTCGGTTCCACCAGGTCAAGATCAAATGGTCCGACAGGTAGGCATTCAGACGGCTACTGTGACGGATGTTCAGAATTGAAGTGGCGCGAAAGATAAAGAAAAGAGAGTTATAATGGTTTGATATCGAGTGGTCATCAACGATTCTTTTGTTACCGGTGAAGACATGTCTACGAGTATTCTTCGCTATATTTTACACCAGTTACATTACATTGATTTACATTCTTCACATTTTAATGAATAAAAATTACATTTTAAAGTAACACTCTACAGTAGTGTCTTGTTTTAGTAGACATTATTTCTGAGCGCTAAATAAACGTCTTGAGCCGGAACGGAACCCGGATGTTATGGTCGTTGAGTTGGAAACAAAGGTCTGTCAAAATGAAGGGTTATTGCCCGAAGCGTAGACACAGCTAGCAGTACACAGAATAATAGGCAGAGACACTCGAAGACTGACATGGAAGCTGAGTTAGAGGTAGATTTTTTAGAGAACAATTTGTTTTATCTATTTATGGCGTGGCTCCAAATTGGAAAGTGGAAGGGGATGTCACGTTCTTCCCTTTGACAGTCTGTTATTTATCTAGAAATCTGATATAGCGCCTTTAAACGTAGTTTTACCTTGCAAAATGTCTATGCAAAAGTCTGATAAATATTACTATTATTATTATTATTATTATTATTTTTTTTTTTTACCAAGGTAAGTATAATCCCTTGGTTGTTCAAAAATTTCCGGAGAAAAAGAGAGAGAGGGACTCTGGAACGGCTAATCCTCGTCTGGATTCGGCACCACAAATGTACCGTGGAAGGCGACTGCATTGAAACGCTGTAATGTTATAGATAAACGTTGAAAAAGGTAACCTGTTTCTCTACCATCTCCGGATATGAGGGACAATATACGCCCCAAGTCTGTGAGAAAGGTCATACCCAAACCATTGATAGGGCCTAAAGTCTCAAAGGCCAGAGGGACAAAGTGGTATGCATTAGTGAGATGATCATATTTCAAAGTTTTTCTATCGGCCGCCAGTTCAGCTGCGCCACCTGCTGTAACAGAGGTTGCCTGTAAGTAAGAATGTGCAAGCGTGTCAATCACGGTGACATCCCACTGGAGGCTGCGCCCCGAACGCCAAGGAATCAGGGTAAGGCCATCCGGTCTCTTGCCGTCTGTTCTAGAAAGACCCGTAGGTTCTTTCACTGATGGGAAGCCCGCTCGAGTCAGACTTCTGTGAATAAGGTCAATGAGACAAGCGTGACGTGCCATTCTGCCGGGTCCCAAACGGCAAGAGAGACCATGCGACCCCTCAGCAGTCACCAGAGCTCCACATGTGCAATTATGTGGTTGACATAGGGTAGCTCCGAGACGGAGACCTAGGGCTATACGTACGGCTTCGTCATCCAGGCGAAGACTGATTGAGTTAATGGGGAGGGCAAATAGCCAATCCCCGGCATGAGGCGATGACACCGCCTTTAGACGTGCCTGGTGGTACGCGTCGTTATTATTATTATTATTATTATTATGATTATGATTACGATGATGATGATGATTATTATTATTATTATTATTATCATCATCATCATCAACATTATTATCACTATCATCATCATTATCATTAGCATTGTCGTTATCATTATTATTAATTTCTGCATTTATTAGGCGCCATTATACTGTATAATGACTTTGCATCTATCGATGGCGCCGAGCATTTGACACTACAAAGTAACCGTCTCAGGTGAGGAGGCTCGAACCCGTACTCTCCGTGTTACAAGCCGAACGCTCTAAGCAACCGTGCCTCCTACTATGGGTTTCCCTTGATGGACCACTAAAAACTTTAAATCTTTAATGAGCCGGCTTAGCTAAGCCAAAATCAATAAATAATATTTAATTATGGGAGTTGATTGGTAGACTGTCCGCCTCGTTTGCATCGGCATATTGCAGTTGCTACCGTAAACACGTAATTGATGACTAGGGTTCGGAAATTTGGTCTTACTTGCTCACAACACCGTCTTGTAACTGATGTAATTAGATCGTGCTTTTGGAAAGTATTCATCGTTTTAGAATCTTCTAAAGGAAATACCGAAAGGCAGATGTGTTAAAATGTACGTCGAGGCTTCGAGACAAGTCTTGGAAACTGATGCTACGAAAGCGAATCACAGCCAGGCATATAAAAGGGTTATGACCGAACCCTTCCTGTCTATGGAATTTGTTTTGACTGAGCGCTTGTGAATGAGCTGGTTCCCGAAACTTAGCTTTCCTTGGGCGCCGTAGAAATCTCAAGCTTACGGTTACGATTACGATGACTTAATCGCCTCAGTGGTAAAAAGCAACCGTGGAGGGACATCTTGTAGATACGAATTAAAGTGTCCAGACATGAATTGTCTGTATATTTATTTATAACGGACAGTTCATAAGATAACAGGAGATACATTATAAATGAACTATGAACTGTGATCTAATATTTGATAGTAGTAGAAGAAGTAAAACCTCTTCACGGACAAATTCACAAGGCACCCGATGCAGTTTTCCAAGTCACCACAAGGTAACGGAAGCGTTTGACGCCGATAATAATGACAGTTTTTTGGTTATTTGGCAGCGTACTACTGATCAACATCATCAAAGACGATGTTTGTAGTCTCAGCTTTGTGGACAGCCGATGCTACCGTGCTTACGAAGGTGTTCAATCGAACACCTTTGGGAGTGCAACATTGGCGGACGATGCAAGACTCAATGTCGTCTGCGAGAACCTCGGAGTACTTGCCCAGGTTCCAGACTTTTCGCCATCCTACAACGGCACGTACCAACTCGTCATTCGCAATGGAACTACCATCTTCGTCATCCAAGCGGGTGCCTTTGCCAGCTGCGGAGTCAGGCGGTTGGTCCTTGTTGGTCTAGGGGTCACGCTGGTGGATAGACGCGCATTCCGCGGACTTGAGTCCACTCTTGAGTACTTAGACATTGGACTGAACGAGATATCGACGCTGCATCCGGAGACCTTTGCCAGTCTTACGATGCTGAAGGTCCTGATACTTGACGGCAATCACGTCTACGCTCTTCCGGAGGGATTCCTCGCCACTCCGCGAAGTCTGCACCGCGTCGACCTTCGTCGTAACAGGATCTCTTCGCTTGCGTCACCGTCCGGGCTGTTTAGGCGCCAGAAGAACCTTTGGAGTCTACTCCTGGGTGGAAACGTTCTCAGTGCTCTCGGCAACACAACCTTCGAAGGACTTGACGACTTGCGCATCCTGGATCTGTCCGACAACCACCTGACGGAGCTGAACGACTCCACGTTCCAGTACGTCGGGCACCTGATGAAACTCAGCCTCGGACGAAATCGGCTGACGTGGATTTCTGTCAGTATTTGCAGGTATCTTCCCTATCTTGTGGAGCTCGATCTATCTTCCAACGAGGCTGGGTTTCTATCAGATGACGCATTTCAAGGATGTCCGGCGCTTAAGCTGCTCAACATCTCGGAAAACTCCCTCGTCGTTCTCCCAAATCGATCGATCGAGAACCTCCACGAGCTGGATACCCTCGACCTCTCAGGCAATAAGCTCTCAACTTTTCCTTGGGCTCACCTAAAGAATCTACGTCTGCTTGCCCGGCTGAACTTGAGTAGGAACAGTATTTCCAGTATCCCGTCTGCTGCCTTCTTCAACAACGATAACATCAAGTTGCTTAACCTGAGTTCGAATCTGCTTTCGTCGTTGCCCGTCGGAGTATTCACCTCCCACAATTCTCTAGAAACTTTAGATCTCTCGCACAATACGCTTAGCTTCGAGGACCTAGTATCACTTCAAGAGCTTGTCCGGGTCAAGTACCTCTATCTGTCCGGTAACCGATTTGACGGCTTCATTCCAGGCAGCGCTTTTCAGAACCTTGCATCTCTGGAACACCTGGATCTCAGCTTCAATCAGATATCGAAAGTTGGAAGAGATTCTTTCGCGGTGTTGCCGCAGTTAAGACGGCTCATCCTGGACCACAACCGGCTCGTTACAATCGCGGATGATGTCTTTGTTCGTACTTCCAATCTCTCGCTTTTATCGCTCAACACCCAGATTCGGCTTAATCTTTTCGACCTCAGTTACAACAGACTCGAAGTTCTGCATCTTGACGGTCTGATTTCGAGCTTCCCATTCCTTGAGCGGCTAGTCTTAAAAGGCAATAGAATCCGGGAATTTCGTCCTGGGACCTTTTTGGGCGTAAGTAGTCTTGCAGAACTTGACCTTTCGGAGAACTGTCTTGCGACGTTTAAGTACGAATACGTTCAAGGTATTTCCCTGAATCTGAATCGACTTTCCGTGGCTCAGAACCCTCTTCTGTGCAGCTGCGAATTGGTCTGGCTGCGTAGTTACGCTTCACTGATCAACCGTAACATCACCACGTGTTCTTTCGCCAATGGAACAACGAACAGATGGACCCAATTAACCTGTAACCCAGTGAAAAACTGTTCAGGCGACGATCAGTCACAATTGTTGAAGGATCAAGTTGACGGCATTCCAGCCTGTTCTACTTCCGTTTTCTCGTCCGATGGTTTTGCCATCTTTTCTTCATGTTTTGCACTCCCTTCGAGACCTCCAGACGGACAGTGGAACTATTCAACTGACTGGTCGTGGACGATATCCAGTGACATTACGAGTACACCCTTTCCTTCCTCTGCAGCTGTACCAAAAGCATCAACGGTTCCCACGTACGTCTACATCTTCATAGCCATAGCGGGATGTCTGTCGACGGTCACGGTAGCAGCAGCCATCTTGGTAAAATGCCGCCGCAAGTCACGGAAAAAGCCGGTGCAGATTGGCCTTCCCGTTTTGCGTGATTTTTCCAGGCTTACCGTACCTTTCGAGTCTTTCAAGATGCCGAACGGAAACCGTATCGGACGGCCGACTAACTTCCGGCTCAACTCGATTCATACGCCCTGTGCGGACGCAGTCAGGAGGAACACTCGCGAAACCTGATGGGACACGGGTCAGTCTACTGTGACCGGGAACGCTAGACCCTATGGAAACTCACTTAGCCTATGGCATGATAAATAAAAATTTTAATGTAGACGTTTTCCATAGCGACCGTAGAATTTATCGGGTGAGATCCTTAACTACCGCTGCCCGTTTGAATGGGCGCCACACCATTTAAGGTCCCCGCAGATGAGGCATTTGCTCCCGCCTGGAATTCACACCCAGACATTTTTGTCCCACACCAAGCCGTGATTGCGTGTCCCAGTTTCATCATTTGCCACTTCCGGAGCAAATGTCTTTGGGTGTTCTGTGCAGGCTTCATTAAGATTCTTCTAGAGTAAATGTACACGGTTTTATATAGCGACCGTATGGCTTGACCCTGCTGATTTTGCAATGAATTGATAGGGTGAGGTCTTTCATAACCGCTGCCCTTTTGAATTGGCGCCACACCATTTAAGGTCCCCGTGTACGGACCGTGCTAGCCTTTTGTGATGCTCAAGAGAACTATTAACGTGTTCGTAGGTAACATTCAGGTTCCGTTCCAGTTAAAAGTCGACAGTTAAGGAAATCTGATAGATGTCTGTGACGTTCGAATTTCAGTTGACAGACGGAACGATATGCGGTGGATTGTGTTTGAAGTCAAGGCTTGACCCATGCTTACATACTTACGCATTTTTCTACAATATAGTTAGTTTACGCTCTAGTTTAGAGCGTGACCTCAAACATGAGTTTTAATAGCTTTCCAGATGTAAGGAAACCCTCAAATAAATCATAAGAACCGTTAAAGTGACCAAAATTGGGGATTTCGATACGAAAGAATTATGATAAAATGATTGGCGTAAATTATCTTAATGCGGTCATCTCAAAACTCCCGGTTGCTAGCGGCGCTGTTCGGACTCGAAAAGTCATACTTTCGTTGCATGTTGGCCGAAATATATCGCCAGCTCTCCGTTTACCACCGCATCGTTCTCTTGCGGCTTTTACAAGACATCGCCAGCTGGATAATTACTGTTCTTTATTGTCGTCTAACTGTGTTCCCTCGAAGGCCCGACGAGATATAGGGTCGTTATGGGGAGGGTCAAAGGTTACTGAATGGAACAAGGCCGTGTCGGAGGCGGAGAAAATCGTCGGTTATTCGACGTCATTTCTAAGCCTGCGATGTCTTCTGAGCGATGAACTATCGAATGTTGCAATGCAGATGAGGAAACTGGTTGGAACAGGACATCCACTTTTGAAAACGGCTCGGTAAGAATCCTGTAGCTTGTGAGATTATTGAAAACTGAATATTGGGAAACCGTGGTCGATTTGTTGAGAGCTGGCGTGGCACAAAAATTGGTTGTAATGTAAGGCAAAGGTATGCATATTAGCAACTGGTCAACTCAGTTGCCCAACTGCTTAATACCAAATGCTTTAACTTGGTGTTTGAATCATTTAGATGGCAGTGTATACAATATTTTTGAAAGGGGTGAAGAGGGGCTATATAAATGCTTTTATTATTATTATTTCTGTATTTATTAAGCTCCACTATCAAATGACAATGCATGAATCGATGGTGCCCAAGGTCTCTACACAGTAACCGTCTAAGAAGGGACTCAAACCTGCTGCATATTACAAAACGAATGTTCGATGAATCGCCTACTATCTACTTTGATGCATACCTGTGATTATTCTCTGCAGTGCTATATATTCTGATTATGTTGCCGCATGTTTGTCAGACTGATGTTTCTTGTTTATCTGTTCTTTGGATTCTAGGAAGTTGTTTTACGATGACCAGAACGGCATGCAGACTCGAGGCCTTATGGTTCTGCTCGTTTCAAAGGCTGCTGGGCCATCTCCCGACAATTTGGAATCAACAGATGTCATGACAAGTGGCATTTATCAGAAGTACGTCAAAGATTGTTTTCTTGCTTACCCACCATAGCTTGGCTTCTGGTTTCTCTGACCTGTTGGAATTCGACCCAGCTTCTACAACAGATTATGATTTTGACTGCAATTTTGACTTGAAGCGACCATCGACTGATGCCTTGGGCTTTATGATAGTGGCACTATAGAAGTTGTTAGCTTAGATTGGATTCGTTTGCTTTCATACTGGAGCAGATTTTTCTTGTGTGGCACAATGGTCTGTTCGGTAGCATGTTGGGTCTGTAATCCAACGATTATGGGTTTGAGCATCCTGAGTGGACTCCATGTAATGATCCTGGGCAAGTTGTCTGCACACTCGTCTCACACCTAAGATTGAGGTTTATTGATCTTTAACACAAATAAATAAATAAAATATGTTACAAATAAATAAAATTATTATATAATAAGGCTTGGTAGCCAGCTGGATAGAGCGAGTATGATTCAAGCCTCCCCTGAGAGTATTACTGTGTTGGGACCTTGAGCAAGTCCTTCGCTCACAATTATTATTATTTTGCATTTATTATGCTTGCAAATTCAGTCAATCTGAATCTGAGGTGCAAAGCAATTGTGAGCGAAGGGCTTGCTAAAGGTCCCTACACAGTAACCGTCTAAAAGGAGGCTCAAACCCGTACTCTCTGCATTACAAGCCAAGTGCTGTATCCACTTGGGTACCATGTCCCATTTGATGAAATTTTAAGAGAACAAACTTGTTCTTAAACACAGCCAGAGAACGCTTGCAGAAATAACGGAGATGATTCACACGGCCAGTCTCATCCACAAGGGATTGGTAAACATTAAACCCGAATCCATGAATGGCAGCGTCATCAAGGACATGGAGTTCGGGAACAAAATGGCTGTACTCAGCGGTGACTTCCTTCTCGCAAATGCATCGACTGGTTTAGCAGCTCTTTGCAACCCAAAGGTTTGCTGTGATCATTTTAAAACCAGAAATTTGCTTCTAAAGATTTTCATGCCTATTTAAGATCCTTAGAAGGTTTGACAGATAGATCAAACATACAAGATTTGCTGTAAGTAATATTGATAATATGTAACAAATGGTAGACTGTATCAACTATCTATAGATGTAGTAATTGTATTTTTTAATGTAATTGCAGATTTCATGTCATGTAATCATCTCTGGACTGGATCCAGTCGTTGATTTCTCTATGACATCCCTCCACAAATCTCGTTTCCCGGCTGACTCTTCGCGAACTTGTCGCTGTCGCCAGAGCGCTTTGACGATCAGCGCGGACCTTTTTATACTGGGCGCCGTCCGGGCCAGTGTGGAAACTATTTGTTTTGGATGCCATATAGATTGGTGGTCATATTTAAGCTAGGCGGTGACCATTCCTCTCCTAGCCGATGGCTCTCCTGTCTGCCCTAACTGCAGAGGTTTGTTGGTTTACCTCTGACCACACTGTGTTTAGCCAGCAGGGGGTTTCTGGTACAAACTCCGCGCGCCCGGCATGCGTGGCACTTCCAGGTTACTTGTACTCGGTCCCGGCATCTTGGTAGATTTGTGATTGAACACAGCCGTTTCCTTTCCTTTGGCCCGCCGGTATGCCCTTTGTCTGTACCATTCACCTCGTGCAATGCTGTTGCCCGACCCCCACGACGCGGACGCTTCGGTTCTTAACTAGCTTAACTATTCCTTAAACCGAGCACAGTTGTGGCTTTTGGGGGGTCAATTGCAGATTTAAATAGCTCCATTTCAAGAGAGACTTATCAGAGGCACTCATGACCTGATACCACCTGACCTTGATCAATAATAATGGCCTGTTTCCAACTCAGAGGTGTAGAATTAACTGAGAAATTAAAGATATTGTTCAGGCTTTTTGATTTAATACAATGCAAAGTAACATACTGCTGTGTTAATAGTTTGAAGTATTTTTTGCAACATTCAATACAGCATTGTTCAACCTAGGAAACAAAGAATTCCAGTTTTTTCTAATTTAAGTTGACTCACAAAATCATCCATATTTCATCAGTAAATATTGGGCACCTTCAAGACTTGTAAATTAAGAAGACAGATAAAAGAATTAGATTTTCATAACTATTGCATTTAAGAAGCTTTTCGAATACTTGTCTTTTGTATTTGTTACATCGCAGCACAAAACTATTTATCTCTACCTCTGGAATCAGGGAACTGTACATTTTTTACACATATTCACGTGTTTGTTGATCCCAGGTTGTGGAAATTATTGCAAGTGCGATCGGCGATCTGATGAAAGCCGAATTTACCAAGTTGAGAGACGAAGAGTGCTGCAGTGTTCTGCCGAGAGAGGGCGCCAGCATTGCGGATTGGGAGATGCAGACATTTTTGGCTTCTGCATCACTGATCGCCAAGAGTTGTAAGGCCGCGCTGATACTTGCCCATCATCCGAAATACCTCCAGGAGGCAGCGTTCGAGTTTGGCAAGCAGATTGGCTTTGCTCATAGGGCAAGTGTTGTATTGCCTCTTGCTGTCCTTCAGCCACTGAGATGCCGACAGAGTTCTTTATTTATTCAAAGCACTTACTACACACACAAAAACTCTGCTCCTGCTGTGCTTGGGTGGTGCCAGTCCCACGCCTGGATAAAGGACGGCGAAAATTATTGTCTTCATGACACGTTATCGTTAAAGAGAAACTACAACTTGTGCGACTGTCGCACCCAAAGTAAGTAAATCTGAATCTGATGCACAAGGAATGGAAAGACTGGATTCGATGGATCAGGGTGGAATTTAGAACTGATAAACATCGTCTCAATTCAAGACGATATCCATTATCCAATATCCAGCAAGTATCCAAGGGCAGTGGAGTTATAACCACTTTCAGAACAGTATCTTGTTCAACTTGGTTTCTCGTCATGGCTTGATTTATGGTTTCGATGGCCTGTCGGGTTTCGACCAGGCTTCTTCAGCGGATTGAGATACCTCAGTACGGTTTTACTTGAAGCAACCGTTTAACTGATGCCTTATGCATTTTGAAAATGGCAGTATAGAAGTCATGACATAAGGTTATAGTATTGGCTTGATTGATTGTTCAGATACACCAAGAACTTCAGCCGTTACTGACAAAAGCGGATAATGGAAACGGCTTAACAGTTGCTTCCTTACCAGTGATTCTTTACATCCGAGATCAACGGCTCACATCAGAGGCACGTGAGCTCCTCACTGGAGAACCCTTGGCAGCAAAGAAGGTAAACTAGTAATTGGCTATTAAGGGACATGCCTGTAGCCAATAGTGCGACACGGTCTATTGGTAATGCGTTTGGTCAATGATCATGCGATTGCGGGTTCGAATCCGTGTAACGACCCTGGGCAAGTTGTTTGCACACACCGTGCCTCTGTCACCAAGAAGTATAATTTGGTACCGCAAAAGCTGGGAAGTAAACAGCAAGTCCTGTGATGCACTGGCCCCTTGTCCAGGAAATTGGGATTCGTCCAGTGCCGGCTCAAGAAGGGCATAAAGAAAGGAAATGAGTACCTGGGATATGGGATACTTAACTTTTTACTGTAGCCAAGGAGATCCTCCATCTGACAGTGTAGAAACTTTGCCCCACATCTTTAAACCCAGTACCATGCAGAAAGGTCCAGCTATGTGTTATTTGTGTAGAAGATTTCGTGATTGATAATTCTTTCACTTCTCTGTATTCAACAATATGGTTCCTCAAAGAACACTCTTTGTCGTGTGACATTTTTAGAATTTGTCATCTGTGGACGTCTTTATAGTTTGTCAGTGAACTTTTTCATAGAGGGTAGGACTTTTTCATTGTATTGAATATATACCTAGAGTGGCCTTGCTCTGAATCTACAAGTCCTGATCTGGGATGCTACATGCTGCTTTAATGAACACACGAAAATTGTTCTTTTGCCGGGTGTTAGAGTAATGTAATGACGACATTTTATATAGCATCATAAGTAGCAGGCTACTTCTAGGGTGCTTTACAATATCAAAAGTCATCCCAAGAACTAAGAGTTATGCAGTAAATAGAATTTCAGGAACACTTCTGAGTTAAAATGAATGAACGTGTTCCTTTTGCTTCAGTTTCTCACCAGTAATGTACAGTATTGCTTGTAGCTTGTGAAGATGCTGAAGGCCAACAAACCTGTCGTAGAGGAGTCGAAGAGAATGTGCTGTGCCTATGGTCAGAAAGCCCTTGAATCTCTTAGCACATTTCCGCAGTCAGAAGCCACGGATGCTCTGAAGAACATTGTGAAAGCTGTGACGAGCTTTTGAATTGGAACAGCCGGAAAGAAATTTGTTGATTTTGGGTGTGAATTGTGTTGATTTGCGTGTTAAGCATTGGCACTGGTTGTGATTGCAACGTGGCAGATGGAATGTTTGTAACATGTGAGAAAGGTACTTTTCAAAAGTACTGGTAGTTAGTTATGCAATGGTGATGCAGTATGGTGGTCTTCTGGGTATGTTAATCCAAAGATCATAGATCGTAATCGTAAACTTGAGATTTCTACATCGCCCAATGAAAGCTAAGTTGTGGGAACCAGCTTATTCACAGGCGCTCAGTCAAAACAAAATTGATGGGCAAGAAGGGTTTTTAGGTTTAGCATAAATTAGTAAATATGCCTAACTGCACCAATTCTGATCAACTTCCAGTAGTTACAGTGATATTTTTTATTACTGTGACATGTTCATCAAATCACAACGCTATATCAAAATGTATCTCGTAAACCACAGTGTATTTAAAACTTGCAGAAAACCATGTTTACAGTGAGCCGTAATTCTTCGGTACATATTACGGTGATCTGTATCGTATTTGTATTGTAAAGTGTAAAATATTGACCGTCTTGTCTTCGTGCTTTGTTCCAAAATACGCAGAAGCAATACTGTCAAAATATGAGCAAATTTGACATTTTTTAGAGACGGCTTAATGAGTTGGAAGGTTCAGAGTAGCTCAGTTCTTGCACACATGCTTTGTGGACGAACCCATATCAGTCTGAACAGACTTAACCCTTGATGTCAATTTGCAAAACCTTGAACAATGCTGCAAAATGCCCGCATCGTACCAGCACAGCAAATGTTCTGTTGTTACCATGACAGAAAGACAAAGCAGAGTAGTAAAAACTTAAAATCTAAGTCTTGTATGTACAACATTATTACAATTGGTCAAGTTTTTGAACAACAGGCCCTAATCCGATAGGGCTTGGCTACACGCTAATACGAAAATCCAAAAAAGTCCTTGGCTACGTGTTGGCCTAATATTAGAATCGTGTAAAGCTCATGACTCCGGTTATGCACATGTCCTAAGTAGAAAAACCCGAAATCGTGTGCAAAGATGAATATTTTAAAATTGTAGGATTATGATTGGGCTGCCTTCCCATTTCTCTCAGCTTAAACAAAACCCACCCTAACAGGTCCTCTTTTCCGCTCTCTCTCTCTGGTATTCTGGTCCTTAATACTTTGCATAACCTGGCTTCAAGTGCACTTCTGAACTTTGTAACGATGGGATTAACAAATTTTAGTTGTTTTGTATTCTGGCACCGGACTTGGTTATTTACGTGGCATCGTTGAACGACCCCATTGACTTGAAGCAGCGCTTCTGAATAAGCTGGTGCCCTGCTTTTAGCTTTAAGTAGCGCTTTATAAATTTGGAGATTACGATAACATAATGGGAAATTTCTCAGCGACAATCGTGTGCGAATAATTTGAACACCAAAATGAATTGCACATCAATTAGTGACGCAACAAAGATACATTGTGTCGACTTGCTATGAAGAAAAGTCAAGTGTATGATATGCACCAACTATAACACTCTATTTGCTATGTACACATGCGACTTGAAAACGCCAAAAAAACACGGGAACAGCGATTGCAAGATGAACTGAAAACACATGCAGGTCTTCGCATATGATATGATTTGCATTATTATGTCCAAAACCAGACAAAAAACCCTTGACTCTGCAGGACTTCAAACGGTAAGAAAATTTCGAGATATAGTTCACTGAAATCAAGTCTGCGTAAAAGCTGCAGTATCTTGGGCCTCGAAATCGCCACTTTAGCGCTATATCGAGGTGTAATTATGTAAAACACTTGCGAGTCATAATCTTAAAACTAGACTTCGGAGTCCTCAGCCAATAAATAACACATTGCTACTGATAGTTCCACCAACCAATTAATAGAATGCTACTGAGAGTCTCATTGGCTAGTTGCTACGGATAGCCATCAGCCAATTAATAGACTGCTATCGATAGTCTCATTAACCAATTAACATATTGCTCCTGATTGCAGTGACATAAACACTTTCCGAATGCTGAGCGTTCGGTAGATCGGGGTGACTCCATTTTAATCACCCATTAGTGTTGAGACATAGACTAACAGTTCGTTCAGTTCATGCTTTTAAACTCCGACAGAAGCTTTAAAAAGTCTCACCCTCAAAGAATATCCGTCAATGTATGTCCATTGTATTATAATATGCTTCCATCTCATCGCACGCAGTTGTAACAAAGCAAAACAATTGTTTAATGTCGTTCAAAATCCCCCCAAAAGCTTATAATCGTCAACATCTCGTCGGCCTAAACTCGTAAGTCAATTTTAAAGCTTATTTTTAAACATGCATTATTACAGAAAATACTGTAGGCTCTATTTGATTTTAAAACAATTCAACACCAGCAAAAATGTTGAATTCATAATTGACATAGGTTATCGCACGTCAGGAGAATCCTTGAAATCAGTAATCACGTAATTAGGCGTATTCTTCTGCCGTATAAAACTTTCGAAAGAAACCAGTGCTAATAAAATTATTTTTACGAAGCAGTGTTCATAAAACCAGGCTACGCCGATAATCTTATAGTTCGGAACGATTAGACTAATCTAATCGTCGCCTTCAACAAGCTACGGAAATTGAAGATTAAGTACGCTAACAGAAATTCCAAAGAAAGTTGATTAATGATTAGTTAAGCCTACCACTTAAATAAGCGTAGCCTACTAATTTTTGCCAAATAAATTTATAATGAAAAGTTGCGGGGCGCATTTCAAAAGCTTTGAAAATGATTGTATTTCAGACTAAAATTAATTGTTATCCAAATCTGTTGGAAAACTTCATAGAAATACTATGTTAATTAACGGCCGCTCTTGTTCCCGCGATCACCCAGACATTGGCAACAAGGAACAGCCAGATGTCTTCTCGAGTACGGCGACAGCACCAGCAGGTGTCACATGTCGGCTGCTCGTTACCCTCACGTTTCAAACACTTCATATTTTAATTCTCACCCATCCGTAGTCAGTTGATTATAAATCTCACCTGTCCAGAGTGAGCTGATTAAAATTCTCAGGTGTTCGATTGTCAGTCGTTAACAGTTCTTACCTGCTGCACCAAGTAAAGGATTGCTTTGGGAAGAAGGATTGACACTTGAAGAAAATCCGTCCTGAATCTATAGGACATCAGAGACCCGTAGTCTTCGAAAGGTAGTCGTGCTTGTGGTCACTGGCAGCTGACCGCGGAATGGTCAGCGCTTTCAGGTGGACATGACCTTGTATCGTTTGAGGTCAACGTCGCTGTCTCTCGTGCTTAGATATCCGGTAATCAACGGCTTCGGTAGACTTGTCTGCTTTAGGATCTTCGTTGTCGCCTGGGCCGATGCTGTGGGTTCGGACACGTTCTCCACAGATCGGCTCTTCGTGCTCGCCCGACGCGATTCGCTGCCCCCGGCGCCGTGACACTCCTGAAGCACGAGTGCCATGTTCGTGTAGGAACCGTTCTGGTCCTGCAGCAGGAACTGGCGATGCGGAACGATGACGCCGTCCGATGCGGTGCTCTCGACAGACGTCGGCCGGTGCCACTGGTGGCTGCGGGAACTGCGGCTGCTCTGCAGACTCTGGAAACTCTGGATGCTACGGCGCTCGTCGATGTCCTCGAGGACGTTACGGAACGCTCGTGCCACTCGCAGCTACAGAAGCAGACGTACAGGTATACACGTCAGATAACCAAGCAGCATAGAGACGGCGGGGAGGAGAGATGAGGAGAGGAGAGGAGAGGAGAGGAGAGGAGATTAGAGGAGATTAGAGTAGAGGAAAGGACAGGACAGGACAGGACAGGAGACGACACGAGTGGAGAGGAGAGGATATGAGAGGAGAGGAGAGGAGAAGACAGGACAGGACAGGAAACGACACGAGAGGAGAGGAGAGGATAGGATAGGAGAGGAGAGGCGAGGAGAGGAGAGGAAATCGGAGGAGAGAAGAGGAGAGGAGAGGACATGGAGAGGACATGGAGAGGAGAGGAGAGGAGACTAGAGAAGAGGATAGCAGAACAGAACAGAGCAGAACAGAACAAAACAGATTAGAGAAGATGAGAGAAGACGAGATGAGAGGAAATTAGATGGGATTAGAGGAAAGAAGAGGAGGTGAGGTGAGATGAGATTAGAGGAGAAGAGAGAGAGAAGAGGATAAGAGAGGAGAGGAAAGGAGAGCAGAGAAGAAGAGAGGAGAGGAGAGAAGAGAAGAGACAGGGATAACGGAGAGAACAAGGCAGCAAAGCAAAGCAAAACAGTGGAGACTTGGCTGCGAAGTACCTGATGTTGTAGTCGGGTGATGCCACGGATCCAAAGAATCTGACCTCGTTGACCCGTGTCATCGGATAGATCATCCATCGGTTCGATCCGTCTCTCGATCATTTCGATCTCCTGCGGCGAAGCGGATCCCATCGTCAGGTTACGAGGCAAACGATGCGTTGGAATCGACGTCACCAGCTACACACAAGCACAAGACATTACTGTCTTTCAATCACAACTGCTCAGCGCCATCGACTGATGCTTAGTCACTAGACTGGAACTTAATAAATGCAGAAATAATAATAATAATAATAATAATAATAATAATAATAATAATAATAACACGCCGTCACCAGCCGAAGGTTTAGAAAGCCTAAATCTATTGACCACACTTAGTAACAAATGTGTTATAGTAAAATTCAGTTCTTCTCTGTTAACAACCAAAAGAAAGGTCTGACTGGTGTGATCTTGTCAACCTACATCTCCAGACAGATTAAGCACATAATTGAGAGAGTGTTCAGTTGTGCCCTCTAGCGAACAAACTAAAAGACTGTTACTGCCATCTGTTGAATGTCTAATACTAACCGCTCCGTGTAAACTTCTTGAACCTCTGTAATGTTTACACGAAGAGACTGTATTGATGTACCGACCTGACCCCAGATGAGTTCTCCAGCACCCAGCAAGAGACACCACATCCACTGATCGATCGTCAGCTTCGTCGTGGAAAAGGCGGCTCCGCCAAACTGAACTATAAAAATCTGTCGACAAACAGTGACATTTGCAGAAAGAAGGAAATCGAATACACTTTAAAGCTAACATCAGCTACGCGCGTCCTTCAAGGCGCCTCTGAGCATGACGACGCTGGTTCACATACCCATCGTGGCTTTATTTTAATTATCTAGATCTCGGACTAGAAGGTCCGTATACGAGGACCTTAAAAGGCGGGGCCAGTACATCGCAGGACTTGCCGTTTACTTCCGGGCTTACGCCGGTACTCGATGACAGAGGCACGGTGTGCGCAAACAACTTGACCCGGGTCGTTACACAGAATCGAAACCGCAACCGCACGATCATTGACGAAACGCGTTACCGATAGACCACCGTGCCTCACTGCTACTAGTACACATACATTTAAAGACGATGTAGGAACGTAGGCTATATAATACCTGAGCAATGACTGTGCTGATCCATATCCCGATGAAGACTGGATTGCGGTTGAGTCCCTCGAAGACGTTTCTCTGGCCGTGGATCTTCCGGGCGTTGATCTCATTAAAGAGAGTCATCATGACGAATGCGTTGAAGATGATCGTGAAGTGTTGGGTCGGCGAACTGCTCAGCCCCACCTCTCGACCGCTATCCACGTCGAACATCGCATCGCCTTCGCAGATACAGAACACAGTAATGGTCGTGGTCGTAATCGTAAACTCGAAATTTCTAAAGCGCTAGTTAAAAGCTAAATGCAGAGAGAGAGAGAGAGAGACAGACAGACAGACAGAGAAAGAGAGAGAGAGAGGGAGGGAGATAAAGAGAGAAGGGGAGAGGAGCTGTTAGGGTGGGTTGTGTTTAAATCTAGTCAATTCTGGTCACCTTCGGAGACAAAGCAACTTATAATGTTCTAGACTAGTCTTGACTGGTCGAGTATGGACTAGTCTAGTCTAGATTAGACCGGACCATGCAAGGCAAGATTAGACCAGAGCATACTAGACTAGACTATAAATGTAGAAGAGACTAAGGCAAACAAAACTAAGCTAGTCCAGAGTCGACCAGACCAGTCTAGACCAAAACAGAACAGACTAAACTTGTCTAGTCTAGACCAGACCCAGAAAACACATGACTAGACTAGACTAGGCTAAGAAGACTAGACTAGGAAACCATATACTCAAATAGTTAGCTACATTGGTTAACGCGTACGTCAAGATGCCTCTGTGCGTGAGGATGCCGGTTCACATACCGATTATGGCTATATTTTAGAGATTTAAATCTCGGGCTAGCACGATCCGTACACAGGGACCTTCACTAGCGTGGCACCCATTCAAACCGGCAGCGGTGGTGAAGGATCTCACCCAATACACTAACTGAAACATGAGCAATGTCGAGGCCATAAGGTCTCTACAGAAAAAGTGCACATTTACATTTATGTGTGAAAAACTTGCAATTTTAAACGTGATGCATGTTAGTTGTTAAAAAAACAGGCCTTGTATCGCGCAGTGACCTTTTCGACATGAGCGGAACTGACCAGCGTATAGGATGACGAACACGATGACCAGCTGGTAGATGGCGTGACCAATGATGTTCTTCATCATCGTTCGAGAGATGAGAGGCTTCGCCCGTCCGTAAGGCTTCCTGTTGAGCAGTTCCTCCGATGGCAGCTCCGTGGCCAGAGCGAGTGAGGCCAGCGTGTCCATGATCAGGTTCACCCACAACATCTGGATCGCCTTCAGAGGCGAGTCCTTGCCAAACAGACAT
This sequence comes from Norana najaformis, assembly GCA_964023275.1. Taxonomy (NCBI): domain Eukaryota; kingdom Metazoa; phylum Annelida; class Clitellata; order Crassiclitellata; family Hormogastridae; genus Norana; species Norana najaformis. The sequence goes on from OZ029918.1 coordinate 1,670,574, forward strand.
CCCGCAACAACTTGTCAGAATGTTTGTGTGAATATTTATACAGCACATGTTGAATATTGTTGTTATTATTATTATTATTATTATTATTATTATTATTATTATTATTATTATTATTATTATCAGATATTTTTATCGTGCTAATTTATGAATTCGCCTCAAAAGCGTGGGCAACTGGGAAAAGATGTCTTCAATTGTTTTTGAAATTAAATAAAAGAAAGAGAAGTATTCCTCAAAGCTTGTGGTGGTGAATTCCACAGATGTACCCCTGAAAGGAGATATTTAACTACTTCCTAGGTCAATGGCCACTTAAGCTCGAGCCCATCTAGTCTTTTCGTGTGTTTGATCGTCATCATGGAACAGTCATCATGGAACAGTCATCATGGAGCAGTCATCATGGAACAGTCATCATGGAACAGTCGTCATGGAACAGTCGTCATGGAACAGTCATCATGGAACAGTCATCATGGAACAGTCATCATGGAACAGTCATCATGGAACAGTCATCATGGAACAGTCATCATGGAACAGTCCACCGTTGCAGTTGCGCAATGTTGCATAAGACTCTGTACAGGAAGCATTTGTAAACTGTCTCAAAATGCTCTTATTAGGTACTTAAAAGACGCTATATAAAGTGTCCTAATGCATACAGATGTAATAAAATACATACATCAAGGATCAAGTTTAGTAACAGGAAGCGGAAGTGAAACAAGAAGCGAAACAAGATCTGTTTCGGTTTATGTTGCTGTTATGTTAAGCTTTACTATATCATGTTAAGTTATGTTATTGTTATGTTATGTCGTTATCTTATATTGTGTTACGTTATGCTATATGTTATGATGCTTTGTTCTGCTATGGTATGCTTAAGTTATGTCGTTATGATATGCTGTTATGTTATGCCATGTCGTTATGCTATGTTATGTCGTCGTGTTATGCTTTTCCTCTTATCTCTCTTTCTGCTCCAATCCCAAACATCACCCCCCCCCCCCCGTAGCTGCCACGCTGTCTCTCTGCCTGACTCTTGGATCTTGACCTGGAACGGAACACATTTCCCTATCGATTTTGTTTTGACTGAGCGCCTGTGAATAAGCTGGTCCCCGCGACGTGGTTTTCGTTGGGCGCTGTAGAAATCTCGGGATTACGATTACGATTACGATGTCGTTATGTTATGTTATGTCATGCCGTTATATTTTACTGCTATTTTACTGTTATGTTATGTTAACCTTGATGGCGCATGCGCCGAGGAAAGCGACAATAACGGCGACGATGTTGACGGTCAGCTGGAACTGGAGGAACTTAGCGATGCTATCGTAAACATTTCTACCCCACATGACGGCCTTAACGATGCTCGTGAAGTTATCGTCCGTCAGAATGATATCTGAAGCTTCCTTTGCCACGTCCGTCCCTGCGATTCCCTACACAAGCAGACAGACAGACAGACAGAAGCCATGACACACAGACAGGCAGACAGACAGACGCAATTCCAGGTCACAGTCCGCTATGTAGAGTGGCTTCTAACACTTTAACTCAAAAGTGAAGACACTACTCTTCCACAAACCCTATCCTGATCCTTCCTCTTTCCCTTATTTCATTTTTTTTTTGATTAGCTTCGATCAGCTTACCCCATCTTCTTACATGGGCACAGCACAACAAATTCCAGTTACCCCATATCTCAGATTCTGCCTACCCTAAACAAAACTTAAACAAACAAGCATTCTGTAGCTCCTCTTCCAAAAGCTCTATAACATTGTGACGTTTTACTCTCTCTCTCTTCTCTCTTTTGTCTTCTGTCAACCGGACTTGGTTCTTGACACGGCATCGTTGGACAACCCCACTGACTAGACGCAGCGGTCGTGAATAAGCTGGTGCCCTGCGCTTAGCCTTAAGTAGCGCATTACAAATTTGGAGTTTACGATTACTGTAAAAGTCGGCACAGAAGTCAACGAAACAGCCTTAGAGGGTAATGAACTTTGAATGCTGACCATAGCGAATGTAACACTCACTGACTGAATGAATGAATGACTGATTGACTGAATGAATGCTACAATGTTAGCGGATGTATTGAATGCTGACCATAGCGAATGTAACACTGATTGACTGAATTAATGAATGAATGACTGACTGAATGAATGAATGACTGATTGACTGAATGTTACAATGTTAGCGGATGTGTTGAATGCTGACCATAGCGAATCCAACGTCGGCCTTCTTCAAGGCTGGTCCGTCGTTAGTACCGTCGCCCGTGACCGCAACGATCTCCCGATGGGGGTTCAGCTTGCTCTCGATGATTCCCTTGACGAGGGTGTACTTGTCCAGGGGGGATGACCTCGCCAGGACCCGTAGCCGCGGCCACACCTTGTCCAGGAGATCCTGCCGCACCTGCATCGATGCCAACATAAACAGTGACCACGACTAAGCGTTGCTTCATTCATTCATTCAATCAGTCAGTCACTCACTCAGTCAGTCAGTCAGTCAGTCAGTCAGTAAGTCAGTCAGTCAGTCAGAATATTCGATGGAAGTTCTGAAGTAAAGTTTACTGTAAATCTACTGTGTTGCGGTCATTTATCTAGAAGTTTAACTGATTATTATCGTAATCATAAACTCGAAATTTCTAAAGCACCACTTAAAAGCTAAGCGCAGGGCACCAGCTTATTCACGGGCGCTGCGTCAAGTCAGTGGGGTTCTCCAAAGATGCCATGACTGATACCGGTTCATCGGGTCCGTCCCTGATCAGTCGGTTGAACTCCTTGCCGTCGATAACAAGGAAATCGTCGCCTGGCTTCAGAATTCCACATTTGAAGGCGATAGAACGAGCCGTGTTGATGTTGTCTCCCGTCACCATGCGAACCGTGATGCCCGAACGCTGACATTTGCGAATGGCATCCGGTACCTACCGATAACAAAGTGGCATTTGGCCATATGCCGATAAGTAGTTTACTGGCATTTGTCTAGGCGACACTAGGGCATATGTTGTTGAAAATCAGCATTATTGGCATTTTACAATATGGCATATGGGCATCTGCGAATAAAAAAGTAGTTAATGGCATTTAATAACATGGTATTTGGCACCTGTTGATAAACAATAAATAACTTGTTTTAACCACATGGCATTTGGGCATCTTTCAAAAACAGTATTACTGACATTTATGAATGACATCGGGAACGTGCTGATAAAAAGTTCACTGACATTTAGCCAAATGGCATTTTGAGCATCTGTGTAAATACGTACTTGTAAATTTATGTACCAGTTTAAGTGAATCTTACATAAAATGTCTCACAAACATACATACAGGTATTAGAGTGTTTTAAGAATAAGTTCAACCGCATGCAACTGAGAGCTATTTCGGCAGTCGAACATACAACGCCTTAAGCAATTAAATGGGTTAAATTAAGCAATTAAATGAGTCAGATTAAGCAATTAAATGAGTAGATTAAGCAATTAAATTAGTTAAATTAAGTAATTAATACGTCAATTAATGGCTTTACCTCTGGTCTAACGGGATCTTCAATTCCGACGATAGCCAAACATGTTAAGTTAGAGACAATTGATGCTTCATCGTCCCAGTTGGGTTCTTCCAAGATTGGGTCCTCGTTGATTCCAGGCTTCCCTACGTAAGTAAGCAACCAAGTAAGCAAGCAAGCAAGTAAGTAAGTAAGTAAGCTAAGTAAGTAATACATCTGTACCTGACGTATTTCGTTATGACATCTTTACGGCAAAGTCACCTGTAACGAAGTTCTTGTATGCGAGGCAGATGGTGCGGAGTCCGTTGGTTGCCATTGGCTCGATGACGTTCTGGACGATCGCCTCTTGGTCACTGGCCTGGAACCTCTTCACTTCACCACTAGCACCACGAATCCAGTTACACCTGCGTTCCATCGTCGCAATAATACAATGCACAACGATATACAATGCAATGCAATGCAATAATTGATATAAAACAATTCAGAAGAAAGGCTGCATAGACAGACAGACATACATACATACAGACAGGCAGACAGATGGGTAGGTAGGTCAGGAGCTAGGTATGTAGGTATGTAGTATGTACTACTACGCACATGCATACGAACGTACATACATATGCACATACATACATACATTCATACATCATACATACATACATACATACATACATACATATACATACATACATAGAGACATACATACATACATTCATACATACATACATACACACATACATACATACATTCATACATCATACATACATACATACATACATACATATACATACATACATAGAGACATACATACATACATTCATACATACATACATACATACATATACATACATATATAGAGACATACATACATACACACATACATACATACATTCATACATTCATACATACATTCATACATACATTCATACATACATACATATACATACATACATAGAGACATACATACATACATTCATACATACATACATACACACATACATACATACATTCATACATCATACATACATACATACATACATATACATACATACATAGAGACATACATACATACATTCATACATACATACATACATACATATACATACATATATAGAGACATACATACATACACACATACATACATACATTCATACATACATACATTCATACATACATACATAGAGACATACATACATACACACATACATACATACATACATACATTCATACATACATACACACATACATACATACATTCATACATACATACATACATACATTCATACATACATACACACATACATACATACATACATGCATTGCTCAGCGTTATCCCGGTTCTTCTTACTTTTGAAGGACAATCTCAGAGGCTCCCTTCGTCAACAGCTGGTATCCTCCTCCTCCGGGGGAGGAGGAGGAGCCTGGAATCACTGTACTCATCGACTTCCTGATGGAGTTGAACGTGTAGACCTTGTGAATCCTCTCTTCGGGAACCTCTTCCCTGACCGCCTCGTAGCTCTGGCCAAGGTCAAGGACGAACCCGAGGAGGGCGCACTCCGTCTTGTTGCCGACCTGTTTCGGTAGGTCGCCCTTGTTATCGGGCGGCTGTGAAACCCAACGGAAAACAGAGCTAAGCGGAATTTTTTATAGACCCGTTAAAAAGTAAAACACTTATCTACGTGCGAACTCCTCTGAAGATGTCATCATCATCATCGTCGTCGTCATCATCATCATCTCCATCATACAACCACCATAATCATAAACATCGTCGTCGTCATCTTCCTCTTCTTTTTCCTCCTCCTCCTCCTTCTGCTCCTCCTCCTCATTATCATTAGCTACTACTACTACTGCTACTACCACTACCACTACCACTACTACTACTACTACTGTGATTGTTACTATTATTATTATCCATTATTATTATTGTTGCTGTTGTTGTTGTTGCTGTTGCTGTTGCTGCTGATGTTGCTGTTGCTGTTGCTGTTGTTGTTGTTGTTGTATCCATTTTACATGACCAAACCATCGGCGTCTTGGTTGAACGACTTCACCCAACAGTTGTTTGCGTATCCAAGGTCGTATTTCATTTCGTCATCTTAGAAGACATAAGTCAAATTTAGCTTTTGAGTATTCTAACCATCAGGTCCCTCCCTGGTCATCGCCTGACCACTACTGTCCAGTGACTTATGCCTACCAGAACTCGTGATGTGTATCCGCTGTTGATGGAGATGAGCTTGACCAGCAGGTGACCAATGTCCGGCGGAAGGTCAGTGAACCTCGGAGTGTTCTTAAAATGGCGACCTACAACCCGGAAACAAAATCGTTCAATACTGAAGACGTTTCTGGCGCTAGATGGCGCTCGGTTACTACATTGATATTGGCAGACACCTTTCTTTAAAGTATCTGTATAACAGTAATGTTAAACATTATAACGACTATCACTGCACTGTAATTAAATAGATGGCAGTAGCAGTAATGGACTTCTTAGTTTGTTCGTTAGAGGGCAGAGGTGTGCACTCTTACAGTGATGTATAGTTTGTGTTTGACTATGACTAAAGGAGACCTTCCGGATTTTGATTTGTTAAAGAAAATAATTAAACATCGTGTGTATATTCGCTGATTAACTTTATCATAATGCAGGCCAACTGTGACATAATTCATAGTAATTATTGCATTAAATGTTTTATCGCTGAGAAGGTAAGGTAAGGTCGACGTCCACGACGAAGGCAGCCATAAGATGTTGTTAAACACTCGATGCTACTAATATTAAGCCGCATTTAGACACCGTTAAATCATTTCTCTTCAACGGTATAAGGCTATTATTTCGTCCAATCATTTTTGATAACTCCGCCACTGCCTTGTTTGGGGGTAGTGCCAGTCCCAAGCCTGGATAAAGGAGGAGGGTGACGTTAAAGCTGTCGTTAAACTGAGGAACTACAATCATTTAGATAAAATCTTCTTCATAAATACTTAGTAACTGAATTTGCAGTCCACTTGCTCTTTAAATAGCAACACTGTTAACTGTTTAATTGTTTGTTTGCTAAATTGCTGATTTATGATATGACGTTAACGGATATGATGATGCCATGAGATGTCGTTAAACTGAAGATTAATAAATCATTGGATTCCGTTCTTCGAATTTCGTATGTAAACAATGTCCATGTCAACAGCCCATGCAGCCATAAGATGTCCCTAAACAATTGGTACTACTAATAATATTAAACAGTATTTAGACACCTTTAAATCATTTATTTCCCTAGTTATAAAATCGTCACTTTCGTCCATTCAGTATCATTGAAAGTTCCAACGCTCTGTATAACTCTTGTAGTCAACCACTGCCTTGTTTGGGGCAGTGCCAGTCCCAAGCCTGGATAAAGGAGGAGGGCGACGTCAACGGCCTTTGATGCCATAAGGTGTCGTTAAACTGAGGAACCACTACTACTACTCATGCTGGGAAATTTGGGGCCCAACTCTATTTATTTAAATAAGCCCCCTCACAAAACTCTAATGAGATCATACCAGGATTACCCCCAAAAGGAACCGCCCTTGTACGCATAGTATTGAGAGAATTTATTTGGCGCCTGACAGACCGACCTCCAATGTAGCTCTGGACAACCGTCATGCGATTCGTGGTCAGGGTACCAGTCTTGTCGGAGCAAATGGCCGTCGCGTTTCCCATCGTCTCGCAGGCGTCGAGATGTCGGACTAAGTTGTTGTCGTGCATCATTTTCTGTTTAGAGATTTAAAAAAACAACTGTAATCGTGAAATCGAAATTTCTAATTAAAAGCTAAGCAGAAAACAGATCCAATTGCAATTTATATAGTTAGCGACCATTAAGTTATCTAATAATAATAATAATAGTAGTAGTAGTAGTAGTAATAATAATAATAATAATAATAATAATAATAATAATAATAATAATAATAATAATACATGTAATAGGCCCTATAAATGGTTTGGGTATGACCTTTCTCACAGACTTTGGACGTATAGTGTCCCTCATATCCGGAGATGGTAGAGAAACAGGTTACCTCTTTCAACGCTTGTCTACAACATTACAGCGTTTCAATGCAGTCGCCTTCCACGGTACATTTGTGATGCCGAATCCAGACTAGGATTAGCCGCTCCAGAATCCCTCTCTCTCCTTTTCTCCGGAAATTTTTGAACAACCAAAGGATTATACTTACCTTGGTAAAAAAAATTAATATTAATAATAATAATAACAATAATATGTAAATTACATAACCAGTATTAAATGTGTGTGTAATATACGAACTGATTGTACCATAATAATAATAATAATAATAATAATAATAATAATAATAATAATAATAATAATAATAATAATAATAGTAATATTAATAATAATAATAATAATAATAGTAATAATAATAATAATAATAGTAATAATAATAATAACAATAAAAATAATAATAATAACAATAATAATAACAATAATATTAATAGTAATGGTAACAGTAGCAGAAGACCCAGACTATAATTTACAACAATACCCTACACTACGCAGCACTGGACTGGACTGGACGACGTACCCTGACGGAGTAGGCGAGTGCGAGGGTGACAGCCAACGGGAGACCCTCGGGTACAGCGACGACAAGTACTGTGACGCCGATGATGAAGAACCGTACGAAGTGCTGGAAGTATTCGAGGTGCCACGGCTTCTTCTGCACGGCAAACGTCTCGATGGAGAAGCGGAGGATGAGGATGAGCACCGTTACCACGGCAACCGCCGTGCCTGCATCATCAACGTCAGCTCAGGTGAAAGCGTTGTGAAAATAAGTAAGTAAGCTTGTGTGATTTATGAGAAATCGTTGCACACTGACCCGTGAAGAAGTGTTAGTTTTGATTCAGCGTGAAGTACTCGTTCCGTGTTTTTATTTAGGATTCAATCCTAAACACCACCCACCGTAGCCGTCTGACTCTTGGGTCTTGACCTGGGACCGAATTCTTCCTGTCTATCAATTCTGTTTTGACTGAGCGCCTGCGAATAAGTTGGTTCCATCGACTTAGCTATCGTCGGGCGCTGTAGAAATCTCGAGCTTACGATTACGATATACAGAAAGGCACGTAAGCCAATGTTCTCGATAAAACTAGCCCATTAATTTCAAACACCATCCACCGTAGCCGTCCGTCTATCTGACTGCCTGACTCTTCGATCTTGATCTGGAACCGAACCCTTTTGCCTATCGATTTTGTTTTGACTGAGCACTTGTGAATAAGCTGGTTCCCGCGACTAAGCTTTCGTTGGGCGCTGTAGAAATCTCGAGATTACGATTACGATTAACAGCTTCTGAGAAACTTCATCAGCCTGCTGAAACGACGGTAATCGAAATCGTAATTCCGAAATTTCTACAGCGCCCAACGAAAGCCGTGCCGAGGGGACCAGCTTATTCACTGGCGCTCAGTCAAAACAAAATCGATAGGTAAAAGGGTTCGGTTCCAGGTCAAGATCCAAAAGTCAGACGGAGAGACAGCGTGGCAGATATGGGGGATGGTTTTCGGGGTTGGAGAGGAGAGAGAGATAAGAGGAAGAAGGGGTGTACACTGTTTACCTGCGTAGCCGATTTGTATGGCTAACTTCGTCAGCTTCGCTTGTAGAACAGACTTCTCCTTTCGTCCCGACTTCACGGGGGCGACTTTATTTGCCGTCTGCGCATCGCCGTCATCGACCTAAACCGTAAAACACAGGCTTTAGTCAACTACGCGGCAGAACGTACTTAACTGGGTGAGGTTTAATAACGTCTGTTCTGAATTATAGCCTTCCTGCACCGAGTCTAAAGAGGTGCGTCTCGCGAAAGAGCGACACATTGTCTGAAAATTACGGACGGTTTGACAATAGCTACTCAGCATGGTGGATTATTGTTCTGGACGTTAGTGAGCCATATTTCACCGACGCCCACACACACACACACACACACACACACACACACACACGCACGCACGCACACAAACACACAAATGCACACATAAACACACACACAAAAATACACACATAAACACACACACACATACACACAAATACACAGGGACACACACACGCTCACACACACAAACACAAAAACCCACACACAAACACAAAAACACACGCACAAACACACACACTCATCCACGAGACTGCCTTTGCATCGCCCAACTGTTGAGAGTCGGTTGCTTTGTTTGCTGACAGGCGGGTCGTATCTCCTCCTCCTCCACCTCCTCCTCCTCCTACTCCACCTCCTCCTCCACCTCCTCCTCCTCCTTCTCTGCTGTTTGGTCATTTATTACGTTGGGAAGAACAGGGAATTGGTTGATAGATAAGGCAAATAAACCGAGGCAAATAGACGGACAGATAAACATAGACACAAATATAGAGATAGACAGAGAGACAGACACACAGACAGACAGCAGACAGACTGAATGGCTGTCTGTCTGTCTGACTGACAGACAGACAGACAGACAGACAGGCTCAATGACTCAATGACTGACTGAATGACTGAATGACTGACTAAATGACTGACTGACTAAATTTCTTACTAACAGAAATACTGACTGACTGACTGACTGACTGACTGACTGGACTACCATCACGTGACATGACTCGCCATATCCCGATGCCTGTGTCCCTGAACTGTTGGATTTCACCCTGGCTTCTTCAAAGAATTACGATTTTTGACATCGGTTCTAGTTGAAGCGACCATCGCTTGATGCATTAACGGCGCTATAGAAGTCGTTCGGTTACATCAGAGCAAAACCTGCACTCGGTCTGTGTCTGGCGTCTTGACGGTTGTGACGATGACGTGACCTTCGGTGACGTCACTGGTGCTGCCAAAGTGAGAATTCTGACCTCGATAGACAACTTTCTCCGATCCGCATTGATCAGAAGCTGCAGTGGAATGATTTCAATCAAGCATTCAATCGATAGATGAGTCGGTCGGTCGGTCAGAAAGTAAAAGAAACACGCTATCGCATGGATTGATGAATGGAAGAAAGGAAGGAAGGAAGGAAGGAAGGAGGGAAGGAAGGAAGGAAGGAGGGAAGGAAGGAAGGAAGGAAGGAAGGAAGGAGGGAAGGAAGGGAGGAAGGAAGGAAGGAAGGAAGGAAAGAGGGAAGGAAGGAAGGAAGGAAGGAGGGAAGGAAGGAAGGAAGGAAGGAAGGAAGGAAGAAGGGAAGGAAGGGAGGAAGGAAGGAAGGAAGGAAGGAGGGAAGGAAGGAAGGAAGGAAGGAGAGAAGGAAGGGAGGAAGGACGGAAGGAAAGAGGGAAGGAAGGAAGGAGGGAAGGAAGGGAGGAAGGAAGGAAGGAAGGAGGGAAGGAAGGAAGGAAGGAAGGAGAGAAGGAAGGGAGGAAGGACGGAAGGAAAGAGGGAAGGAAGGAAGGAAGGAAAGAAGGAAGGAAGGAAGGAAGGAAAGAAGGAAAGAGGGAAGGAAGGAGGGAAGGAAGGGAGGAAGGAAGGAAGGAAGGAAGGAAAGAGGGAAGGAAGGAAGGAAGGAAGGAAGGGGGGAAGGAAGGAAGGAAGGAAGGAAGGAAGGAAGAAGGGAATGAAGGGAGGAAGGAAGGAAGGAAGGAAGGAGGGAAGGAAGGAAGGAAGGAAGGAGAGAAGGAAGGGAGGAAGGACGGAAGGAAAGAGGGAAGGAAGGAAGGAGGGAAGGAAGGGAGGAAGGAAGGAAGGAAGGAGGGAAGGAAGGAAGGAAGGAAGGAAGGAGAGAAGGAAGGGAGGAAGGACGGAAGGAAAGAGGGAAGGAAGGAAGGAAGGAAAGAAGGAAGGAAGGAAGGAAGGAAAGAAGGAAAGAGGGAAGGAAGGAAGGGAGGGAGGGAGGAAGGAAGGAAGGAAGGAAGGAATAAGCGAAGAAATGAAGAAACGAACGAAATTCATTTGCATCCTTGACCATCACTTTTTGCAAACCCTAAGAGCTGAAGATGATGATGAAGACGACGACCATGATAATAATGATGATGTCGGGGAGCAGGAGAAGGATGTTGTTGTTGTTGATGAGGACGATAACGATGATGAATATGACTTTGATGACGCGAAGGAGAATGATGTTGTTGATGATGATTATGAAGACGCACAACAACGACGATGATAATGATGATGATGACGACGATGATGATAATTATAAGAGTACTGTTTGTCTTTGGCTGGTCAGTTTCCTTGCTTTCTTGTGTGGCACCCAGCAGCGAGAGGATGATTCCGGTCTGCGAATTGACCCCAACCGCTGTAACCACCATCTTGCCGCTGCCTTCCATCACGTGGGTGCCTGCAGCAGAAGCCATCCCGTCCGAGTCGCGCTATCACCTGGTCAGGTCTAAGGTCAGGGGTCAAAGGTCACGTCAGGTCACCTGAGGTCGTGAACTCGCACGTCGCCGCATGTGGCCAACATCTTTCATACACTTCGCTATAATAGTAGTAGTGGGAGTGGTAGTAGTAGTAGTTGTAGTTCATATTTCGGGTATGTGCTACGAAAGAGTGGAGACTGCTTAGAGAGAGATCATCCATGGCACAATTCCTGGATCCCGAGCTCAAGGAAGACCCTAGATGGAATGGATCGATAACTTGAAGTCGTGGATTGAATTATCGGTCGACCAGTTATTACAGGAGACAAGGGACAGAAGCAGGTGGCACAGAGATATGTCCGTGGTGCAGCCAATCCTCGGCTCAGGACGGTTGAAGACAAGACAAGACAAGTTGAAAAGAAATGATTAAAAGCTGACTAGCTCCAATTTAACGTTGTTAATAAAATCGAGTGTTATGGTCAATATTTAGCTGTTGACGTCGATATAAATTTACCAAAACGGCTTGTAACTAGCAGCGCTGAAAAACTAGATTATTATTAGTAGTAGTTCCTCAGTTTAACACAGCTTATGGCATCAACGGCCATTGCTGTCGCCCTCCTCCTTTATTCAGGCTTGGGACTGGCAATACCCCCAAAACGACGGTCGTATACCGTTGGAAGGAACTGATTTAAAGGTGTTTTAATGCAGTTTAATATTATTAATATTATCGAGTGTTCTAGTAACCATTTAGCTGTTGACGTCGATATAAATAAACCAAACACTACATCTAAGAAATAATAATATAGTAATAACGAGCGGTTGAACGAAAAGACGTTCTTATACCGTTCGAAAGAACTGATTTAAAGGTGTCTAAATGCAGTTTAATATTATTTATAGTATCGAGTGTTATGGACGCCATGGGCCGTTGACGTCGACCTAGCCTTACTGGTTTAATTACAGCCGATGATTAAACGCAGTTAATGAACGTCAGTCGCTCCCGTTTTAAAGGTGTCTAAAGTGAGCATTATAACAGCCCTGGTTTAGCGACACCATGCGGCTGCCAGAGCCATTAACATCGACCTTAACTTACCTCATAGAATTTTTAACCGTTTATTCTCGATGTAGCAGAGAGTCGTTTGAGCTCGACTAGCAATTGTGGTGCGTTGGTTGAGTGGGTTGGTGGCCAACCACAGACAGAGAGGAGGGATTAGAGTCCTAGGGGCGGATGCATGAACGACGGTGGATACACTGCGGCTAATGCACTCCGTCCTTTAAGCTCCGAATCCCATAAATAAATAGAATTGGCCTGAAATAGTTACAGTTGCTCTTGGCGCAAGCGTTCCTGCTGCGGATGGGGGTAGGACACTGAGACGTCATCAAGACAGTGACCGCTAGAGAGAGAGATATATATATAGATAGAGACAGAGAGACAGAGACAGACAGAGACAGACACAGAGACAGACAGAGAGACAGACGGAGAGACAGACGGAGAGACAGACAGAGAGACAGAGACAGAGACAGACAGACAGACAGACAGACACAGAGACAGACAGAGACAGAGTCAGAGACAGAAACAGAGAGACAGAGAGTCAGAGAGACAAAGAGAGAGACAGAGACAAAGAGAGACAGAGAAACAGAGAGACAGACAAGCAGATAGGCAGACAAGCAGATAGGCAGACAAGCAGACAGACAGGCGGACAGGCAGGCAGGCAGACATATAGACAAACAGACAGAGATACAGAGAAAAAGGCAGAGAGAGAGAGAGAAACCTGAAAGCAGCATCGGATCGGTGGATTCACTCTTCCTCACGTGGTCTGACTCCCCTGTCAACGAACTCTCGTCGATTTTGAGGTCATTGCACTGAATGATGACGCCATCTGCAGGCAACAAATCACCTGCACAGAGGACAAAACACCCTTAAAATCACCTGCACAGAGGACAAAACACCCTTAAAATCACCTGCACAGAGGACAAAACACCCTTAAAATGCCAGATTAAAAAGTCATAAGAATTTTTGTGCTAAACGACACCTCCTCCGAAATTTTTCTACCCCAAGAAAAATACAAAGAATGGAACTGGAAGCCCAGAAAACAGGAGATCGCATATAAGATTAGATTAGATTGGATTGGATTGGATCGGATCAGATTAGATTAGATTAGATACTGTCTGTCTGCCTGACTCATGGATCTTGACTTGGAACCGAACCCTTCCCGTCTATCGATTTTGCTTTGACTGAGCGCCAGTGAATAAGCTGGCTCTCGTGACTTAGCTTTGGTTGGGCGCTGTAGAAATCCGAGCTTACGATTATGATTGCGATTACAATCCGGAAATGGATCAGGTAGGGGGCGGAGTCTGGTCCAAGGAGTGAATCGATGCTGACCGTATTTCACTTGGCAGATGTCGCCAACAACGAGCTCCCCAACCGGAATCTGGAGCAGATCTCCACCGCGAATCGTGGCGAACTTGTGCTCGCGTTCGATCTTGGACTGGAGGCCACGAAACTGCCTCTCCTTACGCCAGTCATTGAAGGCCGTCACGAAGACCACGACGAGAACAGCCACGAGGATGGCCACTCCCTCTATCCAACCCGCCTCCGACTCTTTCTCGTCCACCGACTCTACATACAGGCAGACATACATACATACATACATACATACATACATACATACATACATACATGCGTACACAAAATACATACATACATACAAGCATACATATATATACATACATACATATATACATACATACATATATACATACATACATTCGTACGTACGTACGTAATTACGTACATACATACATATATGCATAGATACATACGAACATACATACTTATATACATACATACATACATATACTTACATGCATACACATACATCATACATACATATATACATACATATATACATACATACATACATAAGTACATAAATAAATAAATACGTACACTCAAACATACATACATACATACATGCATATATACATACATACACTCAAACATACATACATACATACATGCATATATACATACATATATACATAATTTTACATACACACGTAAGTATTCATACATAAGCATACATAACCACAAACATGAATATACATACATAAATATATACATACATAAGTATACACATACACGCATGCATACATAAATACATACACTGTTACACAAATATGGATACATACGTAACTACATACACACATATACTTGCCTGAATACATGCATGCCTTCCTAATTAATTCATTAATTAATTAATTAACGATTTAATCAAACAAATAGGTGCCAGAGGGGGGCATTAGTCTTGCATCAGTTCGTCTGCTAATAACTGGACGTGGAATTCTCGAATGACGAGATTCGTGACGATCTAAAGAAAAATGGCCTTTCTGCGCATATTTGAGGAATCTCACGTGACTGAGGATGGAGATCTTGGACGGGAATTTATATTGCGCCCAGAAAACAAACAGCGAAAATGACCTAACAACACGAAATGCAATGATTACTGTCTGCTTCTATATTTATACATATATATATATATGTATATACATACATATATATATGTATATAAATACATATATATGTATATATAATACATATGTATATATATAATATATATATATACTTCTCTGCCTCCATGTGTGCTTATCTGTCTGCCTTTCTGCCTACCTGTCTGTTTGCCCCTCTGCGTGTATATGTGGCCATTTCTCTCTCTCTGTCTCTCTCTGTCTCTCTCTCTGTATCTTTCTGTGTCTCTCTCTATGTCTCTGTCTCTCTCTCTCTACACACTTGCTAGACATACATATATACATGCTATGCATGCTATACATATATGCATGTATATATAAATATGCTTCCTATACATATATATGCATTTATATACACTCTATATATATCTGTTATACATATATACATATACATACATGCTCTACATATATACACATATATGCACATGATATATTTGCATACATGCATATGTTTGTATATATATATATATATCTCCGTGTGTTAACTTCCTTTGATTCTCCTTTTCCTCTCCCCTCCTCTCCCCAAACGGTCGGCCTAAGTGATGATTTGCCCGTCGGCGCTACCTCCAAACCCCTACAACGAACACCAAGCCATCGATCGCCACCTCACTCATCATCAGAGGATTCGATCTCCTCCTCTTCCTCTTTCTCCTCCTCTATCTCCTCCTTCTCTTCCTCTTCCTCCTCTTTTTCCTCCTCCTCTTCCTCTTCTTCCTCCTCCTTCTCCTCCTCTTCCACCTTCTCCTCCTCCTCTTTCTCCTCTTCTTCCTGCTCCTTCTCCTTCTCTTCCTCCTCCTCCTCCGCTTCCTCCTCCTTCTCTTCTTCCTCTTTCTCCTCTTCTACCTCCTCCTTCTCCTCCTCTTCTTCTTCCTCCTCCTCTTCCTCCTCGTCGTCGTCGTCCTTCTCCTCTTCCTCTTCCTCCTCCTCCCCCGCCCTCCTCCCTCGCCATCTATCGACCGCGAGTGTCTGTCAGTCGTGACATTGCCAGGTATTGGACAGTCAGGCTCCGACCTTCGGCTTCAATAACATCATCCGATGCGACGCCTTGCAAAATAAAGTAATATTCATACGTACGTACATACATACATACATACATACATACATACATACATACATACATACATACATACATACATACATACATACATACATACATACATACATACATACATACATACATACATACATACATACATACATACATACATACATACATACATACATACATACATACATACATACATACATACATACATACATACATACATACATACATACATACATACATACATACATACATACATACATACATACATACATACATACATACATACATACATACATACATACATACATACATACATACATACATACATACATACATACATACATACATACATACATACATACATACATACATACATACATACATACATACATACATACATACATACATACATACATACATACATACATACATACATACATACATACATACATACATACATACATACATACATACATACATACATACATACATACATACATACATACATACATACATACATACATACATACATACATACATACATTACATACATACATACATACATACATACATACATACATACATACATACATACATACATACATACATACATACATACATACATACATACATACATACATGCATACATGCATACATGCATACATGCATACATGCATACATGCATACATGCATACATGCATACATGCATACATGCATACATGCATACATGCATACATGCATACATGCATACATGCATACATGCATACATACATACATACATATCATACATACATACATACATACATACATACATACATACATACATACATACATACATACATGCATACATACATACATACATACATACACATACATACATACATACATACATACATACATACATACATACATGCATACATGCATACATACATACATACATACATACATACATGCATACATGCATACATACATACATGCATGCATGCATACATATCATACATACATACATACATACATACATACATACATACATACATACATACATACATACATACATACATGCATACATACATACATGCATGCATGCATGCATACATACATAGTTACATACATGTATATATACATACATACTTTAAAATACATACATACTGTACATTCATACACACAAATACACCCTTACAAAAATACATACATCTATACATACATATGTATAGACGATGACGACGATTGTGGTGATGACGACGACGATGATGATGATGATGATGACGACGACGACGACGATGGAAGAAGAATAGGAGGTAGAAAGAACCTTGTCGGTCGGTTTCCTGTTGCGGGTGATAGAAGGAGAGACTGAGGGAGATGATTGCAGCGATGAGTAGAATGATGAGCGTGATGTCTTGAAGAGCCTCCCAGACCAACGCGAGGAACCTCTTCGGTGGCTTCGGTGGAATGATGTTCGAACCAAACACCACTCGCCGATACTCGATGTCCGCAGCCGACCCCGGCAGACCTCAATATCAACATCAGAGGACGTTTAGCGTCCTCTAATCTAATCTACTCTAATCTAATCTATTCTAATCTAATCTAATCTACTCTAATCTGCTCTACTCTGCTCTGATCTACTCTACTCTACTCTAATCTGCTCTAATCTACTCTAATCTGCTCTACTCTGCTCTGATCTGATCTACTCTGCTCTGCTCTAATCTACTCTAATCTTATATACTCTAATCTTATATACTCTAATCTTATATAATCTAATCTAATCTAAAGACTTCTATAGCGCCGTTCTCATAATGTCCAAGGCATCAGTCGATGGTCTCTTCAAGTCAGAATCGCGATCAAAACTCATAATCCATTGGAGAAGCCAGGTCGAATTCCAATCAGTCAGAGAAACCAGAAGCCAGGCTAAGGTTGGTAAGCAAGTTGAAAGAGACGAGTCCTTCTTTGTGTCGGTTCGTTCTGCTCAGTCGCTTCTGTCATTTCGTTTTCTGTGTAAAACTTACCTTTTCCAATTGCTTATCCACCGTAGGCTGCCTCTCTGTCTTGTGGACTGACCCTTTTGGATCGTGACCTCATTACGGCTGACTGTCTGCCTCCCTGACTCTTGGCTCTTGACCTGGAACCGAACCCTTCCTGCCTATCGATTTTGTTCTGACTGAGCGCCTGTGAAGAAGCTGGTTCTCGCGACGTAACTTTCGTTGGTTGGTGTGGAAATCTCGAGATTAATATTAAGATTGCGATTACATTTACGTTACAAAATGCATCTAATGGTAATCGTAATTCCGAAATTTCTACAGCGCCCAACGAAAGCCACGTCGCGTGGACCAGCTTATTCACAGGCGCTCAGTCAAAACAAAATCGATAGGCAAAAGGGTTCGGTTCCAGGTCAAGAGCCAAGAGTCAGGCAGTCATCCGCAATCAGGTCGCGACCCAGAAGGTCAAGATCCAAAACTATAGGTGTCTGGTCTAGACCCAGAACATCTACCTTCGTTGGGCGAGGTGTAGAGCCGGCGGCAGAGTTCGACAACCCCTCCGTAGTCGTGCTGGATCTTGAGGACAGCCTCGTGGCCTCTGGCTTCCATCAGCTCACGCAACTCCTTCAGCTTGCATCGGAACTGAACCGGAAGGCTGTCCATGTCATCAGCAGGGGTCATGTTCGACGACCACCTGTTTGTCTGGCGACCAATCAGTCAAACGACAGGTGGTTCCTGAGCCTCTCACCTGAAGGAACTAACTTCTGGAAGATAATACATTTCAGACTATAGGGATCTGCGTTCACAGCTGACATTGTTACATTGTATAAAAGTAAATGTATGAATATATATCGATATAAAGCTGATTGTATACATTCTATCCAGGTATATGTATATATATATATATGAGTGCAGCTATATATATACATGAGTGTAGTTATATATATCCTTGTTTATATATGAGTGCAGCTATATATATATATATATATATATATATATATATATATATATATATATATATATATATATATATATATATATATATATATCTTTGTTTGCAAGTGCATGAAGAATACATACTTATTTGTGTACTTGCATATTAGGTATAGGTACACAGGGTGCGACGCGGCGGTGTAGTGGTATGGTCAGCGCCTCGTAATTGGAAGGTCGTGGGTTCGAATTTGCCTCAAACCATTGCGTAGCGACCTTGGGCAAGTTGTTCACCCACAATTGTCTGTGAGGAAGGCAACGGGAAACCAGCTCACTCATCTCATCCCTGGGTGGCATTAAGCCAACGGACCTGCCTTCGAGCAGAGAACTCATTATCATCATCATCTTCTTCTTCTTCGTCTTCTTCTTCTTCTTCTTCATCATCATCATCATCATAGGTACACAGCTCATTAAGATAAGATAAGATGAGACGAAAAGAGGCGACAAGAGACGAAACAAGATAAGAATAGACAATGCAAGACAAGGCTAGACTATACAAGACTAGCCAAGACAAGACTAGGCTAGACTAGTAGACTGGACAAGGTTAGGCTAGACAAGACTAGCCATGACAAGACTAGACTAGACTACAGTAGACTGGACAAGGTTAGGCTAGACAAGACTAGCCAAGACTAGACAAGTTTAGACAAGAAAAGACAAGACAAGATGTGGCATAGTATGGCATGATAACTTATGCGTTGTTATGGTATGGTAAGATGAATACGGTAAGGTACATTAAGGTAAGAAAAAGAGTCACTTTTTAATCGCCTTCCACCAACACACTACGACTCGTTTTCCAATCTTTCAACCACTGGACATCGCCGGAAATATCTTCATATTTCCCCTGGGAAGACATCCATTGTCTTCGCATTTCGCACAAGTGCCGACTTAATTGGGAACCCGAAGACTTTGGAGAGCCATCGATCGAAGCCTGGGCAAACATACGACGTATCCACTGCATTTAAAACATCCTTAAGACTCTGACTGAGTTTCGACATTTAAAACCAACATTTCCAAATTAATAAGTAAGACACACAAACGTTTTTGGTGTGTTTTCGCCGGAGAGAATATTAGTAACCACTGCTTGGAATTCTCACATTCGACTGAAGCACACAGAGAGAGAGAGAGAGAGAGAGAGAGAGAGAGAGAGAGAGAGAGAGAAAGAGAGAAAGAGAGAGAGAAAGAGAGAGAGAAAGCGACAGAGACAGAGACAGACACATACATGTAAACACACCGACACACACAGAGACAGACAGACAGACTGCACATACAAACATACATATAAACAGACAGACAGACAACAGACAGAGCAGAGAGCGAAGGAGATAGAAACAGACAAACAGAAAGAAAGTGAGAGAGAAAGACAGAGAGAAGTAGATGAAGGGAGATAGAAAGAGAAAGAGCGAGAGAGAAGGAGAGCTAAGGAGCGAGAGTGACAGACAGACAGACAGAGAGAAAGAGAAAGAGACAGAGAAGAAGCAGAAAGAGAGATAGAAAGAGACAGAGAGGAGAGAGAGACAGAGAGAGATAGAAAGAGAGAGAGACAGAGATAGAAGGAGAGAGAGACAGAGATAGAAGGAGAGAGAGAGACATAGATAGGAGAGAAAGAGACAGAGAAGGACAGAGAAAGAGAGTAGGAGAGAGATCCTGTGAGTCCCAGTGAACCCCGATGAACTGCATCCCTGAAATCAAGAGAAGAGATCGTCTTTCAGTCTTAATCCCGACTCACGCCGTGGATCCCCCTCAAACTCCGGCAATCGACCCTCGCTGGCGAAACGACGGACGCGTGACTATCGTGTCCCCTTTCGCTCCCTCGACCCCAGAGAGGCCAACTGAGCCATCCATCCCCTACGTGCCGCCACACCATAACCAGACACCAAATGCCCTGACCACAGCCAATCCGCAAACAATAATTATCGATCTAAAGCCAACAACGCATCCTATATTAATATATATATATATATATATATATATATATATATATATATATATATATATATATATATATATATATATATATATATATATATATATATATATATATTAATCTATGTATTATATATATTATATATACTATATTATATATATATTAATATATACAAATATATAAATATATATAGACGTGTCTGCTAAAGACATACATAACGACTTTTATGATCTATTTATATCCGAAAGGTCAGGGTTCAAGTCCCCGACAGGCAGTGAGATGTTCGAAATTATTTCTGCTGCCCTTGTGCCCCCTAGCGAACTCAGCCGTGAGTACACTGTTGAAAGAACCGGTCATCCACCCTTATATGCTGAGGCTAAGAAAATGAAGTCGCTAGCATTTCGTACCCACGGCTGCCTCTCAATGTATATATGTATATACGTACTTGCATATGTGCTTGTTTGTATGTATCTATCTGTGTACATATGTATGTATGTATGTATGTATGTGTGTATGTATGTATGTATGTATGTATGTATGTACTGTATGTGTGTATGTATGTGTGTATGTGTGTATGTATGTATGTATGTACTGTATGTGTGTATGTATGTATGTAGGTATGTAAGTATGTATATGTATGTGTATAGATATATGGCTATACTGAACAACTGCTGCCTCTGATTTGGAGAATATGACTAGTTCTCTGTAAGCCTACCAATCCTTTATGGACCGACCGACCGACAGACAGACACACAGACAGACACATAGACAGACACAGAGACATACACAGAGACAGACAGGCACACAGACAGACACACAGACAGACAGTCAGACACACAGACAGACAGTCAGACACACAGACAGACAGTCAAACACACAGACAGACAGTCAGACACACAGACAGACAGTCAGATACACAGACAGACACACACAGACAGACACACGCAGAGAGACACACACAGACACACAGACAGACCAAGCAGATGCACAAGGAAACGGTCTCCGTTCTAATCGAAAGGCATTAGACGTCTGTTTGTCGCGCGCTTAACCGCATTCTGGCGCAATATTCGCCTCAAGCGAGTCTTTCATACGTTTTCGATTTTCAGGTTGACGTGGTGATGATAATGAAGTAGTTGTTGTTGAAGACAGTGGTGATGATGACGACGACGACGATGATGACTGATGCGGCCATCGACTGATGGTTTGGGCATTATGATAAGGGCGCAATAGGAGTCATTAGATTAGATTAGATTAGATGATCATGGCTGTGTTAATCATGATTATGATGTTCATGATTTTGTCGTTGTTGACTATGATGGCGATAACGACGACACTGATGATCACAATATCACGATCACGAAGATGACGGTGATAATGGTTATGATGATGATGACGATGATGATGATGATAATGATGTTGTTGTTGTTGATGATGATGATGATGATGATGATGATGATGATGATGATGATGATTACATGATCATGACGATGATGATGTTGACCTCTTTAATCATAATAAAGATTAGTCTGATGATCTTGCTGTTGTTGTTGACGATGACGACAACAATGATAATGATGACGACGATGATGATGGCGATAATGACCCCGATGATGACGATGGCGATGTGTCATTTTCAACGACAACATCAGTGATGACGACACACGACACAGTCCTTGATCAGTCCAATTGTCTCTTCAGCTACACTTGGCAGCTCTCGACCACCCACGTATTTCCGGTCTGGTTCATCGAGTGCGTCATCGCATCGCAGATGACGTATTTCGAAATTACACCAAGACGGCGCGCTACATAAATTCTCGTCAACACCCCATTACTTTACCAACCATCCGATGTCAATAAGTACGTCACAACGCAGAACCATTCATTCATTTACGCAAGAACCGTCTTAAACTGGCGCTACATAAATTGTCTAACACATTAGGCCTACGTTTATGATCGTGGAACAAAGCCCAGTGAAGAAACGCGAGTTGATCGACAAGGGGGCACGTCGACTCTTCCTAGCCTCCTCAGAGGAAATCTATGCGCCGGTTTCGCAAGCCACCCTAAGCAGGTTGAAGACACCTACCTCGGTCGATCCAGTACGAAATCAGGGGTAGATGGGGTAAACTGCGCCCCAAGACGGCCACTGGCGACTTCTGTCGGTGACTGGGTCATGCTTAGAGCGGTACACAGTTTCGTCGTCATGTGGGATTCTTGTGCTGCCATCTCTCTCGCGACGATGCAGTCGGCTGGCAGCTATTATTATGATAAGCAGGTTTCTTCTCTTGCGCCGCAACTGCTCGCTAGCTGGCTAGCAGAGCACGCGTTGACTCCAGGGTGGTGGCAAATCGGTTCCGAGGCGAAATCGGTTCCGGGCCAAAGCACTGCCATTGTTCTCTTTGTGTCAACTGGGGAAAAATAGAAACAAAAAACCTAAAACTCTAAAATGTCTTTAAAAACTATTGTTTGGCTATCAACAATGTAAATTCTTTTTTCGCCTCTGCTTTTGGCTCGTCAACGTAACTCACCAACACTTCACCTCTTGCGCTGGTCTTTCACTCAAAACTGAAAACATTACTCTTCCAAAAATCTTATCCTGATTCTTCTTCTTCCCCTCATCTCTCTCTCCGGTCCAATCCGAAACACCACCCACCGTTATCGTCTGCTAGCCTGACTCTTGGATCTTGACCTGGAACCGAACCCTTCCTGCCTTTCGATTTTGTTTCGACTGAGCGCCTGTGAATAAGCTGGTTCCCGCTACTTAGCTTTCGTTGGGCGCTGTAGAAATCTCGAGCTTGCGATTACGATTACGATAAGCACATTTTAAATTTTCCTGTTGTCTCGATAGCAAAATACCTTGGAAATAATGTTTTAGTAAGTGGAAAAATATAATCCCAACCTGTCGTCCAAAATGTCTCTACTTCTGTAGTCTTATTTAGGACAAAACATGATTTTTAAAAACGACACGACACCAAATAGCAATCTACGAGGGAACAGTTCTATTTTTAGAAACAAATAAATGAGTAATAGTCACGTGAACCAATCACAAGATTTTTCGGGACTGTTTTCCCCCGGACCTCATGTGGCATCACACCGGCCGTGCGCTGCCTCTGCCCCATCCGTTGGTGCTTCTGATGCGAGAAGCGGTTCAGCTTCTGCTGCAGCAGCAGCTGAAGCCTTCATCCTCGGCACGCAAGTGCGAAGCGCAAAGACGTCGGAACATTACGTCACCGCCTATAAATAGACCTCGGCGTCGGGAGAGTGCGTTTTAGCCGAAGGAGCGGGTAAACTGCACCGGGTAGAAAATTCACGGCCTTTCACGAAAAAGATGGCGGTCTTCTACGGAGCCAATGGAAATCGCAACATGGAGAAAAATTTGATTTGATTCGATGGGTTTAGGTTAGGAAGATTAGATTAGATTAGACTAGCTCAAATCAGTTTAGTTTAGGTCAGCCATATTAGATCAAATAAATTTAAAATATAATGGATTTTGGATTCTAATCTGAAAACTAAGTAAGTAAGTAAGTAAGTAAGTAAGTAAGTAAGTAAGTAAGTAAGTAAGTAAGTAAGTAAGTAAGTAAGTAAGTAAGTAAGTAAGTAAGTAAGTAAGTAAGTAAGTAAGTAAGTAAGTAAGTAATGCATTCGTTGACACGCCATATGTCTATCGGCTGAATCGTAGGCTGTGCTAATGATGTCCGAGGCATCAATCGATTGTTCACTTCTAAACAAAACCATCATCAGAAATCAAAATAGTTACGACAGAATCAGTTGAGTTCCTTGATGCCCCAGAGACCTCAAGACGAGTTCCTTCCTTCCTTCCTCCCACTCCTCCCTTTCTTCCTCTATCCCTCAATCCATCCCTTCATCCATCTAGTCCTCTCTCTCTTTCTCTCTCTTTCTATCTCTCTCTCTATATCTCTTCCTCTCTTTCTCACATCCCTCTCTCCCTTACCCTTCCTCCTCCTCCCTGTTTCGGGCACTTCCTCCTTCATTCCATCCATCCCTCCATCCTTCCTTCCTTCCATCCATCCCTTCTTTCCAATCTCTCTCCTTCCCTCCATCCACCCCTCAATCCATTCCTCCATCCATTTGATTCTTTCCTCCCTTCCTCCCTCCATCAATTCTTCTAACCATCCCTTCTTCGCTCTCTATCTCCCTTCATCTCTCCGTCCATCCATCCATCAATCCATCTATCCATCCATCCATCCATCTATCCATCCTTCCTTCCTTCCATCCATCAATCAATCAATCCTTCCATCCATCAATCAATCAATCAATCCATCCATCCATCCTTCCTTCCTTCCTTCCATCCATCCACCCATCCTCCATCCATCCATCCATCCCTCCATCCAATTCATCCATCTATCCATCCACCCATCCATTCATCCATCCATACTTTCCATGTTCTTTCCTCGGATGATTCTTCCGTCTACTTGACCGCCTTTATCTCTCATCGTCTTCTCTCCCTCCCTCCCTCCATCGGCATCCACTCCCTCCGCAGCCTCTATCGGCAACGGAATCGACCGACTGACCACAGGATGGTCAACGGCCTCGTCCGTCCAGCTGTAACCCGGCTCCACCCCCATCCATCACCCGATGACCACAACATCCATCGATGTGGTGGTCATCGACGGACAATAGAACTGATGGTCGAAACATGGAATGGATGGATGGATGGATGGATGGGATGGATGGATGGATGGATGGACGGATGAACGGAGGGAGGGATGGATGGAATAAATGGAGGACGGAAGACGGGATGGATGGATGGATGGAAGAGAGGAGGCAGAGGTGGACGAATGCAACTGTTCATGTATGGACAACACTGAGATACTTTGATTGTCTTAATGAACTGATTTAAAGGCGAACGGACTTAGGAACTGATGCGGACAGACAGACAGACAGACACAGACACACACACGCACTGACACACACAGACACACAGTCAGACGCACAGACGGACACAAACATCACGAATGAATTCCCATGACCTCCCACCGTATGTCCTGTACAATCGCAATCGCAACTCGGCTTTTGTTGTTAGGGCGACGGTTTCTCCTCAACTTCCTTCTTTTTCCCGTCTTCTGGATTCGACGCCATTCACCTGCCACCGACTGCCCCCCGCCACCCCCCCAATCGATCAACGCTCAATCCCACACCGTCTGACTGGCACAAGGGCGCAAGAGAAAGGTCTTCCGCAGACAGTAGCAGCTTCATGTTGTTAAGTTTAAACATTAAGTAGGAAATGTGAATATGATATGTATGAACAGCAGCAGAGCCGACGAGGAACGTGCAGAGATAGAGACACATCCAGAGATAGAGACACGTCCAGAGGCAGAGACACAAGCAGAGATATAGACACATCCAGAGATACAGACACATCGAGATACAGAGACACATCCAGAGGCAGAGACACAAGCAGATATAGAGGCACATCCAGAGATAGAGACACATCATGAAGCAGACACAAGCAGAGATAGAGACACATCCAGAGGCAGAGACACATCCAGAGATAGAGACACATCTAGAGGCAGAGTCACAAGCAGAGATAAAGACACAAACAGATTCATACAGATAAACATTCGTCCTGCGATGAAGAAAATAGCCAAACACATCAAAGATGCAAAGCTAGAACGAAACACACATAAAGAGTAACAAACTATGTTCTAATCTTAAAGTCCTTACAAATATATGAACGTAACGAGGGGGACAATTAATTAAGCAGCGATAGACAGACAGACAGGCAGGAAGACATTCATACGGACACGTTCCAGATTACGAGGGGGATTCTTATGAGGTGGGAAAGGTATATCGAACCGGGTTTTTTCATTTCACTGTCTGCTCAACGCAGGAAACATCGGTCAAACACCTCAAGCAAGTTTATTGACACAGACAGACAGGAAAACACAGACAGACAGACAGAGACTCAAAGATACATGAAGACACAAACAGACAAAGACACAGACAGTGAGACAAAACCGGGAGACGTAAACAGGTACACAGACAGACACAGAGAGACACTAACCCACAGACAGTCAGACACGTAAACACAGAGAGAGAGAGAGAGAGAGAGAGAGAGAGAGAGAGAGAGAGAGAGAGAGAGAGACACTAACACACAAACAGTCACACACAGGCATACGAACATGCAAATGGAGACACGTAGAGATATAACAGACAGACAAACACGCACATTCAGACATATAGAGAAACAGACATCCAGACACACAGGCAGATATACAGACAGACAGTCAGGCACACACAGACATACATGCACGCGGGCTAAAGGGATCATTTATTCCTCGTGGCGTACATCTTCACCCCGAGTACACGGAGTAAATCAATGAGGCATTGATTAACGCCTCCTACTCACGAACCTTGGGCAAATGATGTCTCAAGGTGACATCGGAATGCATTAATTTTTATAGCGCATCTATACGATATGCCTGGTGCCAATTTCTAGATCGATATGGACACTGAATATCTTTTCTCAAGGTCGAATCCAATTCAAGGCAGCGGAAGGAACATGGACAGAGGAAAACGTTAAAAGAACGCAGTGAACTGAAAATCGCGCATCAGTGATCAATATAAGATATTATGTTCTGCGTTATTGCAACCGGTTTTCCGCTGTCCAAGGTTTCTTCTGTTGCCCTGGATCGGATCCGACCCTGGGAGTCTATTGGGGAGCTATTGGGTAGCTAGACCTAAAAAACAACCCATCCAAGAGAGTGGAGCTACCCACTCCATACAGCACCACTTAGCGAGGAATCCGCCACTCAGAAATTGCAATATCATTAATCTCTATTTTACTGTTAGTATCTGCCCACTTCTTTCGATTGGGGTGATGTTTTTAGTGATCCGCTAATTGAATATCTAGCGGGATCTTGTAGCCATATTTCTTAGTTACCAATGCATGTAAGGTAACTGCGTGATATGATATCAATCAGAGATAGACAACCTGAATCGGAGAGACTTCGTAGACTTTTCGTAAACGTAAGATTGAGGTCAACAGGGTCGTCCCCAAAGTAAAGCAAGCTAGGGGCTATGACTGTGGTAAATCCAGGGTTAAATTATGCTTTTTGCAACCAGTTTTGACCCGGAAAATTCAATTTTTGGTGTGCGTAATTCTCTAAGTTCGGGATTGGCTAAAAGCGGTAGAAGCATGCTGGAGAGAAAGCTTACGAATAGATGGAAGTCAGCAAAAGTCATTCACTCAAAAATGATAGGTCAGATAAGGTTGAAGTCAACGGTTCTGACACCCATATGTTGTCGTTAAAGACCCGATACTACTATTAACAGGACCCTGCAGCAAAGTATTGTCGAAGCCAACAACTGGCACCCGTAAGATGTCGCCAAACACTGGATAACGCAATGCTTTCCTTAGGCACCTTTTAATAGCATTCGACTGATGCATTAATTTCATCAGCCGCTTTTACTGACGATTTGACTCCGCCACTGCCTTGTTTCGGGGTAGTGCCAGTCCCAATCCTGGATAAAGGAGGAGGGCGACGGCAACGGCCTTTGATGCCATAAGCTGTCGTTAAACTGAGGAACTACTACTGACGATTTAACTCCGCCACTCCCTTGTTTGGGGGTAGTGCCAGTCCCAAGCCTGGGTAAAGGAGGAGGGCGACGGCGACGGCCTTTGATGCCATAAGCTGTCGTTAAACTGAGGAACTACTGACGATTTACTTGATATTAACTAGCGCAAGCGAAGCGGAAACGTGCTACGAAGACTACGAAGTTTTTTCCAATCGAAGTCAACAGCTTTTGAAGCAGTAAGATGTCGTTAAACACTGGGACTAGTAGGCCCTACTAATCGCTAGTTGAGACAAAATAGTTATCACTTTATGTTAAAGGAAAGGCAGGGTTGACATCGGCGGCCCCGGCAGCCACAAGATAAACAGAATACCACTAATATAGAAACGTTCTCATCTTATGCTATACAGTTATCATTGCCGTTTAATCGCTATGCAGTCTGGGAATGGCAGTTCATGTTAGAGGTAAAACAATGTCTACGTCAACGGTCCTGGCAACCACAAGATGTCGCTAAACAATGGCAACTAACTACTGCTGTCTCCACTGAAACGAAGTCAAATTTCTCAAAAGAATTTCGGAAGCCATAAATAGAAAGGCCAAATATAATGAATCGGTCCTTAGGTGCAACGCTATCCCTTATTGTGGCCAAGAATAAGTCTAAAAGCGATCGGTACCCGGATGATGAAACAATACGAGGGGCAAAGTGTGGTATGATGGTCTATTCGGTGGCGCGCTGGGTCTGTAATCCATCGATTGCTTGCTCGAGCCTGCTGAGTGCACACATTGTAAACCACCCTGAGCAAACTGTGCGGACATTGTTACGAGACTCATTTTCAGACTTATCGACCTTGTGCACTTAATAAATACAAAGAATGAAATAAATAAAATTGGGAGAAACACGTTTTTAGATTTGACGATTCGATCGAGTGCCTTTCTAAAGTGGATTCTTTGTTTTTGCGTCGTGTGTCGATCTTTGGTCTCTGTCTCTCTCGCTCTCTCTCTCTCTCTTTCTCTCTCTCTCTCTCTCTCTCTCTCTCTCTCTCTCTCTCTCTCTCTTTCTCTGCCTCTGAAGTCGACGACGCATCGACCGTAACCTACTTTAGCGGTCCTTTATGAAAGAATTTCAAAGCACATTTTGCAGAGAGACTGAAAAACAATTAAATTTCAAGAGAGACAGCTAGAAAGAGACAGACAGACAGACGCTGATGTTCTTAAGTAAAAGAAGCGTAGTCCAAAACAGTTCCCTTTCTTTGAATCTGAGCACAGAGTTGCAAGTCAAACTGAGAACTTGCGGGTCAATACGTCACGGAATACAACTCAATGGTCTACAGTAGACAGAAAACGATTCTGGCTTCCTAATATGTATATATATAATTACTGCTTTCTTATATATATATATATATATATAACAGTAAATAGACCGCCTGCCGTAACAGTAGTTTCCTATTAGATATATATACACACATACAATTACCGATTCCTTATATATAGGCCTAGAGTACATTGTTCGACTGCCGTAACAGTATCGTGAAAGTCTTATATATATGAAAAACAGAGGAAGGAGAGAAGACAGAGAGGAAGGGAAATAGAGGAAGAGGAAAGAGAAAGGAACGGAGACAGGAAGGAAAAGAGAAAGGGATATTGATATTAAAGACTGCATGCCGTTTATATGTATATTCACTTTGTGTGTATATATATATATATGCGATTGACGAATGCATTAGTTAATGTTAGGACGAAAGCATTCGCCAACGCCTCAATCCTCTTATAACCTCACAGTCCGCCTCCGAACCATAACAGACACTATCTGCTACACGAGTTTCTGTCGATTTATATATATATATGTGTGTGTGTGTGTGTGTGTGTGAATGATGTATATACATACATCTTAGACTCTTGTATGTATATATATACAGAGAGACTCATGTGTATACATACTGATAGATACATACGTAGGTAGCCGACTGGTTAGAGCGCTTGGTTTTTGTAAGTCACGGTAGCCGACTGGTTAGAACGCTCGACTGGTATGTGGGTCACGGTAGCCGATTAGTTAAAGGGGTCGACTTGTATGTGGGTCACGGTAGCCGATTGGTCAGGGCGCTCGGCTTTATGTGAGTCACGGTCGCCAATTGGTTAGAGCGCGGGCTTTCATATGGGTCACGGTAGCCGACTGGTTAGAACGCTCGACTGGTATGTGGGTCACGGTAGCCGATTAGTTAAAGGGGTCGACTTGTATGTGGGTCACGGTAGCCGATTGGTCAGGGCGCTCGGCTTTATGTGGGTCACAGTAGCCGATTGGTTAGAGCTTAGATGGTACATTATTATTAATGACAGACAACCAACTGTTTCACACGGATTCAGTGAATCACAAAAACTCCGATTCTGTTGGTGACAAAAACGATTAAGTGAATCGCAAAACACTGATTAACTGAATCACAAAAACAATGATTCAGCGAATCACAAGAACTCCCATCAATTCAATAAACTTACCAAACAGATGTCTGTTTATTTATTATTTCAGAAGAAAAGGTAAAATTAAATTAAAACAACAAGACAGTGATAATTGCCATCACAGTAACACACCTATTATCATATTTGGTGAGAACTTTTGTTTCACTGACATTATGCTGGGACTCCAAACTTCAGATTAATCAGTATCACGTGCTCCACATCTAAATCATATTATTATTTATGATTATTTATTTATACTTATATAGCGCCAGCAGGTAGTGAGAAAGCAGCCCTCAATGGCACAAATCAATCGTGACTTTGATTAAGATTTCACCCGAAACGATCGTCAATTGATGTCTTGGGCATTATAACAGCACCACACTAGTCACTAGATCAGATTAGATTAGATTATGCACATGTAAAAAGCCTACCAAATCTAGGGTCAATAAACAGTATAATTTAACAATAACAGCTAAAATTTAAGAACAGCATTTTCAGCAGAATAAGAACATAATGATAAAAACTAGAACACAACAAAATCACGGGCAAAGCAGAAAATATTGTACGGGTAACAGAGGAAATAATTTAAAACATACGCAACGGCAGACACAGAAATCACAGTCAGAAATACGGGAACTAACTAAATGACTTCTATAGCGCCAAGTACAAAATCCTAAATACTCGTAGGGCCCAAATCAGACTAATGTATCAGCAAAAGCAAAGTACCAAAAGCTAACCTGACACAAGTCACCAAAGCAGAGACAATATCACAATCGCTGCATACTTACACTGAATGCCTTCATCTCCACAGCATAAAGCAAAATGATAACCTGATGATTTAAACTTGGGCTACATAAGCTTTCTCTTATATTACACTACACTACAGCAGGTGAGTCTTAGGAACCTACGTGAAATGCAAAAGAAATCAACTCAGTGGCAGGAAAACACAAATCTTCAAAAACATCGCCTGGTGGTAACTGAGTATAAATATTAGAGCGATTTTTGGATAAAATATTAACAAGTCTCTGATTAAGGAATGGAACAAAAAGGCATAAAACCTCGTACAGGTGAGTCAAACTGCTCAAAGGCGCCAGATGGACAAGAAAGTTCAAAGTCAAAGGTTGACTCATCAAAACAAAGATGTCAATCCAAAAGAAACAATCCAACCTTCAGGCAAAAGCAGACTAACACGGCCAGATATCATTATTTATTACTGTTATTTCTGTATTTATTAAGCACCGCTATCCAATGAGTAAACATCAGTCGATGGCACTGAGCAATTGTGAGTGAAAGACTTGCTCAAGGTCCCTACACAGCAACCATCTCAGAGGAGGCTCAAACCCGTACTCTCCGTGTTACAAGCCGAGCGCTCTAACCAATCAGCTACCATGCCCCACAAGTCACTCTCATATTACCAAACAATTAGCTGCCCAACTGAAAAGATTCAGATCTGTAAGGTCAAAGAGGCACAACCAAACATTAGCACATTTTCAACGAAAAACAAAATGGCTGCAAAAATAAATGAGTATGAAAAAGCTGAGAAACTGGCTCATATTTTTACATTTTAAATGTTACAAATGAGGATCACTGCCTAACTTACCGCACACTGGCTCACTGATAGAAAAATGCCAAGAATTGGAATGGAAAAATTGATTTTCTTTTTGAAACCCAGCAACCGACTGAATACCAAGAACATTCATCAAGTGCTGAGCTGTAACCAAAACAATGAAGAATGCCACAAAACTTAAAATGCAAAACTCAAACAAAAAACAAAAACCGAGATTCTAATGGCGCCATAAATCACCAGATACTCACTCAAATTCAAGGAGAATACTTAAAAGATAACAAAAGATACTTAATATTGTGCAACCACCAGTCCTTCTCAAACAGTTTGGCAAATGCTCCAACACAAAAGGCAAAAAATAAAACCCAGATATCAGAGTATCTGAACCTAATCAATTCTGATAACCCAATAAGATCAGTCGACCTATTAGAACAAAAGACCCACGCAACATAAGGAGGTCAGCACAGGTCAAAGTGCATATCAACACATGTCAACACACACGAGATCATCTTTATGCCATACCTCATTACAATGTATGGTCTGCTACGCCGCTTTTTGGGAACATAGATACCTCATGTAATTCAGCTTTGGAAAGCTCACTATTAAAACCTCTCTGCAGCAGTTTTGAGAATTCCCTAGAAGATACTCCGTGGGTGTGTGCTAACCTAATGGTTAGTGCGCTGGACATTTAACCAAGATTTCAGGGATTCAAATCATCCCGACCAGGGCATGACGATTTTTTAGATTTCTGCTCCAGTAGCTTTCCTAGCGAACTCAGCCATAAATGCGTACACTGATCATACAAAGTCTGTGGGAAGATCAGACAGCGAGGGAGAGGACCGGCCACCCACCCTCATATGCCCAGGCCAAGGAAAATGAAGCCGCTGCTTCACACCATTGCTACCTCAACCATTTAGATTAATAAACTGTTCTTCTTTTCTTGCCTCTAGAAGGTGCCATATTAAGTGAGAATTTCACAACTGAAATTATGTTGTAGAGTGGTTTGTGCATGAAGAAGGGTCTTTCAGAGATTCCAAGAGGCCCATGTCACTGCAAATACGAGGTAACAGTCTTGAAGAGTGCACTTCATAAGCCTACTAAATCGCAGTTGCGAATTATAATACAAAACAGAAGAAATAAATATTAAGAATTTACGTTGAATAAATTACAGGAATTTGAAAGATTTGTGGCTAGTTACTGGATCATAAACAGAAAATCTTTGGTTCGAATTCGAACATTTCTTCAGCATTTTAAAGCAGACAAAAATCAGTATGTAAAGATGAGGCCCCTTACCATATGAACCCCAGGCCAAATAGCCCTGCTGGCCCCCTGTGAACGGGCCTGGCTATACAGCTCTAACATTCCAGTGTGCTTGTACACAAAACTTCAAAACAAGTTAACCAGTGCGATGAAAAAGTAGAGTCAAATGCGGCCAAACAGATCAAATGATGTGACACAAAACAGTCAATCAATCGGAGTTACGCAAAATAATCATCTCACAAGCAACTCAAGTGCAGAAATTACATAAATACAAACATCGGACTTTAAATTCATAAAAATTAACAATTAAAAAAGCAATAAGAAAGAATAAAACATGGTAGTAAATGACCTGGGAAAAGGGATTTCGGTAACATGCATGAAAGAACGAACAGTCTAACTTACACTTGCCAACTGAAATGGATAATAATACACTTTCCAAAACAGAACAAATCTGAAAAAACATATCTTGCACATTTTGGCTTCAAGAATTAGGAAAACATTTCCAGTCAAACTTTCTTTGCATAGAACACTGAATGGCAAAGCAGCCATCATCAAACTTCATCCCCTCCGCCTTGCTGGAATTTTAAACTCATTCAAATCTGCAAAATCAGCAAATCATCGAAAAACGAGATATTCAACAATGCTTAAGAAGATGCAGGGGAACTGAACCTGGTAAAAGCATATAAATAATGCCATAATATTTAACACTGTTCAGGTCTTTTTTGTCGGGTGCTCACATTTTGTACAAAAAGATCTAAAAACCGATGAACTACAACTCTGTAAAACATGAAGGACCAGTGAATAAAACTGACAAATTCAAAAATAAAGAAGACCAACACAACGAATACATAACATTTCAAAAATTCTGTGGGAAAATTTCATTAACTAAACCCTCATAATTACACTTCCCATTACATCACTTCAAAAGCACAGCTCACTCTTTCAGTTTAGTGGTATTGGCATGAGGCATTTTGGTCAAGCTTTAACATCATTGTGCTTTGATTTGAGAATTATGTGAGTATTTCCTAGGGATGGAAAAGATGTCGGCAAACAAAAGCGTCCCGCCGAAAACCAGCACCGTCCCAATCCAGTGGGAGATCGTGAAGGAGTTCTTGAAGTAGATGATCGAAAACAGGAGCGAGACGAACTTTCTTAGAGTTACGACAAGAGTCACCGTCAGCGACGAACATTCGGCGGTTAGCACAAAGACGCTTGCTATGCAGACGTACCTTAGGCGTTTGGTTAAGAAGGTCACGCATCACTAAATTTATAACATTACTAAG
The DNA here is from genome assembly GCA_964023275.1 of Norana najaformis. Taxonomy (NCBI): domain Eukaryota; kingdom Metazoa; phylum Annelida; class Clitellata; order Crassiclitellata; family Hormogastridae; genus Norana; species Norana najaformis. Next base: position 1,705,851 of record OZ029918.1, read on the forward strand.
CTAGTCATGCATCATCGAATTTATCAAGTTATTAAGTGAATAAATGATTAAGTATTTAGTCACTGAATGCATCAGTGAGTTGAAAAATGAATGAATCAGTATCTGAAAAGCGAATACAACAGAAACTCTTCATAACAATTCAATACATTTGTTTGAACAATTTATGCATGCCTTGCAATAAACAGCTCAAAAACATCTTCTGCTCAAGTCAGATACTCATAGATTATTTCTGAATTTATTAAGTGCCACTATCCCTGACTAAGCATCAATTAGATGGTGCTGAGCAATCGTGAATGAAGGACTTGCTCAAGGTCCCTACACATGCACCGTCTTAGGACAGGTTTGAACCTGTACTCTCCAAGCTACAAGCTGCATCTCTAACCAACCGGCTACAAAGTTGATGTGAAAGATAGCCATGTTTCAGGAACTTAGAGAAATTATTTAAAAGAGCTACATAAATTTTCTAGATACAGTGATACATTATAGGATACTGTGATATGACGTTGCAAAAAGGATACTGTGATATGACGTTGCCAAGAAGATAGACCCACATCTTCGGAAGCAAGACTTCGACAAAAGGAATTTGTAGGCTCTCTGTCGTTAGAAAGTAACCAAGACAATTCAGTATACGTAACAAAACGATCTATAAAATAAATCAATCACTAATCCAGTTATCAGCCAGATAATGCTTACATTTTCTGACTGGTGGGTTTGATAATGGCTGACATAACAAGAAGGATATCAGTCCCTTGTGCCAACACTGAGAGACAGCCACACGTACAAAGTGTGACTTGTTTTCTCAGTCTTGGCATCGTAATCGTAATCTCAAGATTTCTACAGCACCCAACATAAGCTAAGTCATGGGAACCACCTTATTCACAGTCAAGACAACATCGATAGGCAAAAGGGTTCAAGATCCAGGAGTCAAGCAGTCAGACAGTCAGATGGCTACAGTGGATGGTGCTTGAAATTGAACCAAGAAGAGAGATAAGGGGACAAGGAAGAGGTAGGATAAGATTTTAGGAGAAGTAATGTTGTCAGTTTTGAGTGAAAGACCAGCGCAGAAATTGCATGACAGCACATGACCAGTCCTCTACCTCGCCGAAAAGATTAATGAAAATTTAATTGAGGAGACAGTGTGATTCTTAGTTTTTTGAGGAGGGTTGCCGAGCCATGCCGACAGCACAAACTAAATGGAACATTTTTATCTTCAGATCTCCCAACTGTCGTAAAAAGCTTTCTATGTTACCATCACGAACAGAGAAAAAGGAGTAGTGAACTCATTAAAACTCAGAAAAACATAATGAAGAAAAAATAATTTATAAAAATATTGACAAGGAAAGTTTTAGAAAAAGCATTACTCTCAACAGCAGAGAAAAGGAAAAGTGATCTCATTAAAGCTCAGAAAAACACAATAAAGAAAAAATACTTTATAAAAATACTGACAAGGAAATAGTTTTAGAAACAGTTTTCCGTTGATGGAAATACTTTAACCTGAATGTGTAAACAGTTGTGCATGGTGATATAAATCCCTGATGAAGAACGCAAAGATCGGTAAAGGCAGGACGTGCTGTAAAAAGAAAAGAGAAACTTTAAGAAAAAGGCAAAGTGGAAATAAAACCACACAACATGATCAAAGGATTTGGCCTTTGAATTGTACTCAGCAGCTAGATGTAAGTGAAGTCATTATTATACTAACATCATTAGTATTTTATAAATATTTTATTAGTCATATTTTATTATTATTATTATTACTATCATTATAATTAATATTATTATTTTACCCAAGGTACTGCTGAGTGCTGACCAAATCAAACGGTAATTGTAAATGTAATAGTAACAGTGTATATGAAATAAAAGGAAGACTAACATTGTAGTAGAGGGCTTCGGACGCATGTTTCCCATACTGTGAGAAGATGATCTCCTGATAGATGCCCAACAACGCAGACACGTAGAGCGCAAAACCGAACAGAACAAGTCCTGCAATCACACAAAACAAAATGATCAGCCTACGTCAGAATTCGAGTTACGTTCACAAGAAGTTTCTCGTGTATTCTTCTTATTCTTCTTATTTTTATTTTTTATTTCTGCATTTATTAAGCACTACCATCTAATGACTAAGCATCAAGCAATGGTGCTGAGCAACTATGAGTGAAAGACTTGCTCAAGATCCCTATATAGTAATCGTTAAAGGAAAGGGTCATACCCATAGCCTCCACATTACAGGCTGAGAGCTTTAACCAATCAGCTACCATGACCTACATACAGGCCGAGTGCTCTAACCAATCAGCTTCGGTGACCTACATACAGGCTGAGCGCTTTAACCAATTGGCTACCATGCCCTATGGCTAAAGATACACAAAATCTCTTAAAAACACTGCAACCTGCACTTCTCAATCCTGGTTCAACAACATATCACCTGAAAATTCAATACCATTAACTAAAAAATTAATAATTAAGAAGTGCTTTAAAAACTAGTAACCATTTAAGAATTGCTCTAAAAACTACATGTAGTAACCAAATACCTAAATCACTCCCACTTAAGCCAAAATCTGATAAATTCTTTGATACCTTTGAGTTTGTCAATAAGAACTAAAGATCTGAAAACTTTGATTACAACACTTACCTATAACCCAGTTCGCAAGCCAGTGTGTGCTGAAGCTTATCATTTCAAGATTTTGTTTGGAATTCTGAAACACGCATGAAAAAAGGAGATTACAGAGGACTTTAATGTAAAGTCTGTAATGTACAAACCTGAAATAACAAGTAGAACTCACAGCATCAACACTTATCTTATTGACCCAAGCATTTATTAAAAACATTTAATTTAATGTTTCAACTTATCCCCATGGCAATGAAACAGTTTGGTCAGTGATCATGCGGTTGCAGATTCAACTGTGCAATGGCCCTGGGCTAGTTGTTTGTGCAAACTGCACCTCTGTCAAAAAGCAGTAGAATTTGGTACTGGCGTAAGCTGGAAGTAAACAGCAAGTTTTGTGATGCACTGGCCCCATGTCCAGGACATTGGGATCTGTCCATTGCCAGCTCAAGGGCCTAAAGAAAAAGGAATGAGCACCTCCCCTACGTCTCACTTGTGTGATATGGGATACTTTACTTTACACTGAAATCCATTTAAGGAAGAAAACACACAGTCCTAGAAAAACTTTTTCCTTTGGCTGCTTATATAATGTCCAGCAAAGCTATTCCCTAAACTCAGTCAGCACAGAGATTACAGTTGCCTTTTTTGACATCATTCAGGTCTAAACTAAAGAAGCAGCCTTTCAACTTACTTACCCACCACAGCCTGGCTTCTGGTTTCTCTGACTTATTGGAATTTCAATCCAGTTTCTCCAATGGATTATGATTTTGGATTGCGATTTTGATTTGAAGCGACCATCAACTGATGCCACGGGAATTATGATAACGGTGCTATAGAAGTCTTTAGATTAGATTAGATTAGATTAGCCTTTTTGTCATCTTACTCGATTGTTTGCTGAAGCCAGTGTCGCTAGACCAATACCTAATGAGATCATGGCAATGGACATATACTTGGACATCTTGTACCTGAGCAAATGAAACACAGACGTCTGCAAGTAAGTAAGAAGTAAATAATGTATTTGTTAACACGTCATATGTCCATCGACTGAGCGAGAAATCGTAAACGTATTGTAAAACTTAAGCAGTAATCAAATCAGACTCATGAACAACAGCAGATCCTTAAATGTTCTTATCGATAACGTAATGTAAAAGAACATTTCTAATGTGCTGTTCAAAAGTAACCAATACAAGCAAGAGTATATCACTCCAAAATACGTCTCCGATTTCCCAAGCAGTTTAAATTTAAGAAATTCTTTGAAAGGCTAACACTTTAATCTTACTAAAAAGGTTGTTGCACTTTGCAACGTGTGAAAAGAATATTTAAGGACTTCACTCACCTTTTTTTTAGCATAACAACACCAAGAATCAAGTTTGCAATGAGCGATCCCTGAAATAAAAGTTTTCAATTCTAACAATTTAAAGAATAATAGATCCTTAAGCCAACCCGGAGACATCCATATAAAGTGTTACCTACTACGCTTTCATATCCTCCACATATTTGGCCAAGCCCTTCTTCAACGTTTGGTCAATGATCATGCGGTTGTGGGTTCGACTCCGTGTAACGACCCTGGGCAAGTTGTTTGCACACACCGTGCCTCTGTCACCAAGAAGTATAATTTGGTACCGCAAAGCTGGGAAGTAAACGGCAAGTCCTGCGATGCACTGGCCCCGTGTCCAGGACCTTGGGATGCGTCCATTGCTGTCACAAGGGCTCAAAGAAAAGGAAACGAGCACCTCCCCTACATCTCATTTGTGAGCTGTTGGATACTTTACTTCTCCAACGCTGTCTGATAGTCGATGCACTTACTTACTTATAGCCAAGTTATCAAGGAAATTCTAGAAGCATCATTTGCAACTTGTCGTCATCACAGTGTGCCGATAATGACAGTTGGTGTCATTAATTTAACAGTTAGTTAAATTAATGCACTTTAATTATTTATACAATGCAATCCTGTCACTGTGAAACCATGCTTTACGCCGACTCGCATGTAAATGGGTCTGCACTGTATAAATATACACTTGTACTTTGTCGCAACCAGGTGGCCACTGCCTCAGACTCACATTGCTGTAATTTTGCGCACTTTACCAATTAGTACAATAACAATCATAGTAATCAAAGGTAACTTGTAAATAAAAAAATTGAATTAAGTCTGAATTCTAATCGAAGCAGTTATGTTAAAATGGTGTAGAATTTCACTTACCGAACGTAGCAACTGCTGCAGAGGTATACCAACTTGGCAGTGCAAGAGCACGGTTTGAAAAAACACGTTTATTGAATACATGACGGCCATCTTTACGTAACATCTGAATTCCAGATATCAAGGCAGCTTAAAGATTGCATGGCTCAGACGCTGGGCACAATCGTTATTTCTATTCATAAATTGTAATTTTTAATAAGCCTGAAACCGCTGTCTTCTGGAGCTGTATTAAGAACCCCCTTAGAATGAAGTTGTGTTACGATGAGGTCTTGTTTACCCACCATAGTCTGGCTTCTGATTTCTCTGACCTATCGGAATTCAACTCTGCTTCTCCAACAGATTATGATTTTGATAACGATTTCAACTGAAGCGACCACCGACTGATGTATTGGGCATTATGAGAACGGCGCTACAGAAGTCTTTAGCTTAGATTAGATTAGGTTATTTTCAGAAGCTGAACTAAACTTGTGATTCATATCCCTGACCACAATATACCAGAATTCATGGTATAATGTAGCATCTTATAAGGAGTTTCTAGTGTAGTGTCTCGAGCTGCTGAATAAATTTTAGCCACATTTTACTTATTGATTATGCAATTAGAACAATTCAGAGGCAACATCTTAAACTCAGTTTCAATGGCACAAACATTACGAAACAGTTATGAAGCATAACAGGATATATCTTTTTTGCTAATAAAAATAAAATCTTTACTAAAATACAGTGCAGCACAAATGCCATCTTTACGCAGACAGTAATAAGTTTTGTCATATTTCAATTGACAGCTTTGTGTATACTGCAGTAAACTCTGTGATATTTTTGAGTTACAGCTTCCATTTTTATGAAACACTACAGCAAAAACAAAAATTAGTTCATTGTGATTCACCACCACCACCAATGTCGCAGTCATCATTGTCATCAATGTAAGCGATTTTACTTACGGCAGAGGTATTGCAGGTTTTCGTTGGCCCAACCTCATCGTAAAAATGAAGCCTTCGATGGTTATAAAGAGAAACTGTGAGAACATGATCATGTTCCCACTACCCTGATGTTCGCTAAAAATAAACCAACTTGCTCATTCACTCATAAAATACTCTGAGTTCGGTTCATTTAAACAAGTTCAAAAAGGTTCACCTGGTTTTGGTTCAAAATTACACACAATATGTTCTCGTTTGTGAAATTAAAGATAACGGCAAAACAGTAAAATTTCACTTCTACACTGTAAATAACTGCATATAATTGCAATTGCAGAAGTTTAACCATTCATTTTGCTTAGAGCTGAGTTAAACGTAATTAAGAAACGATTCGATTTTGTTTATGCTTGTTGCTATTTAAAATTAAAACGATAAAATCGTAACAGTCAATAATAACAGCCGCTAAAATATACGATTCCCACTTATTATTATCGACATCATTTTCGTTCAGTTTTGTAGATATTTACTTGCATTGCTGCACCCCGTAAGTTGGTTTTTACTCGTGTTTTGGCGAGTCTGAGAAACTCAACCCACGCACAGGTCTCAGTATCAAAATATACCAAGATTACTTGTAATATCGCCCACTTACGTTATTAGAAGCTCCAAAAACACAACATTACAGCAACAGCCTAGAAAAACTAGGATTATAGGAATCGCGGGATGCATTTTAATTTACAACTGCATTTCAGATCGGAATTCACACAAAACAATCACTAAATTTACAATAACTAAGAACACGTATCTCCTATGCGGAAAAAACATTACGATTCTATATTATATGGCCGTCTTGATCTTTGGCATTTATGGGCGCCATTCTCAAGAACTCCTCTACCAATACCATAACCAACGATTAAGCACTTCAGTGCAACATAAAAACATCAACAGCACCGGCACTAAATAATAAAGCTTAATAAGAAAAATTGTATAGGTGCTCAGGTTACGAAAATTATTTACATTTTGAATTTATAAATTTGTTTAAAATTCAGGTCACATTTTAAGTGGAGTAGCCTACATATTCTGGTTTTGTAGCAACTATGGAACAGTTAAGCAGCTAACTAAATCTTGACAGAATTGATTTTGCGACTTATGATAACAATAATTTTATAGTTAGGTTTAACTTGTCGAGTCTGTTTGGTAGGGTAGGCTGTCTGAAAAGATGCCGGCTATAAAATCAATTGGAGTCGCCAGGTCGTAGTGCAGTTTGCAATAAAATGTTTAAAAGCGAGAAGGGTTTTGAGCGGTTTTTGAAGGAAGAGAAAGAATTCGAATTTAACTATATAATATATATGCGCGAGTAGTGACATAATATAATTGACCAATAAAACTCGCTAATACGCGAATATTCAAAAAAGTACTCGACAGAGTAGGCTTACTTGATTCCAAAAACATTTGATAGAGGCAGGCATCGTAGAAAAATGAATTATCCATGAGTAAATTGAAAGAGCTGCACTTCCCATTAATATGGATCCAGTTTTTTAATGGCGGGAAGTCTGCGCACACACATTTAACACGTGTTAATCAGTTTGTTTGAAAACACACTCGACCGACTCGAAAAGACATAGTTTAAAAAAGCTGGGTAATCACCTTGAGAAAAAACGGCGAAAATGGAAACGGAATCTCAAACAGAGGATGCTGTCGCATGCTGTCAACGAGTCGGCGTATTTGTGAGGCAATTAATTTTTACTCAATCTGTTTCGATGGTGGTGAGTAGTAAGGATAGCGAAAGTATGGGATGCGAAAATAGAAGGCACTGGTAAAGTAACTTCTAGCAGTGGCGGATCCAGGACTGCATGGGCATTTCCAGAGGGGCGCCACAGTCTGGCAGTCACACATGCACAGGTCTGGACTGAGGGGCGCCGGCATATAATCAAGAGGGGCGGGGATGGGACGAACCACCCCCACGCGTGTAGCTAAATCCGCCGCTGACTTCTGGGATATATTTTCATTCTTTGATAGTTTAAGGATTCGTTCACTTAAATTTCTCGTATTTTACAGGTCATCATTGGAAGAATTATCTCAAGCTGGTGTCAACAAACTACCAACAAATCTTTCTCCAAATTTTAGGGTAACTATACCCCTGCTTGTCTTCAGTATGTTTGTACAGTAACAGGCTATTTATATAGCGCATTTTAAGAACCTCACAAATGTGCAGTATTTGTTCTTGATCTCTCAAATCAAATGGGAATCTGACCTTGCAGAAGTTGGGGTTCAATCCCTAACAGGGCAGAGACAATACAAAATGGCTGTTCCTTTAGCAGCTTCTAATGGCTGTAAACTGTGCATATCCACGGTACTGATAGGAAAATTGGGGAGAGGATACCCAACTTTTTGCCAGCCAACCAAAGGCAATCTGGCAAACCTATGGCCAATAATGGTTCACTGTGTTACTGTTGAATTTTTCATCTAAGCTTGAACCTGCAAATGTTTGGTCACAGACCAAACACACTGTTGAAAGACCACCATTTCGCATTTCTAAAGACTCCCTTGTTTGTAGGGTGTGGTTCAAAAGAGGTTCTCTGTCTCGAGGTGTTTTAAAGTTGGAACTTCTCCACTGACACCTTTTAGAAGAGTCGGATATGCACTTCAGGTTTGTATAATCAAGATTCTTAGTAAAACTCCTGTTAAAAATACCTCTAAGAAAAGCAACATGTATATCCATGTGTCCCAAAATAACCTTGTCATTTTTATGGTTTATTGGTCATTTTCATGGTTTATTTGTGATTTTCATGGTTTACTTGTCATTTTAATAAATAAGTTTTCAGTTTGAGGAATTTTTAACTAACTTGTTACCTAATCAAATGATCCTTGAAAATGGAATGTTAATGTTGAATTTTATTAACCCAATATTAATTTTAAAACTTTATACATTACTTTTCTCTAATGACTGTGTTTTTGGCAGAAGTCACTAAGTACTCAGAGTCTACGACATCCTCCGACATGTAAGTACGTCGTGACTCCAAGTAGTCATGTGTCGAGGGTCACTCCCCCGAAACGCAGACTCAGCTTTTGGCATGAAACAGTGGAGCATTTTGAAGTAATGAAGCTGGATCGGGGTCAACTGGAGAGACAAGAGGTAAATGCCTGCCTGCCTGCCTGCCTGCCTGCCTGCCTGCCCGCCTGCCCGCCTGCCCGCCTGCCCGCCCGCCCGCCCGCCTGCCTTGACATGGAACCAAACCCTTCTTGCTTATCAATTTTGTTTTGAATGAACACCAGTAAATAAGCTTCTTCCTGCGACTCGGTTTTCACTGGGCGCTGTAGAAATCTTGACTTTACGATTACGATAAACTATTATATTGCACTTCATGTTGTACCCCATTTGTTGATCCTTTTTAATTGTAATTTAATTTTAATTCCCATTAACAGTGCCAGATTTTCATAAGATTTTTTGGTAAAAACAAGACGAGTTTGAGAGGCTGATATTTGTGATGGATTTGAAATTCTTTTCCAGGCTATATTTGAACTATATCATAGTGAAGTCGACCTTCTCGATGACCTCGTTATGGTTAAAAAGGTGAGTCTGTGCCTTCTGCAGATTCCTTGGTCACACCGCAACCGAATTAGTGAATTTCTTTGAATCTGATGTTAAAATCCGTGGAGCAGCCAATCCTTGGCTTATGGACGGTTGAAGACAAGACAAGGTGTTGAAGTACATTCTCTTATTTTGATGGATGGAGAGATAAGCAGTTGACTTCATATTAAATTTAGACCGAGGTTTTGCATTTATAGTCCAAATTATGCAAGTTGTGAATGAAGAATGAGTTGTCCGTTTAGAGCCATGAGTGGGAAAATTGTATCTGCTGCTGCTAAAATGTGTGCAGATGATTTCTGTAGATGTACCACGACTCGATGAAAATGCTTGGACTTTTGTCGGAACAAGAGTTGGAACAACTGTTTGGCCAACTCGATGAACTGGCCTCTATTCATCAGAGTAAGTTGGTCTTGCAGTTTCATAGTAATGGTAAAGGTAACAAGGTAATGGTAAAGGTAATCATAATCGTAAGATCGAGATTTTTACAGCACCCAATGAATGCTAAGTTGTGGGAACCAGCTTATTCAAAGGCGCTTAGTCAAAAGAAAATCGATAGGCAGGAAGTGTTCAGTTTCAGGTCGAAATCCAAGCGTCGGAGAGTCAGACGACTGTGGTGGGTGGTGTTTGGAATTGAACCAGAAAGTGAACAGGGAAAGAGGAAGAAAAGGTAACAACTTTTTTGCTGATAAACCCCAGTAGAGTAGCCCCAGTGTTTGAAGGCTGTCTTGACTGAAGAACAAATGGAGTTCCAATGACAAGACACCCCTTTAGCCCCTAAACTTGCATTGGTGCTTATTCATCATCCCTGAAAGTATGGCAGGCTGAATTGTCCCAGATTATTGTTAATTAGTAACTTTTTCAATGTCAAATGCAGAAGGCATTATCTGATGGTGCACCAAAACCAAGCTGCAATCAGGTCAATATCTATAAGGTCAGGCCACTAAAATGGCCTGGTATTCCAACTTGCCTGTATTCTGCAACTTGTATCCACAGTATTAAAATGCCACTCTGTTGTGCCTGTCTGCATTTGTGTGTTATATTTCAACCATTTTAACAAATGAAAATGTTTTCTTTTTTGCAGATCTGGCTGTGATTCTTTCTCGGCAGAGGCTTGCCAGCGGAATGACGCACAGCATTGGCCATGTGCTACTGAATTGGGTGACTTGAAGTTCTTCATCTCTTTACTGTATATGAAGCAGTTGTTGGCATTTTGATACTTGTTTCATCACTCCTAGATAAATGTACTCTTGCCTTTGATGTTTGAAATTTGGCATTTGTTTGGTTCTCGGCTGGTTAAGATAAATCAAGGTGTTTAAGAACTTCAGTCAAGCTATAAATTGGGATTATCTATTGCCAAGTGGTACAACTTGGAGTTGTGAATGGTAGTTCGTTATGAATTCCTACTTTTCACCCTTTTATTTCTTTATTGTAGTTAATATTATATTTTTTAGACTATGAAGATCAAAATGTTAACACTTCCTAGTAATACAGTTATTTAGAATCCTTTTGAAAACTAAAAGATTACTGAATACGTGTTTTTTGCATCTTAGGTTCCAAAACTCGTCTGTTACGTTCCCTACTGCGCAAATCTAGTGCTTGCTAAATCGCTTCTCGATGCCAAGAAGCAGGATCCAACAATTGCTGACTTTCTTGAACGCTGTCAGGAGTCGTCATTCAGTCGGAAACTTGACCTCTGGAGCTTCCTGGGTAACTGTTCTTAAGCGAAAGCCGCTCTTTTACGAATGCTGTATAAACGTTAACTAAAAATGGTTTAGGGATGGGCACTGTATTTAACTTTGTCAGTATTTTATTTTAATGTCAGTCCGGTCTATACTCGTCTGTTCAACATTGTTCAACTTCTGAGATCTCTGACCCATTGGATTTTGATCGGCTTCTGTAATGGATTATGAGTTTTTACTACAGTTTCACTTGAAGTGACTGCAGGATCATGTCCTGATTCCACTTCTTGTTCTTATCTGTCCTGCAGATTCAATTCCAAACACCACCCACTGTAGCTGTCAGACTGCCTGTCTGCCTGACTCTTGGATCTTGACCTGGAACTGAACGCTTCCTGCCTATCGATTTTATTTTGTCTGAGCACCTGTGATTAAGGTGGTTCCCACGACTTAGCATTTGTTGGGCGATGTAAAAATCTCAAGATTACGATTATGATACCTTGTGCATTATATTAACGACGCAAAATGGAAGGTCGACTGTTCCTGACTTATTGTGTAGAAATTAGCTTAGTTTGGATATTTAATCTAAACAATTCACTATGCACTGTTGAATTTTTCATCTAGATGTTCCTCGGAGTCGATTGGTTAAATACCCTCTTCTCTTCCAGAATATTCTGAAACATGTTAGTAAGAAAATGAAAGTAGCCAAGTTTTCAATTTGCTACTCTTACTTATGTTCAGATGCTTTAAAACCTGAATTAATCGACCTGTAAATAAGCTAAAAAAACATGTAAATAACAAAATTAAAATATTTCTCAAACTATGATAACGGATGATTAGACTTTTTGTCTGATCCAGGTAGAGTTTGTTATTTATCCTTACATTAAGACTCACTGGGCCCACATAGCTGACCACCAGTCCATAAACTCAAAATTTCTGAAGTGCTACTTAAAAGCTAAGTGCAGAGCACCAGCTTGTTCACAAGTGCCATGCCAAGTCAGTGGGGTTGTCCAAAGATGCTACGTCAAGAACCAAGTCTGGTTGTCAGAAGACCAGAGAGAAAAGGGGAAAGGAGCACAGTGTGGGCAAACTGCTGGTCTGGAAATAAGGCTGTCTGTTTAGTTTTTACTCTAACCCTGTAAATCCCCAAGAATTGTTGCAGAGGCAAATACTTAATGACTTTGTACTTGGAATGTGCATCAACTGTGGATAGGAATTCGTTGGTTGGTCTCTACGTGTCTGAACTTGACCACCAAGGGACCCTCTTTAGCCATATGATCATCAGTCATTCGTATAAAGACGAACTTGTGATTCCTTTAGAACTCTAAAATTGTTTCGGCTAGCAAGAAGCGCTTTGTGAGAGGTAAACGGGGCTGTTGTATGCCCAGATACATTACATGCATGATGCGCCATGCCTTGCAAAACATTTCTGCATATTTACTGCCTTTCAGTATCTAACCCACGCAAAAATCTATGCTCTAATTTGGCAAAATGCCCTTTTTGGGGAAAATCCCTTTTGCTCTTCTTTTCTTGGGCCATGAAAGCAACTCCCAACAAATGTCCCGATGTTGAGAAGGTATCTTATTATGGGCCAGATGGCGCCTGCATTCACCATCGCAGCTGACCACATTGCGTTTAAGGGTATTATTATAATGCCAAGTCTCTTTCTTTTACGCAAGTCTGTTATGTTTTTGATCAAAGACACCAGCCAATCATGAGGATGTTCCGCTGATCGAGAATGCAATCAGAATTGTTCGATTAACAATCAAGGAAACTGATGTGCAGATGGGTCGATCCAAATGTAATTTCGTCGTTAAAAAGCTACACTTCATGAATGACAAGCAGGTAAGTCATATAGCACTTCAGTTATTTGCTCAGTTAATACATAATATCTCCAACAACCGATCGTGGCTATATTTCTGAGATTTAAATCTCGAGCTAGCACGGTCTGTACACAGGAACCTTAAATAGCATGGTCCATTTGTAAGTGGCGTGGCACCTATTCAAATGGGCAGTGATGGTGAAGAATCGCACCCAATAAATTCATTGCAAAAATGAGCAGGGTCCAGACCATATGGTCACTATATAAAACCGTGTACATTTACGCTTAACATTCGTCCTTGGAGATATGATCCAGTAATTAAAGGAAATTTTCCAGATGTATTTTCTTTTGCATTGTGAATTTTTGTTGGATTATGACCAAACTTGTTCATGTTTTCTGATTTGCTATAACTACTTTGCTGAGAAACAATCGAATATATTTTTTCTATAATAATTTATATTTAATATTTATTTTTATTTTATAATTTCAGAGGCATCCACTAATTTACAGTTCGACGCTGATTATTTGTGATGGAATATTGAAAAACAGTCGGGGAATGGTATGGACGTTAAAAAATCTTTTGTTATTTGATAATTTGGTGTAACAACAGTTGTTGTTGAAGACAAATTACTTTTAGTTAAACTGAACTGTAAAATGAGACTAATTCTGTCAGTGGTAACTTGTAAGATGAGGCATAGAACTGGCACAGAGGCCAGTAGGTATATCCTATATCTTCTGAATATTTATATAGCCCCTGAAAGAACCTATCACAGCTTAATAACTATTTGTGTGATAATACGAGATCACTGCCTTGATTTTGTGATTTGCAGAAGCTCCAAGTCTTCCTCTTTGACAAAATTCTTGTTGTGACGAAACACATACTACACAGGAAAAACCTTTGCTACCAAGTGCACCAACAACCTATACCACTTTCCCGTTTAACGGTCACTGATATTCCAAGTGGTAGCAGCGGAGGAGGAGGATCTATCAAGATGAGTCTTTTTCCAAGTAGTCGGAAAGGTATTTACATCGTCATCTTACTCAAAATTTCTGAAGCGCAACTTAAAAGCGTAGCACAGGACACCAGCTTATTCACGAGTGAGCGCTGGGTCAAGTCAGTGGGATTGTCTAAAGATGTCATGTCAAAAACCAAGTCCGGTTGCCAGAAGACTAGATAGGGAAAGGGAGCTCTAGGAGCTCTAGGGTGGTTTGTCTTTAAGCCGAGAGAAATGGCCAGGCATTTTGAACATCGTTAGCTAAAGACTGATGTGGCTGAATGTCGTGAGTTACTCAAGGATATAACGGTAAGTCAATAACTCAGTTAGTAATTAATTAATCCTATTACACTGTAAGACGTTAACTAGTTAATGCCATTACACTGTAATTAGGTAAGTAATTTACCTGTGAATTTCATGAGTTTTTATGTTGACTTGAAATTTTTTTGTTTTTTAGCTAAACATTCCTTCAGGCTTCAAGTTAAACGAGATTTCCATCGGAACTCCTCCTACACATTCCATGCCACTGATGAAGCTGACAAACTGCATTGGTTGCAGTGTCTCGAGTCTGCAATCAACGCGGAGATGAGCACATCTTCCAGCAGTCCATACATGCTGATGCCTGTGTTTGGCCGCTGTAAGACCAACGATCAAGAGAGGTTGAGTCTGACTTATTCGCTTAGCTCCAGCTCTGTTTATTCTGCGTCTTCAAGTCAACCGTCAAGGTCATCTTCAGAGGAAACTCTTGACGCAGGCGGATTGTTCCACCTTGATGCAGACTTTAAAATTTAGATTTGCTGAAAGGGTTAATATGACTGTGGTGTGTGGAGGAACTTTCAAAACTTTAGCAGGTAAAAGCCAAAGATGTGCATCACCTCTGAAACTTTGTTTACTGAACAACTTAAAGCAATATTGTTTTCCAAAACTATAAGAATTTCAACTGATTTTCATCCTGAATTTTCTCACAAAAAGTCTTATAGCTGTATTAACTGTAAAAGTCAATTTTCCTAAAAGTTTTGCAAATGTATATTTAGAGAAGTATTTACTAGTAGGCCTATTTATTTTTTGTGTAAAGTTTTCAGAAAAGTCAAACTACCATGAAATGCGTTTACTGTTGCAGCTCTGATGATTGATGTTCCTTGTTTTGTTCCTTATCAATGATCAAGAGAGTGATTGACATTTTGCAATGGTCACTTAGCATGTGATTTCTTCTGTTGAGTTATTCTCTTTTAGATCAACTGCTTATCAACGAATTTGTGCATCTGTCTTTGATTAATTGTCCTAAATGTGGACCTCCTTCTAGTCATTGGTATGTAAAACTCTTACTGATAGATAAATTGTTTGGGGAATTAACAAACGGTTTGAATGAAATAGTAGGCTATCTGTATGTTTAAATATTAACAGGTGAAGTAGGCCTATACATTGTTGTGCAGGGAAATTCAGTTATTTCTCATATTATACTTGATGGCCTATGGTCTCTGCTTTTGTTTCAATTTTAAATGGCAGAAAATTGTAAATTGCTGATTTTTTCTCCTGTTGATCGTAGTTTTGTTCCAGAATGATTTGTTTTGTTGCATGCAGTCTTTGCAAGGCCTGACACCTTCAGCTTGTATATTAAATAAATAAACAAATAAATGTTTTCCGCTATTGAAAGTGGCGACATCGAGCGACCGTGATTGTTCCGCGAAAGGTCGATATTGTATCGTGCAACGAGTGTAGGTTTCTGGACTATATTAATTTTGAATTGTAGGCCCTTCAGTTGTCTGTCATTTTTTGTTTTATCGTACCGTTACTAATATAGATGTATTTTATACTTTGCACAAAGTTTGCAACAGACCATCAGATTCGTTTTTAATTTATGTACTTAAGTTTGCAAAGGCAAAAATTTAAACGGGATCGTTGCTTTCACATACGCTTATAAAGGGGATCATTAAGTTTTTAATGACTGTGAAATCGTGCAATTGTTGTCTGTTAAACATTTTATCGTAGAGAATCGTTTTAATTTTTTTATTTTTGTGTATATTTGCATTTGTATATATTTGCATTTGGTTGGTTGGTTAGCGGAAGGGTTGAGTTAATATTTTTAAAACTTTTTAATTATTGTGTTGTGAACAGGTATAGCCTATACAAACAAGACCGCAATAAACTTTAATTTCTGCGTTGATTACGTTATCATGGATCTAATAAAATGTAGAGGTTCACTAGCGCCCCTTAGCGATCTGCATGATTACCCTGACCGTACACGGTTGATAGGAAGATCAGTCGGCGAGGGAGAGGATTAGCACCCGCCCTGACATGCCACTTCTAAGGAAAGTAAAGTCGCTAACACTTCATACGTATCGGGAAACGTTGCAGTTTCCATTTCTCAAGTGACGCTATCCAGTTCTCTCGTCTTTGTTTAGAAGTTATTTTTAATGTTTTCGTTGCCTTGCACTATGCGCCTACCTCATGGAGATATGCAGGCGCCGTGCTTCCATACATCCACTCGAGTCCTTCGTGCCTTCTTCTGCATACATAATTATATTTACCCGATCGATATGAACTGTTTGTGTGTGGTGGTTAGTAACACAGGCGCCACTTCTCAGTTACTGCAGACAAACGTGGGTAAACATCGCCCAAATCATCAGACGAATGCTAACAATGTTGAAGTCTGTCAGTTAATCAGTTATAGGCCTATTTTCTAAACCGCTGCCTAAAAGCTAAGCACAGAGCGCCAGGTTATTCGCAAGCGCTGCGTCAAGTCAGTGGGGTTGTCCAAAGATGCCATGTCAAAAACCAAGTTCGGTTGCCAGAATACCAGAGAGAGAAGGGGGGAGCTGTTAGGGCGGGTTGTGTTTAAGCTGGGAGAAATGCATGCATACATACATAGGGTCTACATAGTGGATGCGGTCTCTGATCTATATCGCTTCGTGTGAGCAGACTGAGGCTCGATACTATTTTTGATAGAAAAGTGTAGCTAAATTGAGGAACTGCTGAAGTCTGTAGACGATCGAGTTCACCGATCAAGTGCCACACTTGTAGTATGTGGGCAGTAAGCCCTTGTAAAAGAGGCACTCCGATGTTATGGGACCAGTTGCTATGGCTACTGGAGAGAAGGCGGTCAAGAGGGACTCGGTCAGTCAGTCAGACGTTCAGTAAGTTAGTCAGGCAGGCAGACACAGACAGACAGACAGACAGGGAGGGAAAGAGGGAGGGAGGGATATGCTTAATATCGGTTGATCCTAAATTATTCATAATTATTAGGCGCACGACTAAAGAGACGCGACTATAATGCAAACAGAATGTTGTTCATAGTCTGCCTGTTGTCACTGTATACATAATACATATAAATGTATATGTATATATATGGTAAACTTATAACCATATATACTGCAGACAAGTCATATATACATGTATATATCTTATGTACATATAACACTAATATATCTATCTATATATGTATGTATATATATATATGTATCAACCCAGACCAACTACATAGATAAAAGTTTCATGATAATACATACATTCATATATGCATACATACATGCATACATTCACAAACACATACATAATACATACATGCATACATACATACATACACAGTGTACACAGGTGTATGTACATGCAAATTAAGAATTAAGAAGAAATATCTGTCAGTATGTATGTGTTTGTATGCATGTTTATGTATGCATTGTATGCATGTATGTATGTATATATGTTTGCATTGTATATATGTATGTAGGAATGTACGTAGGTATGTGTATGTATATATGTATGTATATATGCTTGCGTGTATCTGTGTGCATTTTCGTCTACATATTGTTCACATATACATAAATATATATATAGTCTATATAAATAAAATTTTATATATAGACAGGTAGGCTGGAATAACAATTTGAGGGATTATTTAAACGAATGTCTGTACACGGGGACCTTAAATGACGTGGCGGAGATTCAAACGGGCAGCGGTGGCGAAGGATCTCATCAGACTGATTCATTGAAAACGAGCAGAGTCGAGGCCACAGGGTCGATATAGAAAAAATTACACATTTACATTTATGCTAAACGTTAGAGAGTTTGCCCGTAGGCCCTATACATCAGCCTCGCCGCATATAATAGCAGTCTTACTCCAACCATATGTCCCAGCATCGACTATTCATTTCGTGATTCCACCATCGGCTGCCTATAAAATATGACGTCACACAGCTACCTTCTAACTCTACCACCGCGTTCTCCGTTGTAGATATATTTGCATAAATGTGTGTCTAGGCCGATATTTAGGCTACCTATAGGCCCTGCATGTGTCTGTATATATGTATAACGACGCCGGTGTGGCGTGAGAATCTGTCCGGCATGAAAATGTGTCCGAAAATTGTTGTCATTGGTTCACGTGACCGATGACGTCAGATAGCAACTGTCAAGCTTAACTGTTAATAGAGCGTGATATTAGATCCGGGAAAGACACTAAACGTCGTCGTGGGTTGACGGAGTCGACACCTTTTCATGCCGGACGGTGTTTCATACAAGTCATGAAATTCTGTCCTGGCAACGGAAGTGGGCGGAGCCGGACACATCTTGATGCCGGACACATTCTCACGCCACACCGACACTAGTTTAGCTACGCTATAATAGCCATGCCTGAGCTCCGGTGGATCAAATGTTTCATTGGTGCGCTAATTCAAATGCTTCTGCTTGCGTTCTACTTTGAAACGTGAGTAATAATGCCTTTTAAAACTCATGTTGTATCGTAGGAAACTGCGGTCTGAGAGGTGAGTGCCGTGTATGTATGTATGTATGTAGCTATGTATGTATGTAAGTATGCATGTATTTATGTATGTATTTATGTATGTATGTATGTTGGTATGTGTGTATGTATTTTTGTATGTATGTATGTATGTATGTTGGTATGTATGTATGTATGCATATATGTATGTATGTATGCATGTATGTATTTATGTATGTATGTATGTCTATGTATTTATGTATGTATGTATTTATGTGTATGTTTGTATGTATGTATATATGTATGTATGCATGTATATATAAATGTATGTATTTATGTATGTATGTATGTGTGTATGTATGTGTGTATGTATTTATGTGTATGTTTGTATGTATGTATATATGTATGTATGCATGTATATATAAATGTGTGTTTATGTATGTATGTATGGATGTATGTATGTAACCTATTCATACATCGTTTCTAAGCAGATCTAATATGAAAACTTTTATAGCGCCGTACTGATAATACACGATATGTCAGACACAAGTAACGACGAGAAGACTGACGGTGCCGACAACGACGATGAATCGTAATGTAATGTATTCGTTGCGAATTTCTTTGCGTCTTTGAAACAGAATGGAACAGAGAACGGAAGTCACAGAACGATGCGTCTCGATTTCCGCTTCCTGTTCTCAATGGGAACGTCATGATGACGAAACCAGTTACGCATTCACAGAAGACGACGATGATTACGATGAAGAAGATGATGAAGAAGATGGTGATGATTATTACAACGACTACTACAGCGACGAAGATGATGAAGACTACGTCTCTGTTAAAGGAACGCCGGAAGAGCTCTTGAATGAGTCGGTTACGAGCACACGCTTCGAAATGAGCAACGACTATCATCAAACAGACAACGACTCTAATCATTTTAATTTGCGAAGAGGAGAGGAGGAATCGGAAAACTTAATACAGGTGTGTACAGGTTTGGAAGTCTGTCTAAAAGTGTTGAGACCGCAGTTCGAATGCAACTGATGCTGCCATTTCGTGATAATTGTAATCGTAATCGTAAACTAGAAATTTCTACAGCGTCACTTAAAAGCCAAGCGCAGGGTAACAGCTTGTTCACGAGCGCTGCGTCAAGTCAGTGGGGTTGTCCATGTCAAGAACCAAGTCCGGTTGCCTGGAGACCAGAGACAGGAGGATAGAGGAGGATAGGGTGGGTTGTGTTTAAGCACCACCACCACTACCACCACCACCACCACCTACACCTACACCACCACCACCACCTACACCACCACAAGCACCAACACCATCATCACCAACCCCATCGTCACCCACACCACCACCACCACAAACACCACCATCACCAGCACCACCAAGACAACCACCCTCACCCAGGTCGTTGTCACTAATTCAATATAGAAACTTTTAAACAGGACTGACAAGAATAATGATATTAATAGAAATGTCTAATGGATAGATATTTGCTTACTGATTTCTTTCACACTGTGTTTTAAATTGTAGTGTAATAAGAAAGCGGAGGAAATGAGTGCCGAGGCAGAGAAAAGGCAGAAGATGGATGAAGCAGAGGAGATCATTGACGAGGAAGAGGAGGGGAAAGTGGAGGTGGAAAAAGAGGAGGTGGAAAAGAAGATGGAGGATGAACAAGAGGAAACAGAAGAAGAGGAGATAGAAAACGAACAGATAGAAAAGGAAGAGATGGAAAAGAAGGAAGCGGGAAAGGAGGAGCTGGTAAAAGATAAGATGGAAAAGGAGGACAAGAAGGAAGGGGGAAAGGAGGAGCTGGTAAAAGATAAGATGGAAAAGGAGGACATGAGGCACAACGATAGCCATCATTCGGAGAACTATGGCGCACTTTCGCTGCTGTGCAAGGTCATGACCCCGGAAGAAAAAGAGGCAGGTGCCCTTTGCTCTTTTTATCGACTTTAAAGCTCTGCTGGCTTAGGTGAGCAAACATCAGGTGGCTACGAAAGCTTTAACCATATTTATCGAGTGTGGCCTTTCCAGAGTAATAACTTAATGTGTCTGTCTACCCCTGTGTCTGTCTGCTTGTTTGTTTGTTTGTGTATGTTTGTGTGTCTGTGTTTGTCTGTGTGTGTCTGTCTATATGACTCGTCTGTGTGTCTGCGCCTGTGTGTATGTCTGTGTGTTTGTCTGTGTGCAAGTTTCTCCGCGTCTTTGCATGTTTGTGTATATGTCTATCTGTCTTTATATGTCTGTGTGTCTGTCTGTGTATGTCAGTATGACTGTGTCTGTCTATGTATCTGTGTGTCTGTGTGTGTGTGTCTGTGTATGTCTGTATGTTTTTTGTTGCTTTATTGTAACCTTTCAAGCTTGATAACTTAGTCCGCCCGTCTGTTTCTGTGTCTGTCTGTTCGTGTCTGTCCATCTGTCTTTGTGCGTCTACCTGTTTCGCGGTTTTAATTATTGTGCATTTCCTGGAATTTGACCCAAGAGCAATACTTATTCTGAGCAGCAGTGGACGCACCTGTGTGGGCGCCTTCTGTTCATAGAACAGGTGATGATTATTATTATGAATGGACTCAACCAGAATATGACAAGAAAATATGACAAGATGAAATGGATTGAGATGGTTTTGTGTGAGATATGATACTGGGTGAGATGACGATCGGTGATATGTAGTTTCTGTTTAACGACGCTGTGTCATAACGAAGATGATTAGCGTCGCCCCCTATTTTATCCAGGCTTGGGACTGGCGCCACTCGACTAAAGCAGTGGCCGAGATAATTGATGAGATGGTACTAAATAAGGGGATGTTGCGTGAGATATGACATTGGGTAAAATGATATAATGAGAGATTATTTAATAAACAATCTTAGCTCGCACTTTGCCATCGTGACCTTTTGAACTCGCACTGCTAATTAACTTCAAAGCGACCCTCGATTAATTCTGTTAGCGGCGCGATATAAAGATCAGATAAGTTGAGATAATATTTAGATCAGTTGAGATAATATTGTGTCGGTTGATCCGTATAAGCCGATCTTCCTTATGATCACAATTTTCGGTATGGTCATAATCTTCGTTATGATCGTAGTCTTCGTTATGATCGTAATCATTGTTATGATCATGATCTTTGTTATAATCCTGTGTTGTCGTTGTTGTTCGTCGTTGCAGGCGTTGTACAGAGCCGTTGTCTCGGGTGATGTCGATGCAGTCGACGATCGGATGGATCTCCCGAACGCAGACATCAACATGACTTGGGTTCGATTCCACAGTACTTCTCTGTCTGTATCCCGCTGTCTCTCTGTTTCTGTCTGTCTCTGTCTGTCTCTGTCTGTGTCTGTATCTATCTCTGTCTATATATCTGTATTATTAATATTATAATATATATACATAATATATATTATATTAATCTTCATACTCTTCTTCTGTATACATACTTTTTACACAATATGTAATTTAATAGTCATATATATATACATGTTTTAATATGTATATATTTATGTATATATATATAATGTATATATGTTTATATATATACATAGTTTTCCGAGAACCTCTTGATGGCTGCCATTCGACACCGTCGCCTCAAAATGTCCGAATTCCTGCTGGACAGCGGAATTGACCAAAACTTCTCGACCCTTCGAATCGTAAGCACTTGATGAACTGTAGGCCTAACTGTAGGCCTAATTGTAGGCCTAACTGTAGGCTTAACTGTAGGGCGATGGATGATGAGAAGGAAGCTGATTACGAACATTGATTTATGAACATGAAATTACCAACATTGATTTATGAACATGAAATTACCAACATTGATTTATGAAAACATGAACACTTACTACGCGTAAATGAACATTTATTGATGAACATATGAACATTAATTTCTGATCATTAATTAATTAAGGACGTCGATCGGAAAAAGAATCTACCAGTGGCCGACTATTACGTCGTCACCTGTCGCCAGATGGCCTACGACCGCGGAATGATGGACATCGTTGAGAAGATTGACTCCCTAAACGGACTGCAATGGCATCGTGACAACAGCGGTTCCCTGACCTCGAGGTCAACACGAGCCTCCAGCAGGAAGGAGACGCCCGCAGAGAAGATCCGAGAGCAAGAACAAGCTGCTGCTGCTGCTCCAAGCAGGGCGATGGATGATGAGAAGGAAGCTGATGAAGATGATACATCTGCCAGCGTCGAAGATGGTTCCAATCACGCAAAAGTCTGCGAAGCAAAGAAAGGTAGGCTTTATTCAGAGCATGTAGGCCTTAAAAACTAAAAAAATATTTATTGCTTTAATTCAAGCTTAATACTTCGGAATCTGACGCGAGAGGGCTTGGGCTAATAATTACCTGTCCAGGTGTAATGGTATTGACGAGAATATATGTAGTCCACACCCAAATACCCCCACACTGACATGGAAAACAAGTCACACCCCTAGTCGACTGGCAATCATTGCACTGTTGCAGTACAGTCTGGCAAAATACACGGAGTAATCGTATTCGTAATCGTAAGCTCGAGATTTCTACGTCGTAATCGTAATCTCGAGATTTCTACAGCGCCTAAAGTGCAAAGGTAAGTCGCGGGAACCAGCTAATTCGTAGGCGCTCGGTCAGTTATTCACGTATAATATCGACTGAATATTTCTTGGCAGAGAAACGGTTCTGGAAGCCAGCCAAACCGGATCCAGTTTGTCAGAGGACCGTTCCAGACTGGCAGACCAACTTCAGTCTGCCGCTGCTGCACAAGGACAGGACGAAATCTCGAAGAATCCTCGTCGAAAACTCGCGGTCTTCAGACCGTTGTTTTCTCACGTCGTCATGCGGCGATCCTGGTCCAGAGAAAATCAACTCCAGGGCATCCGAGTCCAACCGCGATAAACAACCCCCGCCTCGTTCTTACGGCGCTATAAAAGCTTCTCCATCTCGCAAGCAATCATCAACAACACCTCCAAGTTTCCGCAACAACTTCCGGTCCAAAACGAAGACAACGAACCCACTTCCTGCGCTCCAGGAGGACCTTCCACTCGATGCATCCGTTGTTTGGAATCCCTTTTCGTCGGGACTTCGCACGGAACAGTCAGATACACTTACGAAGCGATTTTCCCCGGCAGCAGTTCGGAGTTATACGGTCACCCGTACTCGACAAATCCAGCCAACATATCGACAACCATTCTGGTTCAAACCGCGGTTTCAGACGGACAGATTAAACACTCTGACTGGCACTTTCCGAATCGACTCAAACCTGTATAGAAAATGCACCACGACCTCTGACCTTCAACCCGTGCAATCATCCACGACCTCTGACCTTCGACCCGTAGGCCTACAATTAGTGCCCATAGGTGATGTTAAACTGTCGAACTTGTGCTGCAGTAACTCCCGTTCCGTCCCGCGAACTTACAATAGGTCTTCCGGTGATGGTGGCTCGAACAATTGTCCGGGTGTATCAATTCTGAGTCTTCCGGAGCTGACCTCTTCAAGGTCTCTTTCGTTGAGGCTCACTAGTAGCGGACGTACTTACTGATACCAAACAAGATCCACTGTAATCCTGGCTCTTAAACCCCAGCAGAAGGCTCTTCTTCCCTTTATCCAGGTCCAATTCCAAACACCGCCCACTGTAGCCGTCTGAGAGCTAGCTTTGCCTCAGTGAGGTCTTGGATCTTGAACCGAACCAATAGCGATTTTGTTTTCACTGTTTATTTTGTCTAGACGTACCGCACCAGAATTTACAAGAAATTTATAATATAATGTTCAGTAACAAAAAGAAACGACAATAAACATAACTTACTTATTACTTATTTACTGAGTACCTACTTGTTGATCGGCACTATCAACTGCTGTTTCAAACATGAACAGTGACGTTTGACATAGGGATATAATTTTTGCAATATAAACTTCATTCGTGATTAGATTAATTCTGCACAGAAACTGTTTACTTTTTTAACCTGGCGCTATTCAAATTGTGCGTCCATCGCTAGATAGCGCTAAGCGTTAAATTTCGAAATTCAACAATCTGTAATCTGTGTTTGTTGAAGGTTGAACTAAAACACGAAACTCGCCCCCGTTTGTTTGTTACTATTAATAGGAATCGTTGGTCGTTCGAAAATTTGAGCGGTTTACATTTTCCGAATGAAATTTGTAGAATTTCGGTGAATTTGTTTAAAGCATTGCTTTACGATACTGCGCTGCAGTGTAGTTTCTGGCCGATTTGGTTAAATTAATAGGTATGCTGACTACGACGCGTATACGTATCAACAATGTTAAATGTTGATCGATACTATAGCGATTCTGCATTTTGAGGATCTCCAGAATAAAATTTGTGTGTTGTCGGACACAGATTGCAATGTTTGAACTACGAAATTAAAGCGTATAATATTTTCGTCATTTTTTTGGTATTTCCAGATCATGTCGTCGGCTTCCAAGACCTCGTTTACTCTTGTTGAACAATCCATTTCTACTCTGGTCGAATCGCAGGCATTTATTAAAAGTGTGATGGATTTGACATGCAAATTTGCTCTGGATTTCGCAAAATCGGACAATGGTAGGTGAAGCTTGTCTGTGTTAACATTAAGGCACAGTTTCTGCTTAAAATTTTTGAATTCTTCAGTTTTTGGTTTAATAATATAAAAAATAGTAACAACGCAGCTGCTTTTCACAATACCTTCTCTGTGCCAAAACCAGGTGAAACGTTGCTGTTATTTATGATTAATGTTTCTCGGCAGTTTCTCTTTTGAGGGATTACGCTTACCTTGGGTGTAAAAATAATACATTGCTATTATTAATTTTTATATGCGAGGTTCAGGATTTAAAAAAGTCAAGAAAAAATCTGAAATGGCTGAAATTATTGTGATGATGATGACAATGATGATGATGGCCTTCCCAGAATTATGCTTCCCCTAATTTTTGTAATCCTCAAAGTTTATATGTACTTTGGGTAAAGAAATAATAATAATAATAATAATATTATTATTGTTATGATCTTATTTTTATCTCTTCATTAGTAGTAAGACATTATCAGACATGTGGGGCACTTGGCTACATATCCTTGTTTTACTTTTGATTGGTGAAAATTTTAAAGTTTTTCAAAGTAGCCAGTAGCACATTGTAACGCTGCTTATGTTTACGATTTGGACAGAGTTGTTCTTTGGTTTCTGCTAGATGGAAACAGTGAGACAGTTCAGTCCGTTAAAGAAATTATGCGGCGTTTCTGTCTGATGGACAACGATGTTGACCAGTTCCTTGAAGCAGCTAATCTTGTTGTCAACCAGGTTAGTTACAGTGCTGAGGCACAGTAGCCTATTGGAGAGAGTGCTCGGCTTGTAACACGGAGAGTACGGGTTCGAAACTCTCCTGAGATGTGTAGGGACCTTGAGCAAGTCATTCACTCAGAATTGCTTGGTGCCATCAATTGATGCTAAATTATTAGATAGTGGCACCTAATAAATGCTGAAAGAATAATAAATGACAAATTATCAGTTGAGGTATAGATTTTCTAAGATTATCCATGACTGAACACTTACTGGACTGGTTAAAGCTACATTGGTTAAAATGTACGTTAGATCCTTCACCACTGCTGCCCGTTTGAATGGGTGCCACACCATTTAAGGTCCCCATGCATGGACCGTTCTAGCCCGAGATTTAAATCTCTGAAATAAGCCTCATTCAGGATGCGAAAACCTCATGCTGTGTATAGGTGGTGTTGATTATCATTTGGGATCGCAATTGAGAGGTTCTTCTTGTTAAATCAGTCGGTTACTCCGGATGGAAGTGCTCATAGCAGACTTGTATCATCCTGCTTTTGTTGTCTGACCTCTGCGACCCATCCACCCTACGATTCCTCGCTGAGCTAATGGACATAAGCAGTGTTAATAAATGCTTAACTTACTTACTTATTATCGTGTTTTTGTCTAGTTTCAGGACAGTAATGATGTAGATCTGGTGGCAACATTTGACGAAAAACTGGACGAGATGAAGCGGAAAGCTTCTAAACAGACCGCAGAAACACACACAAAGTACGTCGAAATGGAAGACCTCATTGAAGATGCAATTGATCAAGGTTAACACTCATTACTCTTTCTCTCATAAATTTTTTACCCAACGGTGTTATGCACCCTAGGACTTTGGATGTAAAATCAGTCTGCAAAGAAGATAATACATACACGAGGACCTTAAATGGCGTGGCACCCATTCAGAAGGCCTGCAGTGGTGAAGGATCTCACCTGCTTAATTCTTTGAAAATTGAGCGAGTTAGAGGCCATACAGTCGCTCATCTGGAATGGCCAAGCATATGAACAGTTGTTCGTTTTGAAAATACAGAAAATCATTGTTCGTACACTCTTGTTTCATTTGTAATCTAATCTAACGACTTCTCTAACTAGATCGCTCAAGGCATTATTAAATTGCTGCTTCAAGTAAAATCGTAGTCTGCTGGAGAAGCCAGGTAGAATTCCGATAAGCAACTTGTATTAGACCTTATATTACCTTACCAGCTGTGATGTCATGCAACGGTAATCTTCCATTTTAATAGGATGATGTTGATGTTGACGACCCATTTGTTGCATAGGAGATGAGGCGGATGAATCCCTCTTGCGTCCACAAGTCGTTGACGAAGATCTGGTGATGACCCAGGCAAACCAGACGACTCGATGTCCTTACACGGGTCAGGAAATGGTCAACCCGGTAACCAATAAGCGCTGCGGCCACAGCTACGACTACGAAGGAATCAAGGAATTCATCAGGCACAAGGGCAAGAAAGCCAGGTAGGACCTTTGATCTTTAACTAGTGTACAGAATGATATGTGCATTATTTACAGTTATCTCTGAGAAATCTTTAAGAAATTACCATTGCTTGAGATTTCTACAGCACCCAGTGAAAGCTAAGTCGTGGGAACCAGCTTATTCACAGGTGCTCAGTCAAAACAAAATCGATAGGCAGGAAGGGTTCGGTTCCAGGTCAAGATCCAAGAGTCGGGCTGGCAGATGGACAGGTATGGTGAATGGTGTTGGGAGTTGAACCGGAAAGTGAGATAAGGGGAAGAGGACGAATCAGGATAGGATCTATGGAAGAGGATTCCTGCCGTATTTTCCAATGGATTTAAATTCTCTAATAACGAGTTGATTGCTTCGTAGGTGTCCGGTTTCTGGCTGCATCAACGAGAAACCTGTTGAACTCGAAGACTTGGAAGAAAATAAACGACTTAAGAAGATAATCAAACGAAATAAGAAGCAACCGGCCAACAATTCGGACAAATGAGATGACTAGTTTGTAAATGAGTTCAGTCTCCGTTTCCCTACCCTTTCCATAAATTGCAAGCCTACAGAAGTGAAGTAAATAGATGATTTTTAAATGCTGGAAACTAATTTAGTGTGGATGCTAAACTACTATATGCAAACAATTGACATTGTATCTATGGTTTTAAGCCTTTCATTATTTTGTCTTATCAATGTTTCAGTTTTTGTTGTGATGTGTATGTTTTTTTCGTGTAGACTGCTCGTCTGTTTGAGTTATCACGAGTCACATGTAAAACTAAGAAGTGCAGACACAGTAAATACATAGTCATTCTTCATTGTAGTTAGCTACGAGGGTAAATGTAAATGTAAACCTTTTTCTACAGTGATCTTTTGGCCTTAGCCGTGCTCATTTTTCAACAAATAAATCAGGTGAAGGAGGGCAACAGTAGGTGGAAACCAAGGCACGTTATAGGAAGAATAATTATGAAATTTCCCAACAGAACTTCATTATTATCAGCACTTTATTTTACAGCAAACATCACATGCTTTCACAAATAGAATCGTCAAATAAGTAAGTAAATTAGTATGAATTATGCGTCGTCAGTTTTGGCAGTGGGCATCTTGGCTTCGTTGGCCGCTGCTGCTGGTCTGCGCCTGGCTCCCGTTGAGGACCTCTGGCGACCAGAGGACTTCCGTCTGGACGGATCAGATGCCGGTGACTTTCTACTGATCAAGTACGTCACCAGTGATTCTCCCTCCTTTTATAAATTTTAACACAGTTATATTGCGCCTAGTTTAATATTTTTTAAATCCCAAGCGAGAATTGCTTCTTCACAGGGGGATATTCTAGGTGAGAGTAGCCGTGCTGATGCGACGCCACGCCTTCCTGTACTGGACTTTGCTCCAATGGAGTACTGAGCCCAAAACCACGACAATCGAGATACTTTTCTACTACTCGAGGCCTTGGTAATCATTGCTACCATTGTTTAATAATAATAATAATAATAATAGTAACTTCTAATGCACCGGTGTCTAATGTGCTGGGCATCAACCGATGGCGCAATATTAAGCGCCCCGGTTATCGCCTTGCACAGATATCGGGAGATGATAGGAAAATTACTTTCTTCCATCAGCGCTTAGCTATGGCTTTCCAAGGCTTCAATGCAGTCGCTTTTTGCACCACCTTTCACACTGAAACAGCCATTAGCGAGGATTAGCCTTCCCAGAATAATGCATCCCTAATTTTTGTAATCCCGAGGGATCTTATACCGGGTAAAAATAAATAATAATAATAAAATCCGTTTAGGATACCCTGGTTAGTGCCGACGAACTTTTGAGTTATTTTCGAGTTTTCGTAATCCTTAATCGTAATCAAAAAATTGTATAGCGCTTATCTAAGTAGAAATCTCAGATCCGCCCCACGTGGCAACATAAGACCAAGATGTGTATTTGACGCTGATCTCCAGAACCAGTATAAAACCGTCAGCATAACAGGTCGGCAGTCGAAGATCGTACAAAGGCTTACGTAGACCTAATCGTAATCGTAAACTAGAGATTTCTACAGCATCTAACGAGAGCTAAGTCGCGGACACCAGCTTATTCACAGGCGCTCAGTCAAAACAAAATCGACAGACAAGAAGAGCGGTTCCAGGTCAAGATCCCAAAGGCAGGCAGACCGTCACAAGGCTATGGTGGGTAGTGTTTGCAACTGGATCTGCCAGATAGGTTAGAGGGAAAAGGGTATCAACTGCCAGTGATCTAGCTCTGTCAATTAACCAGCCGGGAAGTGAAGAAGTGAAGAGTTTACAATACTGACAGTCGCTGTTTTACTTACTTTCATTGCGACTTCTTTCGCGTCCTTCACTTGTAGTCTGGTGTTCCCTGGCAGACGTTCGCGAGTAGCACTGCTTATGCGAACAGTCATAGCTGCAAGGAAAATCAACGATACTGGCGTCATGTTACGCTTACGTCATGCTATGGAGTCATGCGAGTCATGTTACGCGTGTAACATGACTCTGAAAAGTC
This sequence comes from Norana najaformis, assembly GCA_964023275.1. Taxonomy (NCBI): domain Eukaryota; kingdom Metazoa; phylum Annelida; class Clitellata; order Crassiclitellata; family Hormogastridae; genus Norana; species Norana najaformis. The sequence continues at coordinate 1,735,594 of OZ029918.1, forward strand.
TGAAAGCTGATGTATTCTTCGACTTCCCTTATATCACTTCCGGTTCAGTTCCAAACACCATCCACCATAGCCATCTGACTGACTCTTGGATCTTGACCTAGAATTGAACCCTTCCTGCCTGTCGATTCTGTTTTGACTGAGCGCCTGTGAATAAGCTGGTTCCCGCGACTTAGCTTTCGTTGGGCGCTGTAGAAATCTCGAGCTTACGATTACAATATTATTCCATATACCTAGATAACCTGTGACAACATACTAACATACTGACATGTATGCAAGTAACTGACCTTTGGTGAATGCATGCATGTTGTTCGTCGTTTTAACCGTTTCTCCATAGACACAATACTGTGGAATTTCTTTTCCCATCACCGAAGTATAGGCGGGTCCTGTTCACAGTTTATCAACACACAAGATGTCGCCACTGTTTCGAATTCAGCATTTAAGAAAATTAATACCTAGCGATCTTTATTTATCTATCTTTATTTATCTTCAACAAAGAAAGCATTGCGGGAAAATAATAAGTTTTTATTAATCTACACATTAATGCTACGCAAATAAAGAACGAAATTTTATGCGAATAAATAAGAATATTTACTTTATTTATGTTTTAAATTTTGCAAAGAACCGAAGACTCGTAATTGAGACTCATAAAAGGCACAAAATTGTCCGTGGTGTAGCTAATCCTCGGTTCTTAGGACGGTTGAAGACAAAACAAGAGAATAAGATTTACAAAGCACAAGTAAATATAACTAAATACATCACGAATTTGCTGTAAAGCTTTTTCCACATCAGAATTAAACTCCAGCCATCTAGATCTCGGGTTATCGTAATTGTAAACTCGGAATTTCTAAAGCGCTACTTAAAAGCTAAGCACAGGGCACTAGCTTATTCAGAGCGCTACGTCAAGTCAGTGGGGCTGTTCAAAGATGCCATGTCAAGAACCAGCACCGGTTGCCAGAAAACACGAGAGAGAAGGGGAAGAGGATCTGTTTGGTTGGGTTGTGTTTAAGCTGAGAGAAATGAGATACTTTTACTAAATGCCTAATTATGACAATATAATGACAGAAAACCCGTGATTTAGAATACGTGGCGCTATAGTTTACCCGTATGAATGGATATCTTCACTTGAAGTACGTTGCTTTCAATGTACGGATGCGAAAAGCTTTCAACGACGCCCAAGAGATCGAGAGCCATAAAACAGATGGCTAGAGCGTCTGTCGTAGCGTTTAGCGGTAAACCACCGGCCAGCATCATCGAGTCCTTGCTGCCCCAGGTACTGACCTAGGGGATACCGCACGAAATGTAAATGTACATGGATTTCTGTTGCGACCCTCCGGCCTCGACCCTGCTCATTTTTCAATGAATTATAGGGCGAGATCCTTCACCACCGCTGCCCATTTGAATGAAGTGTCATGCCTGTCTCTCCGTCTGACTTTTGGATCTTGACCTGGAACCGAACCCTTTTGCCTATCGATTTTGTTTTGACTGAGCGCCTGTAAATAAGCTGGTGCCCGCGGCGCGGCTTTCGTTGGGCGCTGTAGAAATCTCGGAATTACGATTACGATGCCGTTTAAGGCCCCCGTGCACGGACCAGCTCAATATTCAAACAAGATACAACCTTAGGACCATGCTTTTTCCCCCCGGCTTTTCCGCCCCCCGGATCTTGTCCTGGCCAGACAACCTGGCTTGTGCGGACTTGATTTGATATAGCGCCGGTGTATAAGCTGGTCTATCTGAAGCGGCTTTTGTGTGGTGCTGAGATATTTCGGAGATTTACATTTACACTTACATTACTCCCGTTGCGTCATATGCACACGTACAATACGGCGAATATCACACAGTGGCGTTTAAGTGCATTCGTATAGGCCGACACATCTCTCATAATACTGTTCGATAATTATATGATGTCACAATGCAGATATATTGGGTACCTATGAATGATTTAAGTATTAATTATTGGCGTCATAAATTTCTACTTTAAACGATTATTGACACCTATTGTCGATGTCATAACACAGAACGTTGTATGCAAAATGGAAACTTCCCACACAACAATATCAAAATAAAATTGTTGGCATTAATTTACATAATCTATTATCGACGTCATAATGAAGACGTCATAAAGCAGGAAATATCAAAATAAAATTGTTAGTATTTTAAAGAATTTATTATTGACGTCATAATGCAGACGGCATAAAGCAGGAAATATCAAAATAAAATTGGCATTATATTTACATAATCTATTACTGACGTCATAATGCAGACTTCATAAAGCAGCAAATATCAAAATAAAATTGTTAGTGTTTTAAAGAACCTATTATTGACGTCATAATGCAGCAATCAAGTATCAAAATAAACTCGTTGGCATCATTTTTACAGAACCCATTATTGACGTCATAATACGGCAATATAAAATATCGAAATAAAAGCTTTGGCATTATATTTGCAATCCCTATTATTCACGTCATAAAGCATTAAAGAATAGAAATAAAACTAATAGTATTATTTTTACCACGAAACGAACAATAAAGCATATTATTGTTTGACAGCTGTTATGACGTCACAAAACCACTTTGGCGCATTGCTTTCTACTTTATTAATGCCAGGGCATATAAATCAACACTGAATTAATGTTATAGCTAAACCAAAATTCGCATAGAAAATCGCCAATACGTCTAGATAACTAACAGACTGAATAATATTAGCAATGCTTAAGTAAAGATTTATTCATGACAGAGGTCTTCTTGCCTCAAAGGCTCCGTAATTTCCAATGATTTCATCGTACTTCTGGTACAAAGATTTTAGCACATTTACCACCTGAAAAACAACAAGAACTTTATAGAATCCTTTAGTATTTCAACGAGAAAATGTATAGTTAGAATTTGTTCTGAAGGGATTTCAACAAAATCCGCACTAATTTCTGGGCTGGATAGCTATATTGGTTAACGCGTCAGCCTACTTCGAGGCGCCCCTGAGTGTGAGGATGCCGGTTCGCTTACCGACTGTGGCATATTTCGTAGATTTGAATCTCGGGCTAGTGTTTATGTTAATTAGCAATAAAATGGCCATCAGTAAGTAACAATGTTCAGTTAATTAAAAAGTCATCACTGGTGAGCTCACACACACAAAGCCGAACTCACGAATAATCTCCAGAGTAATCGTAATCGTAAGGTCGATGTTTTTACAGCGCCCAACGAAAGCTCAGTCGCGGGAACCAGCTTATTCACAGGCGCTCAGTCAAAACAGAATCGACAGGCAGGAAGGGTTCGGTTCCAGGTCAAGATTTAAGAGTCAGGCAGGCAGACAGACAGTCAGACGGCTACGGTGGGTGGTGTTTGGAATTGGATCTGTAGGAAAGATAAGGGGAAGAGGAAGAATCAGGATAGTATCTGCGGAAGAGGAGTGAAAAGAAGTAAACCCTGACACCATGTTCAGAATTCCAGGAGCGCGTGGTCACGCTGTTCATCGTGATAGCAACATATGTCAGTCTAGAACTTACTAGCTCAGACTGGATCGGAATTTCTAGGGTAGGTTAGAACCAGCGCGGTCTTATCCATTAGCCATAGTAGGCACTATGCTTAGGGCCTACGAAAGTCAAAAATGAGATATTGAAAAAAAAGAAATTTATTGATTGACCCACAAATAGAAAAAGGTTAATCAAATTTAATAACCTTAAAGTTTGTACTGAAACAGTTTAAGTTAAGCTGTGCTACACTACGTTAACTTTGCGGCTCTTTGCATTAGCAAAATCACATATAATGTCCTCAAACGTCATTTCCCGCATTACGTCGTTTTCAATGTGTTTAGCTCTAAGGAAGAGTTGGCAGTTGGGGCCTACGAATGCGAGAGTGCCTAGTCCCTAGGACGACCTTAAAACGGCCCTGGTTAGAATACGACAAGACTAAACTGAATCATTTTAGGCTGGTGCCAGACTAGGCTATATTTAAGTTTATTTAAGACAAATACCACATCTGCCGAAAGTTCGCTTGTCGCTTGGTAGACGCCAGTCGTGTTGCACAGACAAAGAGTAACGAATTTGATCAGCTGAGGTTCGACTTCTACACCGGCACTGACCGCCTGCAGTATTGTTCTGCTCGTTCCCGATTAAAAAATCACACATCTGTGTAATAACACGCTTAGACACGCCTACGTGCGTTCGTGGTCCGGCAGTGGCGCTGTCTGGCGAATGATATGAAAACATTTTTGCTATTACTTAGCGAGAGGGAGAAACTGACAGCAATCGTGTCGAATCACCGATTGTTGGTGTGCTTTGGAAATGGGTAGAATGCTGTATGCACGTATGTTTCATTTTAATCGAATGAGATGAGGATTGTCGAAAACTGAATATACAATTTTGTTTTTAGTTTGGTAGAAAACTATATGACATGTTTATCATGATATAATCAATACCTTAACGACAATGAGCAGGTATCATACTTACTTGGGTACAACGTTTCGCAATATATTTTCGGTTTTGCGTTTTTCGACGGAAAGTTCAACGTTTGCACGCTCCAGAGATTCCTCCAAAACTATCTGCATTCGCTCCAGGACATTGGTAAACCTAAAAATCACCCATAAACCGAATTTACAAGCGATTAGTGTAGTGATTCGCGTGCTGGACTATCAACCTAGAAGTTGGACCCCAGATACCCACCTTTTCAAGAAATCCCACCCTGATCCATCGAATCCAACGCCTTCCAGTTTCTCTCAGCTTAAACACACCTCTTCGGCCCCTTCTCTCTCTGGTCTTCAGGGAAACCGGACTTGGCATCTCTGGACAGCCCCTCTGACTTGACGCAGCGCTCGTGAATAAGCTGGTGCCTTGCGCTTAGCTTTTATGTAGCGCTTTAGAATTTTGAGTTTTCGATTACGATTACGATTCAGGGCACAGAGATATTTCGAGCTTTTCTTGCGACATGCGCTCCAGAGCGAATTCTGCTATAAAGTGAGTTGACTGTATACCACCGCGGTGGGAGGATGAGGCGGTGAGGGAGAGGACTGGCCAGTCGCCCTCATACGCCGAGGCCAAGAAAACGAAGTCGCTAGATTGTCATAACCATGACTGCCTCTTAGTGTTAGCTTAAGAATGTGCTCTGTTGATTAGTGTTGGCAGAATACTATGAGCTTTCGTTGAAAATATTAGAGGCCTAGCCCCATATGTAAATGTTTGTGTAATTAATCGTAATCGTAATCGTAAACTCGAGGTTTCTACAGCGCCCAACGAAAGCTAATTCGCGGAACCAGCTTATTCACAGGCGCTCAGTCAAAACAAAATCGATAGGCAGGTATGGTTCGGTTCCAGGTCGAGATCCAAGAGTCAGACAGGCAGGCAGGCAGGCAGGCAGGCAGGCAGACAGACAGACAGACAGACAGACAGAGAAACAGACAGACAGACAGGCAGGCGGCTACGGTGGGTGGTGTTTGGAATGGAATCTACGGGAAAGATAAGGGGAAGAGGGGGCATCAGGAATTGAGGTGGTGGCTTCCACTTACTTTCCACTGTTGGTCTCCTGCAGCGTATTCTTGACTGTTTTGAATGTCGGTCTTTTGAGAGGAGACGTCTGCCAGCAGTTTTTCGCCAATTCTATCCATTCAGTAGCAACATGGTCCTCCATGGTGGGTAAGGTGGGTCGAAACGGTGGCTCAAGGGCCAGCTTCACCTTGGCTAACAACTCTACGGCAATACAATGTCTCAGACAACTTAGACAACTCTCTCGTAAATACTGTCATTCCCAAACTGTTGTCATTATTAAATATTAATCGGGTGAGACCCTTCACCACCGCTGCCCGTTTGAATGGGCGCCACACCATTTAAGGTCCCCGTATACGGACCGTGCTAGACTGAGACAACTAACCTTAACCTGCTAGAATTACGCACAGGATCGCTATTACCGCTAATGGTAAAAGTATCCCATATCCCACAAGTGAGACGTAGGGGAGGCGCTCATTTCCTTTTCTTTAGGCCCTTGAGCCGGCAAAGGACGAATCCCAAGGTCCTGGACACGGGGCCAGTGCATCGCAGGACTTGCCGTTTACCTCCCAGCTTATGCCAGTACCAAATTCTACTGCTTGGTGACAGAGGCACGGTGTGCGCAAACAACTTGCCAAGGGTCGTTTGCAAGGAGTCGAACCCGCAACCGCATGATCATCGACCAAACGCGTTACCACTATACCTTCTAAATTCACCGACTGAACTCCATGGTGATAGGGAATCTCTCTTGTTAGCAGTTCAGATATGATGATACCAAAGGAGTAAACATCACCGGGCTTCGTTCCGTAAACCCTTTCCACGTCTCCATCTTTCTTGCGCAGTATTTCAGGAGCCATCCACAGCAGATCTGGAAACAACGCTTTCATCATTTCAACTGCCATGTTATGCATAGCATCAATGGATTCTTCCTTTACTGCTATTGCGTTTTTCTAATGTTTTAGGCTCATATGTAGTGTTGTTTGCAAATTGTGAACGTTGGTCTATAGAAAGATTACTTTACTTATAAAACTTGGGAGTTTCTTCTAATAGGGAACATGTTTCAACGCAGTTTTCCTTGATGCTAATCATCATTATTTCTGCATTTATTAAGCGCCACTGAGCATCAGTTGATGGCGCTGAGCAGTTGTGAGTGAAGAACTTGCTCAAGGTCCCTACAAATTAACCGTCTTAGGGAGGCTCGAACCCGTACTCTCCGCGTTACAAGCCGAGCGCTCTATCCAATCGGCTACCATGCCCCATAAGTGCTAGTCTTCATGTATTAGCGCTATATAAAAACAATGTTACTTTACCGAAGTATCTTTGAAGATACCAAATACGGATGCTGTCGTTTTAGACTTACTACACATTTTGTTGTGGCTATATTTTCTGATCTTTATTTACGGATATATTTTATCTACGACTTTAAGTTACACGATGGCAATGAACTGTAAATTAATTAATTAACAAAGTGTATGATAAATACAGTTCTGATAAATCTTAATGTGGTAACTTTAAGGTTGCTGACTCTTTTCCAAGTGAACTGGGTAGATAGCCATTACTAATTGGCTTAAATCGATTACCGGCTTACGTTTAAGGCTATACCGCATTACGAGTAAGTAAAGTAAATCTCCATTATCCCATAAGTTAGACGTAGGGGAGGCACTCGTTTCCTTTTGTTAGGCCTTTGAGCCGGCAATGGACGAATCCCAAGGTACCTGAGAGCTTTACCGCATGTTGATATTTATGAAAGAAACAGCTCTCCAAACCTGACAGCGGTCTTTCAAATTTGTCGATGCAACGGAACAATCTCAGCCCGTAATCTGTTATCTTACAAACCCATCGATCATCTATGACGCAGTTTGCGCTGGTCAGGTGACCGTGAGCTCCCACTGGCGTACTGTGCAGGTATTCCATTCCCTACACGTACAAGAAAAAGTCCAAAGGGTCTAGGTTCTTAAGAAACTTCTAGACTGCATTCCGTTTTAACAAGACCATGATGAGCGAGTGACTTGATGTAGTCTCCAGCTGAGAAAACGAAACGTTTGCCTTGTACTTCCAATACTACTGTTATCACTACTACTATTTTTACTATTACTATTACTACTGTTACTACAACTACTACTGCTACTACTACTACTACTAATGATACTACTGTGACTGCTGCTGCTGCGACTACTACTTCCACCACCACCACCACCACCACCACTTCTTCTAATACTAATATTAATTTTAGTACTAAAACTTCGATTTCCTTCCGAGTCCCTGACAAGACTCATTGATTACTACACTGAAGATTCAGAATTCCAGATAGGTCGAACCTAACCGTAGCCCTAACCCTTACGACACTGTGATGTGTTTTAATGTTCTAATTTATGGCGAAATCCCGAAGAAACCGAAATAGATATGTCTTTTAGTGATTCAGTGCACAGAGGCATTGCCGATCAGATAATTTAGTAACCTACCTTAGCAATGTCTATTGCCAAGGACATGCGAAACTCCCAGTCGATTTCAAACTGCGGATCAGCCAAAACTCCCTGCAAGCTGCCTTTCTCTGCATAGGCCATCGCGATGCAGACGTTCGGGGCATCAACACAGACTCCAATGAATAGGTTAATGTTGTCATGTTTCACATATAAAATCTAAAATAAAATTGAAAATCTAAAATAAAATTGAAAATCTATTATAAAATTGAAAATCCTTTCTTTGCTTCGGTTGAGCTAGGCCTATTTACTTACTTACTTATTTACTTTTCTTATTAACCAATTATTATACACTTATTATTAACTTATAATCTTATTATTAACTTAAAATCTTATTAACTTATTACTTGTTTATCTGTGCAACAGTAAGCATATAAAAAGAGCACAATGATCGAAAGTTCGACTAGACCACTATTTCAGACTCAGCTCACTGGGTCTCTAATCCAACGATTACGGGTTCGAGCCTGATGAGCAGACTTTGTGTAACTACCTTGGACAAGTTGTTTGCTCACACTCGTCTCGCGTTTCAGTCGCAGATTTACTAACTTTGAGTGCCCTCCCCCTTTCTGTCTCCGGTCTGGCAACCAGACTTGGTTATGGACATTGCATCTTTGGACGGGCCGTAGCGTTCGTGAATAAGCTCGTGCCCTGCGCTTAGCTTTTAAGTAACGCTTTAGTAATCTCGAGTTTACGATTACGATGTGCAGTGAATAGGTAATATAAAATAGATAAGAAGATAAAATACGGGTTACCTGTTTCAGTTCCACGTATACCGAGTGTTCAAAAATATCCACTGACGGACGTTGGATTTTCTTGATCGAAATTAACCTACCCTATTGCAAACGAGATATGAGCAGCTTTGCAAAACACCTAAAGATCGTAGCGATTCCATGAAACTGATTAACGGAACAAGAATGTTTTCAATTCTAACTTCCGGAACAAATACCAAGCGGGAGGTGATTCCATTGTCCAGGTTCAGTGGTGAGAAATATATTTCACCTTGACTGGAAGGGTAGTTGCTGGGTTTTATTGACGCAGCGGTGGTGAAGGATCTCACCCGATTAATACATTGGACAATGAGCAGGGTCGAGGCCATACGGTCGCTATAGAAAAACGTGTACATTATCATTTGCATTTATTGAAAAGCAACCGTCCAAAAAGCTGCTTATGATAAACGAATTTTGCTTTCATTCTCTTTGTCTATAGAACAGTGTTCTAATTGCAGTTCTTATGAATTGGACTTGAATACAGTTGGTGTCTAGTTTCCTCGTATGCAGTTTGTTTTGGTTTGAACGTGTTGCTACATTGTATACATCGATTGCCATCACTTTGTGTTAATAAGAGACCCTAACTAAGCGGGACTTTGGTCTTTTCTGGGTCTGCCTTTTCAATCCTGGTAAACTGTACACAGTCGGTAGACTGTGACTTCTTGCATTAGGGATCAATAGCGTTGATTCATTGACTGATCGATCGATCGATTTATTTATTCCTTATGATTGATTGATGATGACTGATTGATTGCTGAATTAATTGATTGATTGATTGATTAATTGATTGAAGGATTGATGGATTGAGCTGGTTCATGCTATCAGGCTGTTTGATTGATTGATTAATTGATGATGCATGTTCATGAGAATTACTCGTAGAAAGAAAGAAATCAAAGGAAGAGTAATTGAGTACCTTGTAGATGCCCGCCGGTGTGAAAAACTGAGTCAGAAAACTTGGACGAACGCTCTTCCTATGTCCTCTCGCCGCATACGAATTGTTGTGGGTGGTGTTCTGGATATATGCACAATGCATGCAATCAGAGGCTACTTTAACTTAGCATACAATGCCAGTCGTTCAACCCAAACATTCGTCTTGTTCACGTAAACAAAAAACGACACAGCCGCCCTGCAGCTTGTACAGAGGTTAGTATCAATGCAAGTATGTATGTATGTATGTATGTATGTGTGTATGTATGCATGCATGTATGTGTGTATGTATGCATGCATGTATGTGTGTATGTATGTATGTATGTATGCATGCATGCATGTGTTTGCATCTCTGGACAACAGTTCTGATTTGACGTAGCGCTGGCGAATAAGCTGGTTCCCTGAGTTTAGCTTTCGGTAACGCTTTAGAAACGTGAGCTACTTATGATGCGCTTTCACAGTACAAGACCCCGTGCAGTATTCCCAAGTGACTGACTGAAACGAAATTTACGCACGGAGTCTCCGAGTAATTGCACCTCACTCCACGTTATTCTCCACTTTGCAATCGTCTGTTTCTCTTGTAAACGTCTCCAGAGCCTAACAAAAAGCAGAGAAATCCAGTTTCAGCTTAATCGTAAACTCGGAAACGCTACTTTAAATGCTAGGCGCAGGGCACTGCTCGAGAATCGAAATGTCCACAAAAAGACGGAAAGGGAGAAATTAAGCAAGATCGATTGCCAAACACAGAAAAAACATGATGATGATGACGATGATGATTGATGATGATGATGATGATGATGAAGATGACGATGATGATGATGATGATTAGGGTAATGATGATGCTGACGACTCAGAATGATGATGATAATGATGATGATGATGATAATGATGATGATGACGATGAAGATTGGTGATGACGACGACGACGACGGCGACGATGATGATGATGGTTATAATAATAATCATGGAATTTGCGTACATTGCCAAAGCGAATCCCACGATCGCGATGATAACAATCAATGCCAACAAGCCGAGACATGAAATAAGCAACAGTTTTACGTGATCTGAAAAAATAACACCAGGCTGCGCTAAACCGTATTTCTTCCCAACACATACGTAAACGTACATACACGCATACATGCATAGACAAATACATACATACACACATACATGCATACACACATACATACACACATAAATACATATATACATACAAACAGACAGATATACATACATAAATACACTTATACGCATATACATACATATACATGCACGTATGTATGTGTGTATCCGGACTTTTTAAAAGCGCATTTTAGAAACTCCTCAGATTACATATATACACATATATACATATATATACATATATATACACATATATACGTATACACATATACATATATATAGGCACATACACGCATACATGCATTCAAATACGCATACATACACACATACGCGTTTACATGCATACAAACATACACATACATACATACAGATATGTATCCGGACTTCTCTAAATCGCATTTTAGAAACCCCTCAAAATACATACATACACATTTATACATACATACACACATACACACATACATGCATACATACACACACACATGCATACATACAACATACATACATACATGTACATACGTACACACAACACATATACATGCATACATACATACGTACATACAGGCGTTGCCTGAATCTTTAATACTCAGCTGTTTAGTGACATCAGTTGAAGTTTGTCGCTAAACAATTGCGCTACGTAAATGTAAAATGAATTAAGATATAAAAGAAAAGAAATAAACTTAACAATTCATTTTCGAAGAATGTAGTATGTGCTGAGATAGAGTTAATCAAACCTTGGATAGTTGTTGCTAAGTAGGTGCTTAAGCCGAATAATCGTCTCATAACGTTGATAAATCAGTTACCTGTATAGCATTGGTCCTCGAAGCAGCGCCTTTCCACTGGAGCGATCCTGCTACCCCCTGGCCAAATCAAGTCACGCGGCTTGAAGTCCTTGTAATTCTGAGAATCGGCTTCATAGTGAAAGATTTCTTTGTGACCTCCCTTCTCTATAATACTCGCGGTATAGTTAGCCAAGCGTAGACCGTCAGTGAAGGCTATTAAACCGGTTAAACCTAAAGAAATCATAAGGTAAACAATTTAACGAAGTCTCCGAATGTCGTTGGGTCCAGTAGACGCTTGCAGACCTCACTTCGGAAGAGGATAGTTAAATGTAAATGTAGATTTTTTTGTAGAGACCGTATGGCCTCGACCCTGCTCAGTTTTTCAATGAATTTATCGGGTGAGATACTTCACCACTGCTGCCCGTTTGAATGGGCGCCACACCATTTAAGGTCCCCGTGCACGGACCGTGGTAGCCTGAGGTTAAAATCTCTAAAATATAGCCATAATCGGTATGTGAACCGGCATCCTCACGCACAGAGGCGCCTTGAGGTACGCTTTAACCAATGTAGCTAACCAGTCCTACTGAGATACCATGGCGACGATTGTGACGTCGATGTATCAGGCCAAGTGAGGCACTTTGACGTACACTTTAGTCACCATGGCGACGATTGTGACGTCAATGTGTGTCAGGTCAAGTGAGGCGCCCAGTAGTTACTTCCGGTTACAATTCTTGCTCCTGTTTCAATTTCTGGTTCTGATGAATCAAATGAGCCTCGGGTAACAAAGTTGAAAGGAGTGAAGTGTGTTATTGCACCCTGATGCCCTGAGGCAGATCGAAACGCTGACTGATCCAGGCGTTTAACAAGGATTGTTCAAATATCTGAAGGTCAGGCTGTTATGAGGTTAGAAAATGTCTGACAACCTCTTTTTGTTATCACCGTTCTGAAGAGTTAAGCGACTCAGTTAGTGGAACCACGCAGTTCCTTCCCAATTAACGGAACCAAATGGTTCCTTCTCAATTAACGGAACCAAGTGATTTCTTCTAATTAGCGGAACCATGTGGTGCCTTCTCAGTTAGCGGAACCAAGTGCTATCTTCTCACTTAGCGGAACCAAATGGTTCCTTCTCATTTATAGCAGCCACGTGGTTCCTTCTCAATTAGCGGAACCAAATGGTTTCTTCTCAATTAGCGGAACCATATGGTTCCTTCTGAGTGCTCCCTTTGATACCAAAATCGCTTGTGCTGTTGTTAGATGTTAGTTGTTAAGTGGGGCACGGTAGCATATTGGATAGAGCGCTCGGCTTGTGACGCGGAGAGTACGGGTTCGAACCTCTTCCGAGACGGTCACTGTGTAGGGACCTTGAGCAAGTCCCTCACTCACAATTGCTCGGCGCCATCGGTTGATGCTAAGTCATTAGATAGTGGCGCCTAATAAATGCAGAAAAAATAGATGCGTGTTTCGTTGTTAACGCTAAACCTTAAAAATCACTCATAATATTTTGGGGCTCCATAATCTAGTGGTTAGTAGGTTGGACTCTCAGTCGTAAGGTCGGGGTTCAAATCCCTCCAGAGCATATATTGGTTTGAGATTTCGGCTCCACTCGCGCTCCCTAGCCAACTTATCTATAATGAGCACACTAACTGTACACTGCCAGGCAGCGAGGGAAAGGGCTGGTCACCCACCCTCATTTGCTGAAGCTAAGAAACCGAAGTAGCTAACACTAAATACCCACCGTTGCCTTAAGGGAATGCTCTACGATCTGACACGATTACTGTCAGTAATTTCATGTATGTATGAAGGTTTCTGTGTGCTCAGCCATTTGATCGTGTTAGCAGACAATTGTAGGTGTCGAACAACCGAAGCCGACAAGAAATTGAATCTAACCATATATTCGCACTCTTTTCAAGAGCGCTGCAAGTCGCTGTCCATCCGAAGCTATGACATCTAAGTCCGCAGCCGGTTCTTTTGACCTCAGATTTTTCAGCACGTCTAGCCACATCATCAGGGCATCGTGCATGAGCCCCGCATACTTCAGCTTCATTTGCATACTTGGCGTCTGCAACGAAATGAAAGAGTCCACGTTAATTAATTAAAAGAAGCTATGGCTCGAAATGTCGTATACAGGGTCGTCTTATCCATCATACGTAATACATACATAATACTAATACATACATAATACATATATACTATTTAGCCACTTATATATACAGAAAAGACTATTATATTTACGAGAGCTTGCCGCGCTCTTCTGCTCGAAGCAGTTGTTCCAGTCTGAGTGGGGTTTAAATTCTCTTGGCGAAGCTCAGCCTGGAAAATCTCAAACTCAGGAGTATCAATAGACAGGTACCGATCAATGGTTAGGACGCCTTCGAACCCATCGTAATCTAGGGACAATAAAAAGGGTAACAATTGTACGAAATGCAACGTCGTCAATAAAGGTAAAAGCCAAAGGTAAAAGGCAGAGGTAAAAGGCAGAGGTAAAAGGCAAAGGTAAACTAAAGGTAATGTTCATGCAGGTCTCTGTGGAAAGTCAAGCCCCACTGTTGAACTCAGAAATATCGTTTTAAGCCTATCATCGGAACTCGTAATCGTGATTGTAAACTCGAGATTTCTGCATCGCCCAACAGGCGCTCAGTCAAAACAAAATCGATAGGCAAGAAGGGTTCGGTTCCAGGTCAAGATCCAAGAAGCAGGCAGGCAGGCAGGCAGGCAGGCAGGCAGGCAGGCAGGCAGGCAGGCAGGCAGGCAGGCAGGCAGGCAGGCAGGCAGGCAGGCAGGCAGGCAGGCAGGCAGGCAGGCAGGCAGGCAGGCAGGCAGGCAGGCAGGCAGGCAGGCAGGCAGGCAGGCAGGCAGGCAGGCAGGCAGGCAGGCAGGCAGGCAGGCAGGCAGGCAGGCAGGTACGATGAAGGATGTTTGGAATTTAGAATTGGAATTGGGTCTGTGCTATGGAACTTCTGAGCACATGTTGGGTGACATTGTACATCTGTCTCATAGTTTGCAGAGTCTTGTCTCCAACGCATCGCCGCTTTTGATTTCACTTGAGCTGACCATCGACTGATGTCTAGTGCATCGACATAGCGGCTCTATAGTTTAGAAGTCAATAGATTAGATTGGATTAGATTAGTATAGAAGTCAATAGATTAGATTGGATTAGATTAGTATGGAAGTCAATAGATTAGATTGGATTAGATTAGTATAGAAGTCAATAGATTAGATTGGATTAGATTAGAATAGAAGTCAATAGATTAGATTGGATTAGATTAGTATAGAAGTCAATAGATTAGATTGGATTAGATTAGTATAGAAGTCAATAGATTAGATTGGATTAGATTAGTATAGAAGTCAATAGATTAGATTGGATTAGATTAGTATAGAAGTCAATAGATTAGATTGAATTAGATTAGTATAGAAGTCAATAGATTAGATTGGATTAGATTAGTAACCTATGGTTTGGAGAAAGATAACTACAGTATAGAAGTCAATAGGTTAGGAGGTACCCAGGCAGGATTTCAGATATAGGGGATAATATAACGATATTTCTGAGTTCTCTTAGGGTTGAATAAGCAACACAGATGGCGAAGAAGAACTCCAGCTCATATTTCTTTAGTTTATTAATATTTTATTCTAATCCCCCTTCAGTTTATTTTATTTTATTTTTCCTATACTTTATTTAATCTCTTTCAGTTAATATTTAATTTACGTAAATGTAGTTTAATCTTAACAAATTGAAACGAAAATGAGTCATATCGTATCACGCAAAAATGAAATTTAAGAACTCAAAATTTACAACTAAAAAATATTTGATAATCTAAGGGTCAGATGTAGGCCTAAACATTTTTACTCCTCGACGAAAAGATCTTTAAGGAATTTAGCCAAGAGCAGATTTGCTACGAACCATGAATTTCAATTCCAAAGTTTTCTACAAAGCCGTGGACAAGAAATGCATTTTCTCCGTTCATCAATCCGATTTTTGCGGCATATTTTAAGATGAACTGCGACTCTTTGTTATGCATCAGTAAAATAAAAACTACAACAAACAGAAATACTGAACTAAAAACAGAAATATTTGTGTATTTATCATCAGCATTCTCAGTCAGTTTTCATTTTTTCATACTCGTTTATTGATTCCAAAAATTGACAAAGATAAGTTTAGTATAAAGTATACAGTAAACTTAATATGAGGATTTAACTGCAGTACTTAACTCTCTGCATTGGCTTCCTGTTAGACAAAGGTTTTATTTAAAATTGGGTTTGTGGTTTATAAAAATTAAACTCTGGCCAACAACAATACTTAAAATCAGTCCGCAATGTCCAGGCTTATCGTTATTCAACCAGATCGTCTGAATTGATTTTTTTCTGGCGATTCCTACGACTTGAACTGTTCTTGGGGAAGGACTTTATGGGGTGTGGACCTTGAGTTTAATTATTATTATGTTGGTGTTGTTGTTATAATTATTACTATTGTTATTGTTATTATTATTATTATTATTATCATCATTATTATTATTATTATCATCATCATCATCATCATCATTATTATTATCATTATTATTATTAATTATCATTATTATTGTTGTAGTGAAAATTTATAATGTGCTTAAAGTCACACAGAAACGTGAGTCTAATTCGAAGAATAGAAACACGTATTATCTTGATTTGGGATTAATATGAGACGATGATTGATACTCTCTTCATATGATACAATCAACATCCTTATCATCATCGTCGTCGTCGTCATCAACAACTCATCATCATCGTTTTCATTTCGTCTCATTTCATCTACTCACAGTTCGTTCGTTTTCGCAAATGTTGGAGCATAATGTCTACTGAATTCTCTCTCAGCTGAAAGTCTGCTTGAGTCAGGTTACTATCGGCATGGGAATACCGGATGTACACCATTTTCTCGGCTTCCACTGCATGTCTAATGTAGTGCGCATATAGCGTGTAGATATCAGCCAGAGCGCTTATAACTGCAACCCTGGTCCAGTGGAATCTTTCCATGAGCTTCACCACCACTGTGGCCATAGAATGAGTGCCACGCCCTGAGGAAGCGAATGTCGGATATGACTCCTTGTTAGTAACAAACTGTTCAACGTTGCCACCGAGTGAGATGTACAGTCGATTTTTGGAAGAGGCGAGGGTGGCTAACGCTCGACAAGATTCGGTGTCCTTCTCGCCGATGTACAAATGTGGGCGCCAAGTTTTCTCGGTCGCAAAAAACTTTCGCATGATCACAGTTATTGAACCCATTGTATCGAAAGTGCGAGTTTCAATTGGATAATTTAAAGCCTTCTCGACCTTCTTAAGTGCGACAAAAAATGCCGGAAACACTGTGTCCCTAAACTGTTCTTGGTTGTAAAACATAACGACGTTCAGTGATGTCTCGTTCCCCGACATCACGTGTGTCGGCGGCGACACACTGAGAAGCAGAAATAAAATTCGATGGAAAGCAAAATTCGATCCCATCTTTAGTGTCAATGTTATTGCCTAATATTTTCAAAATAAACCTACATTTATAGTGTATTTTACTCATAAATTAATCAAATTGAGAGCGACCGCATTTCGTTGAAAAAACTGGCGTCTTGTACATGACGTCAAAATGTTACGTCACGTCACTGTTTACGTAAGGTTTTTCGAAAAGTTCAGAAAAGATTAAATTGCACCGGATTGCGTAAGAAGTACATCGGATGGGAATCGCAAGATCCTAATCGGAAACTGAATTTCTGATGTGCCAAGTCCAACTTGTTCGCAAATGAAAATGCAATTACTGAAAAATAAGTTGACCATTTTAAGGAATAGTTTGTTCATCTGCTTAAAACACTTATTATGGGTTCAAAGTCAGAATATCTTAAATATAATATAAGTAAGTAAGCAAGCAAGTATATTCGTTATTTACCAATAGCTATATAATCGCACATCGGTTTACAAGTATTTAAGAAAACAAGAGAAACTTGATATGCATACAACATCCTAATAATAAAACATTTACGCGTTAAATTATCAGCGGAAGAAATAATACGGTTATGGAGAATCTAAACTTAACGTACTCGATAGGGTAACGCCCAATATTGTCATCTCTGGTACCCTGGTTAAACCCGGTAATCACATTAGGTAAAATTATTTGCTGATTTCTCATTCTTGGCCGGTGAATTATCAGTTCACATGTCTTTTTATGATGAAGCACGAATGTATGAATGCAAGGTGCTGTGATGGCTATCTGGTTTTACCACTTCAGGGAATTGTGATTTGCCTGCATACAGTTCATCATACTGTATTTCCATACTTCTATGGGCCAGTCATTCTAGAAACAGTGGAGTAATAACACAGTGCAAATTTGGCTGTAGCCATAGAGGTTATACTACTTACTTAGAGTATATATCATTGGCTGTAGCAGCGTAAAACTGGGTCACTAAGTCAGCAACGAACGTGATTGGTTGATCTACAGTCCCACCATAGACAGCTGACCCCGTGATTGGCTGCCTTTAACTAAAACAATTGGTTGCTATGGTTTCCGTTCCTACTTTGGGGTAGGGTCGCTCCCCTGAAACCTCCCCTTGGTTATATGCCGGCGCCCCAAGACCAAACCCGTGCATGTTGGACTGCCAGAATGTGACGCCTCTCTGGAAATGCCCTTGCTTCCACGCAAGTAATCCTGTATCCGGCCACCGGGTAGGTACCTCCAAAAAATGAAACAATAAAATACAACATAAAATACAGAAAAAGGTGTTCTGTTAGTTTTCTAGCGAAACCAACTGACACATTCCTTTACCGCTACTAGACATCTGACGTTAGCAACAGTCAGACACTTGAGTAGTGACAGCAGAAATACATACGCTGGAGTTTCACAGAACGTCAGTAAAATATGCGAAATCTCTAGCGATACAGTCCTACGAGTAATAACATTGTAATTGTTCTTGTAATATTATTATTGTCTCTAAACTGTCTACCCACGAATCGGAGTCAGCGTGGCCTACAGCGAGACATTAACGTGGCCTTTTGAAGTCAATAGGACGAACTTGTCTGATTGTAGGTGGCATTGAACGTTCTCTAACACGAGATAGTTTAGTATAGTCTGCGAGCAATCATGCCTCAGTAGTGTCTGGTCTTTCTTAGCATGCAGGCTATTCTTTCACTGATGTAGCCTTGGCAAAAGACTGGTGGTAAAAGACTCGTTCGAACAGGATTATAGTTACAGATCGAAAGTATGGATTTCCGTTGACATAATTACAAGCCATTGTCTCACGGAATTCGGACAATACACTGATTCTTGTGTTTGTCGACAGACGAGTGAGTGAAGCACGAAGCTGGAGCTACAAAATTCATATTGAATTATTCCGAAACTGTTCCAGAAATCAGCAACGATTTGGGAAACTGTTCTTGAAGCGAGCACCGATCAATTGCATGATCTCGTAACGAGTGTTGCTAGTCAACGCGCGGTCATCTCCATGGAAATCGCCGTAACAGACACCGCAACCATGGAGTTGTAGTAGCAGTAACCGGTAGCGCTTAACGCCGCCGTCATGGAAACGCCTACTTCAGTTACCCGTTGGCTTGACGACCCCCGAAGACGACCTCGTTTTGTGGGTGACGGGGTTCGTTGAAGACTTGCGAAAGCCTGGCTTTACTAAAAGCCAGTAAGTTTGCAGAGAGGAAAGATCCTGTAAATATCAACACAGCTGTTCGTAAAGATCCCATCATGGAAAGCATTTCATAGACTCCTAGTGTGAACGTAAGTAGGTTATGATGGACGGAGAGACAAACAAATAAGCTGGTTGATCGATCAGTATGCGGATTGTATACTAATCTAGTATGGTCAGTATACTTTGCTTTGCTATGCTATATTATAGTACATTATACTATACTGTATTATACTATACTATGCCATACTAAATTATACTATACTATGCTATACTACGTTATATGATACTATACTATATTACACTATTCTAAACCATAGTATAATATACTATACCATATTATAGTACCTTAAGCTATACTATGCTATACTAAATTACAACATACCATTCCATACTATACTATAGTATGCTGTGCTGTACTCTGCTATACTATACTATTACCACACTGAGTACACAGTGCTACGCATATTATGGTGTAGTTTAGTGTGCATTGCATACTCAAATAATCTTATAATAATATTTATAATTTAATGAGCATTACTACCATAGGCCATTTGAGGCAACTTACCTTCAAGGTAACTTTTCCGCCCTGTTCAAAGGTATAACTACCAGAGTCACGGATTAGGTCGTAAGTTGTCGCACTGATTCGAATTCGTGACGCTGAAAATGCAAAAAAAAACTGTGGTTAACTACTGTTAATAATAATAATAATAATAATAATAATAATAATAATAATAATAATAATAATAATAATAATAATAATAATAATAATAATAATAATAATGACAGTTTATCTAGAGTCATAAGTTCAAAATCAACAGTCTTAAGATATCTTAGAAAAGATATGTCTTGAGCCGTGACTTGAATGTGTCCAGGGGTGGGGCATTCGTCACGTGGTTCTTGTATTGGATTTCACTCAGACCAGACTAAAGGCTTTCCATAGATTTACTCATGCTTGACTTTTAGCTTTGTTTAGAGAAAATCTTTTAAAGAATCATCTTCCATTTTTTACTACTGTAAATGCAATTTGTATCTTGTGAGCAAACATCAGATTTCGAGTACTTTGATGGGTTGTGGAATACCCCGCCACCTGGCGCCAACACAGCCCACCATCCTTTCGTGGTCGGTAGAAATTACTACCGATTCAAGTTGGGAGGTAATTACGGTCTTTGGATTGATGAGATCGTGTTTGGGCCTCAGCCGAAATGTCCTTTAATCCCTGGACCATATAGGTAAACAGGTGTATTATCTTTACCTTCAGTGGAGTCTGAGGTTTCTATAGAGACAGATAAACAGGTGTATTATCTTTACCTTCAGCGGATTCTGAGGTTTCTATAGAGATAGGTAAACAGGTGTATTAACTTTACCTTCAGTGGCTTCTGAGGTTTCTATAGAGATAGGTAAACAGGTGTATTATCTTTACCTTCAGTGGCTTCTGATGTTTCTATAGAGACATGTAAACAGGTGTATTATCTTTATCTGTACACGGGGACCTTAAATGAGGTGGAGTCCATTCAAACGGGCAGCGGTGGTGAAGGATCTCACCCGATTAATTCACTGAAAAATGAACAGGGTCAGTGGTTTCTGAGGTTTCTATAGAGACAGGTAAACAGATGTATTATCTTTACCTTCAGTGGCTTCTGAAATTTCTATAGAGAGAGAGGCAAACAGGTGTATTATCTTTATCTTCAGTTGCTTCTTAGGAATCACCATGGACGCATGTGAACAGGTGCGTTACCGTTGTGCTATATATACGCATTCATACATACTTACAGTGATGAAGCTACCTACTTACCTTCGCTGGTAACATGCATGTCAGTGACTCCCTGTACTGTGTTACCGACGACATAATACTTCGGTACCATCTGTCCCATCACGGCTGTTATGACTGGACCTGTCGACGACAACAAACATACAAACACAAGCACACTAGTTACCTTTAATCTATCACACCATTAGGTAATAAGATTGTAATTGTAATTTGAGATTTATAAAGCGCCTCTTGAGGATAAACTCAACAGAGGTGCTTCCGACCCGTAGGAGTAAAATCACTGTTAAACAGTACAGTCTTCAGGCGCCTACGGAACACTGAGAGGGGTAGAGAAAGGAGCTCAAGACGCAAATTTTGAGGAAGACGATTCCAGCAAGTGGGACCAACGTAGGCGAAGCTTCTGGACTGGGCAGTAGCGGTGCGCATTCGAGGGACAAACATATGTGAGGTAATGTGTCATTTCGTTCTCAGCTTAAAATTTACCTTTCTCAAATGGCTACCTGTCTGTTTAGCTACACGCATACGTCAAGGCGCCTCTGAGAGTGAGGAAGCCGGTTCGAGTCCCGGTCGTGGCTTATTTCAGAGATTTGAATCTCGGGCTAGCACGGTCTGTACACAGGGGACCTTAAGTGGCGTTGGCGCCCATTCAAACGGGCAGCGGTGGTGAAGGATCTCACCCGATTAATTCACTGAAAAATGAACAGGGTCGAGGCCATACGGTCGCTACAGAAAAATGTGTACATTTACATTTCTTTACATATGCATCTCTGTCTGACTGTCTGAATATTGACCTGAATGCGGTTTGACTTAGACGCACCATCGGTTGATGCCTTGTGCATTAGACACCGGCGCGATAGAAGTTACTAATTACTTACTTACTTACTTATTTAATATACGCCGATTTCTTTAACTTACAACCGGCGTCACTTGCGCTCGGCAACTCACGGTTACCTCCACATTTCAGCTAGGCAATCTGTCTAGAATACATAGGTCAGTCAATCAATCAATCAATCAATCAATCAATCAATCGATTTGGGGAAGGAGTTATAACTGCAGTGTTCCATTAAGCGCATCTACCTGATTGAGAGAAGAGAAAGACGGCGAGAAAAGTAGAGAAGTCGGGAGAGGATTTGACAAGAGAAGTCGGGAGAGGATTTGATGAGAGAAGTCGGGAGAGGATTTGATGAGAGGTCGGGAGAGGATTTGATGAGAGAAGTCGGGAGAGGATTTGATGAGAGGTCGGGAGAGGATTTGATGAGAGAAGTCGGGAGAGGATTAGTCATGTGGTAACGTGAATGTCTTTTACATAACAAAATGTTGTGCTTGTAACACCTAGAAATGCTTAGTAATCGTAATCGTAAGGTCGAGATTTCTACAACACCCAACGAAAGCTAAGTCACGGGAACCAACTCATTCACAGGCGCTCAGTCAAAACAAATTCGTTAGGCAGGAGTGGTTCCGTTCAGGGTCCAGATCCAAAAGTCAGACAAGCAGACGCAGTCAGACGGTGTTTGGAACTGAACCGGAAAGTGAGATAAGAGGAAGAGGAAGAACCTGAATGGACGGAGATCTTGAGCCTGAGAGCGAGTTCCGGTGCGTAAGGCGTCTTGAGCTCGGTTGCTTGACTCATAAGGTCAAGGCTAAGGTCACAGATGTCTTCGGCGTGCCTCTCCGTGTGTTGCGGAAATCCACTGCCCAACATCATCATGTCTCTGGTCCCACGAGAGCTTACCTACAGCATATTGACCACACTGTCTTTAGTGCAAGTCAAAATGAACATCCCGTGGCTTGGAAACGGAGCTATGTAAATCGTAAGTATGTATGTATGCATGCATGTAGTTTATGTATTTATGTGTCTATATATGTACGTGTGTAAGTTTTCATGTTTCTGTTTTATGTATGTATGTATGTACCTATGTATATATGTATCTATGCATGCATGTATGCATGTATGTATGTGTGTATGTTTCAATGTGTGTATGGATGTATGTATGTATTTATGTATGTACCTATGTATCCATATATGTGTATGTGTATGTATGTATCTATGCATGTATGTATGCATGCATGTATGTATGTTTCAATGTGTGTATTTAAGTATCTATGTATGTATGTATGCATGTATGTATGTATGTATGTATGTATGTATGTATGTATGTATGTATGTATGATTCAATGTGTGTATGTATGTATGTATGTATGTCCATGTATGTATGTTTGTTTTTATGTATTGCATGCCGACACTTAATCTAGCGTCTTTTTATTATCTCTCAAAAGGACTGGGCTGGCTGCCCTAAGTGGTGGTAAAGTTCACTAAGAACAAGTGTATCTGTATGAAGATAATGCTCATAAAACCGGAAAAATCACCGCCGGCGGACTCTCGCATACACGTAGAACCCAGCCAACGGAGTCCTTAACACAGAGGTTCTGCTTACTTCGGTGATGTTGTGTTTCTGTATCGTGCCATCATACAAACGAAAGAGCGTATTCAATAATTCTTTCATCTGCAAAGTAACATCATCAAGGTTCCATTGTTGTTATCAGCACTTACGTCATCATCATCATCGCCGTCATCATCATCATCATCGCCGTCGTCGTCATCATCATCATCATTATTAACAACAACAACATTTTTGTCATCACTATCCTCCTCAACCTCCTCATCAATACTATTCGTCGTCATCATCATCATATCATCATCATTTTCATGTTATCATCATCATTATCATCATCAACAACAACAACATTTTTGTCATCACTATCCTCCTCCTCTTCTTCCTCTTCATCAATACTATATCGTCGTCATCATCATCATCATATCATCATCATTTTCATGTTATCATCATCATTATCATCATCAACAACAACAACAACATTTTTGTCATCACTATCCTCCTCCTTCTCTTCTTCCTCTTCATCAATACTATCTCGTCGTCATCATCATCATATCATCGTCATTATCATAATATCATTATCATCATTATGACCGTTGTCATCATCGCCAAAATTTTCCTCATCATTTATCCTCCTCATCCTCTTTTTCCTCCTCATCGTCTTGGTTATTTTCGTCGTTATCATCATCATATCATCGTCGTCGTCGTAGTTGTCTTCGTCGTCGATATCATTCCAGTTTAGTAGGTCACATTAACAGTGAGTTAACTTGGGCTGAGTAACATCATGAAAGAAGACACCGATCATCAATCGAACAAAACTTTTTTTACTTAAAGAAGATGGATCTGTCTACCTGGACAGGTGAGAGATCCTTAGCAGCAGAGTAGATGCCTGTCGTGTCGCAGAGACAGAGTGTTACAGACTCGAGTCTACGTGGCTTGACTTCAGTTCCGGCGATGATGTCATCCGCCACAGACCTAAAATCAGTAGAACGCCTAGGAAAATATGTAAATATGTTCTAGCGAAAAACCCTGATTTCTGACGACAAGAACGTTTCTAGAAAGTAAAACTTCACTTTTTGTTCGATCGAAATATTAATAAAAAATAGATATTAAATATAACATTGGCCATTAATAATTATACAGCGCCGTTGCATGTTTTTAAAAGGCGTTAGAAAATGCTGAAATACATACCTATTTGCATACAAAAATACATACATACATCCATCCATCCATCCATACATACATACATACATACATACATACATCCATACATACGTACGTACGTACATATTATTCGATAGCGCGCTAGGTGGTGTAATTCAACGTTTGCATGTTCGAGCATGCTGAACCGACCCTGGGCAAGCTGTTCACGCACACATTTCTCGTATCAGAATCAGTTTCGTTGACCTTGCGCGCGTAACAAGCGCAGCAAGTAAATAAATATAATATGTAATCGTAATCGTAATTTCGAGATTTCTACAGCGCCCAACGAAAGCTAAGTCGCGGGAACCAGCTTATTCACAGGCGCTCAGTCAAAACAAAATCGATAGGCAGGAAGTGCTCGGTTCCAGGTCAATATCCAAGAGTCAGGCAGGCAGGCAGGCAGGCAGGCAGGCAGGCAGGCAGGCAGGCAGGCAGGCAGGCAGGCAGGCAGGCAGGCAGGCAGGCAGGCAGGCAGGCAGGCAGGCAGGCAGGCAGGCAGGCAGGCAGGCAGGCAGGCAGGCAGGCAGGCAGGCAGGCAGGCAGGCAGGCAGGCAGGCAGGCAGGCAGGCAGGCAGGCAGGCAGGCAGGCAGGCAGGCAGGCAGGCAGGCAGGCAGGCAGGCAGCCAGGCAGGCAGACGGCTACAGTGGATGGTGTTTGAAATTGAACCGGAAAGTGAGATAAGAGGAACATATTTGTGAAGTTCTTCTACAATTTCACTAACTTTGGAAGTAGATTGTAAAAGAGCGTTTCCGTCTTTCTTCTTTCGATTGAAATTTCCTCCGTCTTTCGGTCCAGTCCGTCCTGCAACATCTTCTGCATCCGCTGCATCAGATTCGGTGCGCTGTAGGTTGTAGGCAAACACTGGAACTTGCGTCATGTCTTTCCTACTCGCTAATTCTTATTTTAAAGTTTGTCAGTTTAGTTTAGCTTAGTTTTCTGGCCATTTGTGGCTATCTTCAAGTAAGTAAGTAAGTAAGTAAGACATTTGTTAACACGCCATGTGTCCATTGGCTGAGCGAGGGCCTAAGAAAAGAAAATGAGAGCCTCCCCATCGTCTTCCCTGTGGGATTTGGGAAAATTTTTATTTTGACACCTACTTTCCTCCGACCATGATGCTGAGTTTGCCGCGGATCGTTTTGAAGGTCGGCCTAATTTCGGGTAGCTGGTGCCAACAGACGGCGGCTAGTTTGTTCCACTGGGCGGCGATCTGGCCCTCTGGCGACGGCAAGGTTGGTCGAAGCTGCTGACCTTCTGCCAAGCCGCGGACGATCTCTGAAGACAGAGCGAAGGAGGAGATCAAAGGTCAAGCGGCGTCAAATGTCCTTCGATCGTATCACCTGATATGACATACTACTTCCTTGACCCCTACCCCTCCCACTTCCTCCCCCTAGACTGCTACAATCACTAACTGTGATTGCAATGGCTGACTATATGGAATGTTCTGAACTCTGTGTTTTTCAATTCTTTCTATGCTGGCGACACATAGTGTCAGTTTTTGAAACTGCCTCAGAGGGAGTTAATGAATGTTTAACCAGTCAGCCACACGAGGACAATGGTAGACGTTTGACACATTTGCTAATGTTGTGATACTGGGAGAACTATTACTACTACGACTACTAATAATAACACAACTTCCACTCCTGTTACTTCCGCTACTACTACAACTGTTACTACTATGTCCCACTGTTTCACATACGAGAACTCGATTTCGTTGACTGCCAGCAGCTAAGCTAGTCTCTTCCTCATAGAATTTGTGTGGCGCTGAGGATCTGCGATACTTAGCATTATATTTCGTCGTAGTTATATTACGTCATAATATTGCGTCATAAGAAGAGGAGGGAAAAGAGGAAGAAGAAGAGGAAGAAGAAGAGGAGGAAGAAAAGAAGGAAGAAGAGGAAGAGGAAGAGGAAGAAGAAGAGGAAGAAGAAGAGGAAGAAGAGGAAGAAGAAGAGGAAGAAGAAGAGGAAGAAGAAGAGGAGGAAGAAGAGGAGGAAGAAGAGGAGGAAGAAGAGGCGGAAGAAGAAGAGGCGGAAGAAGATGAGGAAGAGAAGGTGGAAGAGAAGAAGAAGGAAGAAATTAGAGAAGACGCAGGGAGGTCGAGGAATAGGAGGAAGAAGAGGAGGAAGAAGAAGAGGAAGAAGATGAGGAAGAGAATATGGAAGAGAAGAAGAAGGAAGAAATTAGAGAAGACGCAGGGGGATCGAGGAATAGGAGGAAGAAAAGAGAAAGAAGTTAAAAATGAAATGGTATCGGGGGAATGCCTTCTGGTGTTGTTGAGACGAGTTGATGTTGAAATGGCATCTCCTTCGTAATCAATTCGGAGGCGATGATTCCAAAGGAATAGACGTCACCTTCCTTCGTTCCGTAGACTCGGCTTCGCACAGTTACCGGTGTTCTTAGTATTTCCGGCGCAGTCCACAGCAGATCTAAACGATCCGATCAGAACCAATTTAAAATGGTGCAGGCGAAATCGCAGGTGTGTATGTACTGGTCTATGGATGGATGGATGGATGGATGGATGGATGGATGGATGGATGGATGGATTAAATGGATGGATGAATGGATGGGTGGGTGGCTTGATGGATGAATGGATAGATGAGTGGACGAGTGGATGAGTGGATGGATTAATGGATGGATGGATGGGTGGGTGGGTGGCGTGATGGATGAAAGGATAGATGGGTGCATGAATGGATGGATGGATTAAATGAATGAATGAATGGATGGGTGGCGTGATGGATGAAAGGATAGATGGGCGGATGAATGGATGGATGGATTGAATGAATGGATGGATGGAGGAGGGAAAGGGGAGGAAGATACTGGCAGACGGGAGGATGGATTGAAGGAACAAACGAACAGATTAATTCTTTAAAAATAAATATTTAATCCAGTAATGAAGCAAATTGATAGAATGGATGAACAGAATATTCATGAATAGGGGGTTGGTTGGTTGATATTTTGATAAGCGATTGGTAAGTGATTGGATGGAGTCCTAAAATGTGTGGGTAAGGTCCGCCATACTCCGATTATTACCCGGATGGATAAACGTACCGGAAATGTTGATCTCCTTATTCTTTGATCGCTTGAACTGCTTCAGTCCGTAATCCGTGATCCTGCACTCCCACTTGCTATCGACGACGCAGTTGGAGCTCGTCAGATGGCCGTGTGGACCAACTGGACTTTCGTGCAAGTACTCCATACCCTGAAGATTACGTATATGTATGTATGTATGCATGTGTTTATGACTGTATGTAGGCATGTATGTATGTATGTGTGTATGTATGTGTGTAGGCATGTGTGTATGAATGTATGTATGTATGAATGTATGTATGTATGTATGCATGTATGTGTGTATCTATGTATGGATGTGTGTATGTATGTAAGTACGCATATGCATGTATTTATGTATGTATTTTTGTATGTATCGATATACTGGATATATGTGTGTGCGTATGTATGATATGCCTTAAAGTGTAGAGGAGTGAGATGTGCAGTAATCTGATGACCTTTGTAGCCGTTCATTTATTATCGATGTGGTTCTCGATATATACATACATACATACATACATACATTTATATATACATGCATGCATGCATACATGCATACATAGATACATACATGCAAACATACATACATACATACATACGTACATACATACATTCATGCACATACACACCTTAAGCGTACATACCTACGGTCACCTTACCTGGGCGACGTCCATAGCGAGACAGAGGCGGAACTCCCAGTTGATATCGTACTTGGGTTCAGCCAGTACATCCTGTAGACTCCCTCTGTCGGCGTAGAGCATCAGGACACAGACGTTAGGCGCCTCCACACACACTCCGATAAAAGGATTCACGTTCTCGTGGCTGATGTGGAACAACTGTTTCATACAGCGAATAGGCCGACATTATTAGGGCCTATGGAACGTGTTGGTGTAGTGGTATGGCCTGTGCCTAGTAACCGGAGGGTCGCGGGTTCGAATCTGCTTCAAGCCATTGCACAGTAACCTTGGACAAGTTGCTCAGTCAAAATTGTCTGTGAGGAAGGCAACGGGAAACCACCTCACTCATATCATTCACGGGTGAGGTAAAGCCAATGGGCATAGAAATCATCATCATCATCGTCATCATCATCATCATATCGTCGTCATCATCATCATATACGACATTGTGCCTGATCTCAGTGTATTCCTAATAGTGGCGTTGGTCCGTTATTATGTTTATTATTATTCTCTTGCCGAGGTGTATATGATCCCTCAGGAATAAAAACTGTCTGGAGAAAATGAGAGATTATCTGGAATAAATACATCTCGCCAACCTACAGTCATGAACGGGAACGGCATTAAAGCACTGAATTGCTACAGTATGACGCGGAAAGAGATGTCCAGTTATTATTATTATTATTATTATTATTATTATTATTATTATTATTATTATTATTATTAATATTATTATTATTATTATTGCTATTAATATCATTTCTTCCCTAATTAAGCACATCGGTTGACTTTTCAGCAAATACAGAGTCGTACTTGCTTTAGTTCGCTATAAATGGTCGGCAGATAAATGTTGACGGATTCGCGTTGAATTTTCTTTATGGCGACCATCTTTCCCTGTACAGCACAAGAAACGTTTCCGGCATTAACCAAGTTGATCAGCGTATATTGATCTGTTTTACCTTTAACCTTTAACCTTCTGATGAGTTTCTATGAATATGATGTTGTGTCTGATGTTGACTTTTTCACCCATTTGTTTGCACGGTGGTCTATCGGTAACGCGTTGGTCAATGATCATGCGGTTGCGGGTTCGACTCCTTGCAAACGACCCTTGGCAAGTTGTTTGCGCACACCGTGCCTCTGTCACCAAGCAGTATATGATTTGGTACTGGCATAAGCTGGGAAGTAAAAGGCAAGTTCTGCGATGCATTGGTCCCGTGTCCAGGTCATCTGGATTCGACCATTGAGGTCTCTAGGGCCTAAAGAAAAGGAAATGAGCCCCCACCCCTACGTCTCACTTGTGGGATAGAGGATAGTTTACTTTTTTACATTACTTTTTTACTTTACTTTATTAACCCGTCCCATGCGGAGCGTGTGCGCATTGGCTTACGTATTGAAAGGAATCTGATCGTCCAGTTTTAACACAGGGAAAATATCTGCAATGAAGCTGTGTATATAATTATTATTATTATTATTATTATTATTATTATTATTATTATTATACCCGAGATACAAATGATCTCTCTGGATTACAAATAACGAGCAATTGTGAGTGAAGGACTTGCTCAAGGTCCCTACATAGTAACCGTCCCAGGGGAGGAGGAGGCTCGAACCCGAATTCTCCGCGTTACAAGCCGAGCGTTGTTTTACAGTATATTCATTTGCAATACAAGATTTCAGAAAAATTATTGCAGAAAATGAACAAGGCTGGCACCAGACGGGAAGCATAGAAACATGGTCGGCCTGATGTTGGTTGAGAGAAGATGGAAATCAGAAATTCTTAGTAAATAATATTATCATTAATGGCATAGGACAGGAAACAGTGGAGTTCTACAGAGAAGCATCCGGGTTAGGGTAAGAGTTGTGTTAAGGGTTAGGGTTAGAGTTTGGGTTGGGGTGGAGTTATGGTTATGGTTAGAGTTATGTTAATTTGTGTGGCGCCCCTAGCGTGTGAACACAAACGGCCGCCGTTTCTCTTATTTAAATCCTGTGGGCAACCATGTTCCCAGAGCTTTTGAGGGGTTCCTAAATGCGCTTTATAAAAATACAAATACATGGGGTCTACATACGATCGACACCAAAAGGCGATGAGTTCAGGAATCTGCAGAAATATAAAAGAACACCGGTAGTGTTAATTGGTGTGCACTGGTGTGCGAAAAGGTATGGAAAGCACGAGTCTCTCTTTGGTAGTATAGTAAGATGTTTAATGGATGCTGCGTTGCAGACGACTGAAAGTATGAATATGATCTCACCTTGTAGATGCCCGCAAGTGTGAATAGTTTGCATTGGGAAGTCTTCCTTGCGCTTTGGCTTTCGTTACTGTCTGCTTGGCTGGGAATCTATGGCACCATCGAAAAGAAACTCAAGCATTATGGGCAGCCGTTGCTGATTGATTCTAGTGATTAATGCTGTCTTGACTCAATGAATGATTCATTCGTTAGCTAAATCGTCGATTGATTAACTGAATAATTAATCAATTCAACAATCGCCTAAGCTACCAACCTAGTGATTGACTAGCTGATTGATCGATTGATTGATTCGTGTTCTGGAGATAATTCACTTAAAAACTGATTGGCCGAATAATAAAATGCCTAGCTGGACTTTCCCTAAACCTATCCATATATCTACCACTTTGATAGACTTACTTCGCAACTCGTTTTACTTTGACACACCTCGGCTGTGGAAAGACGTCCGTCTTTCTGTTTTTAATAAAAACATATGCAATTCATCCTTAGATGATGATGATGATGATGATGATGATGATGATGATGATGATGATGATGATGATGATGCTGATGATGCTGCTGCTGATGATGATGATGAAAAGAAGAAGGAGAAGGAGATGAAGAAGAAAAACAAGAACAAGAAGAACAAAAAGAACAAGAAGAACAACAACAAGAACAAGAAGAACAACAACAAGAACAAGAAGAACAAGAAGAGAAGAAGGAGAAGAGAGGAAGATAGAGTACGCAAATAAGTTTGAGAGTTAACAGAATTTTAAGATAATACTAGGATAAGCAGGATATCCTGTTTATCCTTTTGTTTTAGGGTAATGAAACGGGCAACGATGATTAATAGATAGGCAGATATTATTACAATAAATCTCCCACGTTCGATGAGGAACATAGAAGAGGCGCTCATTTCCTTTTCTTTAGATCCTTAAGCCGGCAATGGGCGAATCCCAAGGTTCTGGACACGCGGCCAGTGCATCGCAGGACTTGCCATTTACTTCCCAGCTTATGCCGGTACCAAATTCTACTGCTTGTTGACAGAGGCACGATGTGCGCAAACAACTTGCCCAGGGTCGTTACACGGAGTCGAACCCGCAACCGCATGATCATTGACCAAACGCGTTACCGATAGACCACCGTGTCGCACATCAGATATCATTAGTAGTTAAGATACGGAACTAAGTATGCATACGCTGTCCCCTATGACGGCGACACGAGACCACTTGACTTGCCACTCCTGAAAAGTTCGTCTTTCCATGTCGGTTTTCATCCGCCTGTAAAATACGATACACTTCGGTACAACGGAAAGTAAATAAACCGAGTTCTACAAGAAAGTGGAATATCTCAGCGATTGCTGACCTATCGAATTAATCTAATCTAGAGATTCCTACTGCGTCCACAGAAAGTTAAGTTGCGGGAACCAGATTATTCATGTTTACCCAATGAATGAATCAATTGTTGAGTCAATATTATTACATCAATCACGATAATCAACAACGGAGGCTCTTAACGCGTGAGTTTTCTTTCGTTGGTCGCATTGTCTGCCAGCCAAGTAGACAGCGTTGAAGCCAGTCAAACAAAATCGGTAAGCAGGTAAGGCAAGGTAAGGTTCCAGGTCAAGAATCAAGAGTCAGGGAGGTAGTCAGTCAGAAGGCTAAGGTGGAAAGTGTCTAGAGTTGGAGCGGTGACATGTTCTGTCAGGTTCGGTTCCAGGTCGAGAATATGGGAAGACAATTGGCCATGGCTATTATTTTGCATCTCGACAATATGTAGACCCTATACATAATATCCGTAATCGTGATATATATGTGTGTGTATATTATATCTGTTAACATTTCAAATTATACAGATATATGTATATTTGTGTATATGTGTGTTTATACATCTTTATGTATATATATATATATATTTACTAATCCTGACCTCCATACGAAGAGAGCCAGAAAAGCACCGATAATGGCAAAGCCTCCGAGAATGGAACAGACGCAGATCAAAATCAGATCTAAAATGTTGAATTTGAAAGAATCTCCCTTACATTCGTAATGCACTTGGAGAGGATGAGGAGGAAGAATGAAGGAGGAAGAATGGAAACAGGAGAAGGAGGATGAGGTGAAGCGGGAGGGAGGGAGGGAGATTGAAAGAATAAAAGGAGAAATATGAGAAATAAGTAGAAGAAGTCGACGCTACAACTTAACAGCAACCACAAGAAATCAGATCAATGTCTTGTTCAACAACTGATATAATCATCATAATCATCATCATCATCATCATCATCATCATCATTATCATCATCATTATCATCAACATCATCATCATCATTATCGTCATCATCGTCATTGCAGTTGTAGTAGTAGACCGCCTTTGAGTTGACATCTGAAGAGGCGCTATATAAATGCTCTAAATGAATGAACGAATGAACGAACTAATGAATAAATAAAAGAATGATTGAATGAATAAATCAATGAATGAAGTAATGAATGAAGTAATGAATGAACGAACGAACGAATTAATGATTGAATTATTCAATGATTGAACGAATGAGCAGTAGCAACAGAAGTAGTAGCAGTAGTAGTAGTTATTATAGTAGCAATACTAGTAGTGGTGGTGGTGGTGTTGTGTTGGTGGTGGTGTTGGTGTGTGTTGGTGGTGTTGGTGGTGGTGGTGGTGGTGTGGTGGTGGTGGTGGTGGTGGTGGTGGTGGTGGTGGTGTTGGTGTTGGTGGTGGTGGTAAGAGTAGTAGTATTGGTGGTAGTAGTGACCTATTTTCCTGAGGCAGTTGTTGTCCCAGCCGCATTGGGGATGATCGAGGGGCACTTGGCTGCCTCCTCCTGGCCAAGTTACTTTCAGAAGATCGTCTGCTTCCTTCGATGTCTTTGTCTGATAATCGTAGTAAGCTAGAATTCTGCTTTCGCCGTTCTTCATCAAGTTCTTGGCCGTCCAGTTAGTCCGACGGTAACCGTTAGCATCGAAGTGAATTGTGTCAGATGCAGCTGTTCAAGTGCCAGACAACCACCTGTTTAGGCCTACGTGTGGGGAACGGTAGTCTATTCATTCGTTCGTTCGTTCATTCGTTCATCCATTCATTTATTCGTACAAGCATATGTTCATTCGTTCATTCAATAGTTCGCTCATTCATTAATTTGTTCAATCATAGACTCATTCAATCATTTGCTCATTCGTTCATTCATTGAATAATTCAATCATTAGTTCGTTCGTTCGTTCATTAGTTCATTCATGTAGGATTCTAATCTCTAAGATTCTAATATCTAAGATTCTAAGATTCTAATATCTAAGATTCTAAGATTCTAATATCTAAGATTCTACTAAGGTTATACTACCTAGTATCTAGTAACTTAAGATTCAGATTCTAATACGATTGATTTGAATAGTTACCGGTAAAGCGCAAGTTTCGAACCTCCGACAGGAGGAAGGATCCACGTTTGAGAGAGGAAAAGTCGTTCACCTTCGGTATCGTGATGTTGAGGACATAGGCGAAGAGTAGGACGGCCGAGTACACGTCTTTGGCCAAATACTCCGACCTCTTGTTCTGCGTCAACAAGACAACAGAACTAGCAACACAAAGCCCGTAATTTGGTAATTGTACTTTGAAATTTTTATAGCGCTTTTCAAAGACGAATTCTCTACCCTAACGATGTTAAATGTCATTAAGAACGGAACATTCATCCATTAGTAAACATTGCTCAGATGACTAGAAGAGTCACCAGTGGAAAGTTGGAGCACGCATGCAAAGCCCATCCAACAGATTCCCAACTAGAGTTGGATGATGACAACACGTTCGGAGTTTCTGAAGCTCGTAGCGTCAAGGATGAGGAAACGATCTCACCCGATAAAAATTCATTGAAAAAGGAACAGGATCGAGGCCATATGGTGGCTATATAAAGCGGTGCACATTTACATTTACGTTTACATTACATTTAAGGATGCCGCATGGAACTTTGGCTATCACTTGAAAACTATTCTCTTCTGCCCAGGTTGGGCTGGGAGCCTCTCGAAGTAGATAACTTGTGCGGGCGCGACACAAGTGCTTTACTATTGAATATATTGGATGTTGTCGCAGACATTAATATCGATGGCGCCAAACAACTGTGAGAGGAGGACCTGCTCAAAGTTCTTACAATCTCAGAAGAGGAAGCTCGAACCCATACTATCCGCATTACAAGCCAAGAGCTCTAGCCAATCGGTTACCGTGACCCACATACAAGCCAAGCGCTCTAGCCAATCGGCTACCTTGCCCTGATTGGAATTGATCTCATTTGATCTGAACTGGTCTCAGTTGAACTGAACAGGTCTGATCTGGTGATGAGCCCTACAACGAGCAATAACTTAAGTTAAAAAGAGACGCCTCCACAGTAGTAGCTATTGCACTCGATCAGTGGACACCGTGACTCTTGCTGTACCCCGCCATCGATCAGTGATTGGCTCTCGACCTTTCTAGGTAGATCGTCCAAAGCTTTGAAATTCGCTGCCAAGTTCTTTTCGTTCTGTCAATTCTTCGATGCCAGTCAGGTCTAAACTTAAGACACATTCCTTCCAGCTTACAACCCACCGTAGCCTGGCTTCTGGTTTATCTGACATCGGAATTCGACCCGGCTTCTCCAACGGTTTATGATTTTTTACTGCGATTTTGACTTGAAACGAGCATCGTCTATGCTTTGGGCATGATGATAACGGCGCTATAGAATCGTTAGATTAGATTGGATTAAATTATATTAGATTAGATGGGATTAGATTGGATTGGATTAGATTAGATTGGATTGGATTAGATTAGATTGGATTGGATTAGATTAGATTAGACAGTAGACTTGCCTTATCGGTCAGAAACTGTAACGAGATCCACGATAATTCAGGTATGTTCCTCGAAACTTCGTTGACGTCGCGTATGAATTGATCGTTCTGTTCAACGTGTAGTGGCTCTAAGGTGATCAGACCCTCCCTGGCCAATTCCCATTCTTCTTCCATAGCTCCAATTCGCGTGGCTCTAACTAAGCAACACGCAAAACAATGTTTCAGACGATCTTGGGCAAAGGATACAACGTTCGAAGGGTAAGACATGGTCAACACCAACGGCCCTGGCAGCCGTAAGGTGTCGGTAGCTAGATAGCCATGGATTCAGAGCTTTTAGAGCTTCTGAGAGGCATTATATGAATGTGTTGATGGAAACATTTAAAATATATAAACATACATACAAATGCACAACTCTAATGGAGCCATATTGTAATCTCGTCGTTAATACTAGAATAATGGTACCATTTCGTTTAATAATAATAATAATAATAATAATAATAATAATAATAATAATAATAATAATAATAATAATAATAATAATAATAATAATAATAATAATAATAATAACAATAATAATAATAATAATAATAACAACTACTACTACAACAACAACAACAACAATAATAATAATGAAAACAACTACTATAACAATAATAATAACAACAATAATAATAATAATAAAATAGTAATAATAATATCGATGGATTACCCCATTCGAGCCAGCTGCCAATGAAGACGTATTCTCCGTTGTACATTCCTTTTTTCTGGGCGACGATTAAGACACGAGCGGCGACGTCGGGGTCCATAGCGAAGAAGAAGACTACAAGGTAGTTGCACAGACGAAGCAATAACAGTGTGAATAACATAACCTAACATAACATAATGCAGCATAACATAGAATAGGATAATATGACAACAAAGCATAGCATAGCATAGCATAGCATAACCTATCCTAATAAAACTTAGTCTACAATAACATAACATAACATCAATAGCATCGAGAAAATTAGCAATAACAACAATAGCAATAACAACAATAGCAATAACAACAATAGCAATAACAACAATAGCAATAACAACAATAGCAATAACAACAATAGCAATAACAACAATAGCAATAACAACAACAATTATAATAAACCATTCCCGGGTGCATATACTTCTCTCCAGCATAATTTATCTAGCACATTAACGTTAACACTAACATCGAAACTACAGCAATTTTTAGCATTAACACTAGCATTAACATAAACACTGATATCAACATTAATTAATTTTTTAAAACTAATTAGTTATAAACTTCTAGAGCGCCGGTGTCTAACGCACAAGGCGTTAACCGAGGGCGCTAACACTAACACTAACATTAACAGTAACAGTAACACTGCCACTAACACTGCCACTAACACTGCCACTAACACTGCCACTAACACTGCCACTAACACTAACACTAACATTAACATTAACACTAACACTAACACTGACATTAACATTTACACTAACATTAACCCTAACAGCATAACTAAC
The DNA here is from genome assembly GCA_964023275.1 of Norana najaformis. Taxonomy (NCBI): domain Eukaryota; kingdom Metazoa; phylum Annelida; class Clitellata; order Crassiclitellata; family Hormogastridae; genus Norana; species Norana najaformis. The sequence goes on from OZ029918.1 coordinate 1,772,423, forward strand.
ATTAACATTAATAACCTCTGGCATGTTTCTTCATTTCCTCCAGAATCCTTTCCACTTCGTTCAGCTCCTCACCAGACAGCGGCTTGTTTTCCTCGGTCGTATTCACGGTGTACAAAAAGAAGAAGGCCGTGTGGTTATTCGACTCCACGCTTTTCTTTATGGTGCGCCCGAAATAGCTCGACTGCTCATCGGACGTGGCAAGAACAGCTATTCGCGTCCAGCCGAAGCTCTTCATGACGAAATTAAACAGCAGAGTCAAGGACGGACGCCAAAACGACATCGTCAGGAAGCTCGATGGCTGCCCGCGATCGCGTTCTTTCGACGAATCGATGTTGCAATCTACGCCGACGAAGATCACGTCTACCGCCAAAGAAATGGACTTCAGGATGTTGCAGACGCTGGGGCAGAAACCCCCGAAGATGCCGTTTACTGCGGGTTCATCCTCGTTGTAGACATCTTGGAAGTTGACGGCCGTCAGCGTTGGCGAACACTGGCTCTCCTTGACCACCAGTTGGACCTCCGTGTTATTCGGCAGAAGTTGATCGGCTTGAATTCGGTTCAAAGCGACGATGATCGCAGGCGCCGTGAAGTTCGCTCTGGCTTTGCTGTGGTTGGCCGGCATTAGGAAGATCAGCTTTATCCGTGGTAAATCTACTGCGAAAAGACTGCGTGACAGACACAGCGAGAGGCAGAATGCTAAAATCAGTCTTCGAAAGCCACTGTCCGGAACAAGACTTATAGAATGCATTCTACTCTAGTATTATCCGAACTTATCCGAATTGTAAAACGATTATCTTATTTGCCTAATCGAATTCAAGTTATCGCTGATCGCAAATGAACTCAGTTTGACCAACACTTTTGTCGGTTTCTTTGGTAAACGAAAGGTAATCCTTCAGACTGCGCTAAATCCACGACTTTTAAAGCACTGCTATGCTTACAAAAGTTTAACGGTCGCTTTAGGGTCGACTTTCAAATAAATCATTTACCGGTTGGTAAAATTCACTTAGATATGTTAAATAAAATCGTAAACGGATGCGTTGAATAGATATCTAATTTTTGCGTTATATTAGCGGCACACTAATCTTTACGTCATATTCGTAATTCGTAACTTACTCTGACGTCAGTAATTGTGAAATAACATCAGTGTTTAGTGACGTCATACGTCTGCTATGCTGTATATGCTGCGATATGTAATCCGATGTCATCCAATCTGATCTTATCTATCTATTAATTTCCCTATCGGCTGCGCAATAATGCATTTGACATAGACGTTCTTGTCTCAGCTGGCAAGAAGTAGAACTTGGTATAGGCCTATAGGCCTAAGCCTCGTATTCGTCATCATTATTATCTTCATAATCATTCCTATCATTATCGCTATCAACTCCATATCTGTCATCATCGTCGTCGTCGTCGTCATCATCGTGGTTGATGTGATAATCATTGTCGTCGTCGTTAGCTTTTTCTAGTAATGCTTAGCTGGAATACATCGCACTCCTGGCAAGTTGGCTTTGTGAGTAGTCGAACAGGCTTACTCAGCCTCTAACTTAAGCGGCTGACGACGACTAATGCAAATTAATTAATGGCTAATACTAATTAATTAAGTAATTAAGTAAAGTCGTTATTTGTGCAGTTGGGCGGGATAGACGATTACTGCTTCTGGCTCTCTTTCATCTTGTTTAGAAGGAATTAGCCTCGCGATCCTCTTCTTAGAAAGAGGCGCCACAGACGGGAGCGATCCATGCCGAATACATCAGGAAGTTTTGTTTTCCAGTTTGGGTCAGTCTGGTCGACGATCGCTAAGCTCTGCAGATCTTATCTCAGGCTTCCGTACTACAGCTCCAGGACGACGTTATTCTTCATCCACTGAACCGTCTTTAAAGAACATTTTGCTGCTGGAAATCGGAACTGTTCCAGCAAATGTACAAGGAACATTCCCGACAAAAGACGCATCGTTTTAGGCCTGTTAGATAGCCATGCTCAAGGGCTTTTGAGAGGTACATGATATGCGCTATATAAATGTTCATTTTCGGTAGTTTATCCGTCGTTTGCTTCTGCACCGTTGAGTGACAATGTGATGAAATCACTGGACAGCTGAAGGTAAAGAAATCGCAATAAGGAGTTTGATACGAAATCCGTCATGTTACAGTGTAAATCTTTTCGACCTGATATTCGAGAGGCTGATAATGGTAATGATATTGATAATGTCTATGAAAACTATGACAAAGGTTTTGTCAAGAAGAAAATGACTCTTTCGGCCCAACACAACAAAACCGATTATCTGAAACCAGAGATAACCAACCTACATGACCACGTGCGGACATTCCACTATTCGTCATTTACTTTCTTATTTCTGACTGCAAAATACGCTTAAATTAATAAGAAATTGTTCAATTAAATTATCTCTAAGAATTCGTTTATCTCTTCAGTCATATAACTGCATCGTTCTTGAGGCAAAATCCTTTCAGCCACCTGTCAACTGCGTCGGCTGCGGTGATTGTGATTCCCGTCATCATTTTACTATCGTTGATTCTAACGGCACACCATAACGATGCAGTCAGTCTCAACCATCGTCTCCAACAACCGTAACCATGTGAAACGGCGCCGCGAAGAGTATCATGACGGAAAACGCATGACTAATGTCGCTTCCAGTCTTCCGTTTCGGAGATGACAGACGATGATCTTCGACTGATTGACTTCGGTAACGGCTTTCGATATCCGGTCTTGCCAGTCAGCCAGTATGACCGCATCGGCTTTCCATCCTGGAAAAATTCAGACAACTTGTTGAGTTTGCACAGGTATCAATATCGTCAGTACAAAGCTTTTGACGCAGTTGTCCCACCTAGAACTCGGAAAATTATGGCCCGTTCTAAAAACTGTTTGCTGATCCAGAATTTAAAAGGTTCGGAAGTTATAGTGAACTTTCAACCAACCATGAATATATGTTAAGCTTAATCAAAAGACACCGTGCGCATAGTAAACGAAATATTGTTTGAACAGGAAGGTATGAAGCAACGGAAAGACAAACTAGTTGAATTGACGTGCGAAAGCGAAGAATCTGCATTTCTCAAAGAGTAGCGGAACTTAATAACTCCACAGTGGAACACAGCTCTCTGATGCTTTCTAGTGCAGTGCCGACATGCGCAGATCGTTCAAGTAGGAGGATTTTGGATTGGATCGGTTGCTTCACCAAAAGACAGTGCAGTGAAGTTTTTCATTCTTTTAGCCTATATTAGTGATACACCGGCTTACCTTTAATGTAACTTTTCCACCTTGTTCGGCGGTAAAGCCACCAGTTTCACTGATGTGACCATACGTGGCCTCACTGATTCGTACCCTCATTGCTGCAAATAACAGGCGATTAAACTAATTTAGACTTCAGCTAATAATTCGTAACGTAACCAGGTAGTTTGAATTGGTTTCATGCACGAATGTCTCGTTTGAATTAAACAAATGAACTTACTAATTTATGTACATACATACATACATATACATGCTTAAACAGTTACGTATTGACTGATATAGGTACGCAAATGCATACAAATCTTACATCAGCCCTGTCAGATTAGATGTATTAGGCTTGGAGGTTCAAGAGACTTTGATGACAATGATGAAGAGGGCAATTGCTTTTCGTGACCCTGACCTTTACTGGCGCTGTGCATAGCCGTGAGCGTCTGAACAGCTTCGCCATTAATACAATACCTCGGAAGCATCCTCCAGATTACCGCTGTAAGAACAGGACCTAAAGATGATCATAGAATACACGCTCATATAAAACAATAAACGAAAACTTAATCTGTAGGTATAAGAGTAAACTTATGTAAGGCAAATTGCATGGAACCTATGTATATATATATATACATACATATATATACATATATATATATGCGCTTTTCCTATCGGTTCTGTGCCGTTTCTTAACTTCTTTATAGCTTAGTCTGATTCTTTTATCCATCCAAAAACATAATTGTTAGCCTTCCAACAATTTCCCAATTTTATATTAGCAATAATAATAATAATAATAATTATAATAATAATAATAATAATAATAATAATAATAATAATAATAATGTTATTAAATACCATCATCTAAAGAGAAAGTGTTTAATGCACATAGCATCATCCGATGACTCACCAAAACTAAGCCGTTATTATCAGCCAGAAGGTCAGTCCAACGAAAATGTAATTTGTTCGGCGTCAGAATGCAATCTATGTCTCTGCGAAACTAAATGCGTGTGCAAATGACATCTAGAGAAACGTAAATACCTGAATGGACAGAAATTTTGATGCTGAGACTTAGTGCTGGTACAAAAGGTGTTTTGAATGACAATGCCTCGCTGATCAGGTCAAGGCTCAGGTCACAGATGTCTTGAGCGTGCTTTTCGGTGTAATGCGGAATTCCACTGCCCAGAATCATCGAATCCTTACTTCCACGACAGTTGACCTACAGTAACTTCTTCATATAAATGATCGTCGTCGCTAGGCGGAGTCGACAATGAGACGTCAATTATGGCGACTAGTGTTATATAAAGAGGCATAACATGAGGACAGGAAGACCGTTAACTCTAATCGAAAGTCAGGAACAGAAATCTCTGATAGCATTACGAACAGAAATCTCTGATAGCATTACGAATGAAATGAGTAGCAACCAATATGTTGTATTTAAAGCTAAACCAGTAGTACTAACCAACCATTGTAACCTCTACGTGACCCAGATTCCTGCTTCTCCAACCTTTTATTGATTCTCCTTTCCTACCTATTTCCCTGTCTTTTCCATTTTTCTGCTTTTTCGCTATCTCTGTCTCTGTTCTCTCTCTAGATCTCTCTATACCGTTCTCTCTCTCCGACTCTCTGTCTCTCTGTCTGTCTCTCTCTGATATGAAGTTCATGAAAAACTATGGTGTTACTTGTTCGAACCGCGTTCTATTAGTGAAAGTAGCACTTACTTCAGTGACGTGGTATCTCTTTATGACGTCATCGTATATACGAAACAACGACTTTAGAAGTTCGGTCATCTACAACGCGATTTTGTCGTCATCGTTATTTTCACATCATCAGCATTGAAGTTCCATCAGTCAGACATTCATTTGTCTCAACAATCAGCTCCTTTTTGTGCAAAATTCTTCAGTTCCGTCCATTTTTAGCTAACAGTGCTTGCATTAACAAGTCATAATAATGTCTTGGTATTCACGCTGCGTCTATCACTGCAGCCCACATTGCTTGCCTGAAATGGTTGCAGGGTTTTGGCATTCGCTTATTGATCTGCGTGCCAAAGTAGCTGACAGTGCTTACCTGAACAGGTGACAGGGCTTACCTGAACAGGTGACAGGCCTTTGGTGCTCGTGTAAAGGTCACTCGTTTCACATAAACAGAGAGTCACGGAGTCAATCCTCTGTGGTCGAACTTCTTTTCCGGTGACAATTTTATCAGCTACGCTTCTAAAAGTGCAATTCAGAGACACCTTAACATAGCCCTCTTTTCAAAAATATAGATATGCATAAAAGAAATGAAGTGATTCCAACCTGACACCGAAACTGATCAAACAATATGGCTCTTGTGGACTTGACTGATCTAAGGCCAGTCAATAAGAAGGTCGTCCTGACGCAGCTTACATTACATCATGTTAGATCACATCACATAACATTCTGTTACATAAATTATATGATTCTGTGTAATAAACAAAGCAACATCACTTGTTTTACTTGGGAAGTAGACTGTAGACGACCGACTCCGTTCTCTTCTTTTCGGCTGCAATATCCGTTGCCTTTCGTTCGAGAGCATCTTCAAGCATCCGATGCACCCGCTCCATCAGGTGAGGTGTTCTGTCCAAGAAGAAAAGAACGCACTAGGAGATATTCCAATTTGCCACTTCCTGTCTGTCCTAACAATTGTTGGCCTCTTTGAATTATTAATTAGAAATCGTAACCGTGAAGTCGAATATTTCTAAAGCGCTGACGGAATTCGACACGGCTTGCCTCTAATATATACTCTAGAAAGCGACTATCAACCAATGCACTCAGTATTATTATGGCGACGCAATAGAAGTCATTAGAATAGAATTGAATAGAATTAAAAGCTAAGGGGAGGGTGCCAGTTATTCAAGAGCGCTGCGTCAAGTCCGAAAAGTTTTCCACATAAGAAGAACAAGATCCGGATACCGTGAGAGCTGTTAGGACAGAAAGCTGAGGAGCCTCGGAAGAAGTTAGAAGAGCTACGTGGTGATATAACTCTGACAGGCACAGGAAAGTTAAGAAAAACTAAGCCTGGTTAGTTCTTCAGTCGGTACTATTAAATATTAAGCCACATGGGGCACGCTCAGTCTTCAGAACTTTTGGCGTTGGTACATGAGTAGCAGCGTAACTTGACAGGTTAAAATATTGTTTCATGCGTTTGATTACTCTAGGCATTTTTGCTTCTCAGCCAATCGACACTTCGAACTTGCGACCACTGATGCGATTTACTCAGAGTAGTATGAACAATTTTGGTGTCTTTACACTTTCACCCAGATTTTTTTAATTTATTCATTAATTGCATTTTACTCAAGCAAGTATATGTACAAACAACTTGTGGAAGGTGGTTAAACGAAGTCCATTTGCAGGCTCGATCCTGCCATCGTTAGATTATAAACCCCGATCGCTACAGGATAGACCGTCGTTGCTCTTCAGCGCATCCTCTATCATCCAAGCAGCTTTGCCAGAAATGAACTTACTTTCCTCCGTGGATGAGCCTTAGTTTTCCTCGAATGGTTCCGAAGGTCGGCCTGACTTCCGGTTTGCGGTGCCAGCAGAGGGCTGCCAGACTGTTCCAGCTGGAGCCGATAGTTCCCTCAGGATCGGGTAGGTCTGGTCGAAAATGTGGATCACTCTTCAACTTGGAAATGATATCTAGACCAAAAGAATTGGCTGAATTGAAAGAGGACATAAAAAAATCATAAATTTGCCTGTTTATCTATCTATCTACCAATCTATCAATCTATCTATCCATCTACCAATCTATCAATCTATCTATCCATCTATCCATCTATCTATCCATCCATCCATCCATCCATCCATCTATCTAGCTAACTACCTAACTACCTACGTACCTACCTATGTACCTAACTATCTATCTATCTGTCTATATATATATCTATCTATGTAAGTATATATATATATATATCTACCTGTTGATCTGTGTGTCTCTACGTCTCTCTCTCGATATATAAATATATATGCATATATTTTGCTATTTCTATATGTCATTTTGCTTATCAAACATTGCAAACAACACGTTTATACCACGAGGAGCGACGAAGCCATACGAATGGTTTTCAAGACATACGAAAGCATAGTAAGACACAATTTCATGATGTATTGAAGGTGTATCTATGGACGTCCATAAATATGCATTCGAAAATTTGCATTGTGGCTCAAATAGTGAAACTCGAAAAGATTCTGGTTGTAGTTGAAAGTTACCTTCTGACGTCATGGAGTCGAGTTGACTATGGAATGGCAGCTCCTTCGTAATCAATTCGGAGGCGATGATTCCAAAGGAATAGACGTCACCTTCCTTCGTTCCGTAGATTCGGGTTTGGTCCGTTTCCGGTTTCTTTAGTATTTCCGGCGCAGTCCACAGCAGATCTGAACGATCCGATCAGAACCATTTTAAACAAATGCAGGCGGAATCACATGGAGTACAACAGTTGGTCGATGGATGGATGAATGCATGAATGCATGGATAAATGGATGGATGGATGGACTAACGGATGAATGGATGAATAGATGGGTGAATGGGTATATGGTAAACGGATATATGGATGGATGCAAAGATGGACGTAGATACGGATGCATGAATGTACGGATGAACAGAGGACGGACGAAGCGTATGAAAGGATGGATCAGCATAGGGTCACCTGAGTTCCATTTCAAAGTAGCCATCTCCGGATTATGCGATTGCTTGAACTGCTTCAGTCCGTAATCCGTGATCCTGCACTCCCACTTCCTGTCAACGACGCAGTTGGAACTCGTCAGATGGCCGTGCGGACCAACTGGACTTTCGTGCAAGTACTCCATACCCTGAAGTAGAATTCAACCTTCCCGTTTGTCAACGTTAAAGAATAGATTTTTGCAAGGCTTTAAGTAAATCAAACTTAAGCTACTCTCGCTGAAGGAGAGCAACTAAGGACAACGGAATGTGATGTAGCATGGCGTTATATTACTGATTTGTCATAAGCATGTGTACAGCACCTTAGTGATGTCTGTTGCGAGACAGTGGCGGAACTCCCAGTTGATGTCGTACTTGGATTCATCCAGTACATCCTGTAGACTCCCTCTGTCGGCGTACAGCATCAGGACACAGACGTTAGGGGCCACTGCACACACTCCGAGAAAAGGATTCACGTTCTCGTGGCTGATGTAGAACAGCTGTTTCATACAGCGCAAAGGAAACTAAATATTACCAGATGCGTTCTATCGAGACTCAAGAATTACTGGCTCTGATGGCGAATTTAGAGGCGGTAACGGTAAAGGTAACACTTGTTTCCACGCCTTTGGAGAAGCTCCTTAAAAGCTCAGTGAATACTTTTCATAACCTTTTATAAAGGTAAAAGGCAAAGGGTGTTCCATGTCTATAGAAGCGCCTTTATTAAAAACCTTGAGAAGGAGAAGGTTGGGGTGAAAGTAACACACGCCTTTATAGAAATTGCTGGGAATCATGAAGATTAAGGTGACATACATGTTTACATACACGACTCCACAAAAATTCATTAAATAGTAAAGGAGATACACTTGTTTACCCCACCCTAGAGAAACTCCACCTGAGAAACATGGTCCTGGGTTCGAAAAATCCTTCGGCTGAGGAACTCGCACGATCCCAGGAGTTCAACGACCAAACATTTATTCTAAGAACCCAATATGCGTCGATAAAGAAAGGAGGACTTAGTGGGCGGGAGACGACCGTCACTAAAAATTTCAGTAGATTAAAATATCATGCGCTATATAATTCAATTAATTATTATAGTCTTTCATGTGTGAATAGCGTCAAAAATGTTGAACGTGATGCGATCATTAAAGTCAATGTAAAAGATGCATAGTTATAGTTATAGTGAACAATGGTTGTTGATTTTCATTAATGAGTAAAAGTTTAGTTACAAGAAACCTCTTTTCAATGGATACGCACCTGTTGTATTTCGTTATAAATGGTAGGAAGAAAAATGTCGACGGAACCACGATTTATCTTTTTAATCGCAACCGTTTTTCCCTGCAAAATAGTCGACCTTAGAATGCATGAACATGAATAAGTAAATTTAATTATTACTAAGCCAGCGCAAAAACACTCAAAAGTAAAAGAAGGCTGGCTTCTCGGAGAATAGGCCAACATAAACATTTTATTGAACCACTCATCAATCTAATATGAAGGCCTATAGTTTAGAACCAGTTTCACTAACTTAAGTGCTTTATCAAGGGTCACTAAGTGACTAAGTTTACTTGTTTGCAGTCGGCTTGGCTCGATTTCATAATTAAGTCAGCTTCTTATTACGAGGAAAAGCGTAGTCTAACCTTGTAGATCCCTGCGAGTGTGTATAATCGTTTGTCGCTGATTATGCTTCTGTGGGAACTTCGAGCGTCGGCGTGATCTGCTAGACTGCCCAACTAGCGATCAAAACAGAACACAACCTCTAACTGATTGACTGACTGACTGGCCGGGTGAGTAATGAGTGAATGTATAAATAAATAAACGACTGGATATATGAGTGAATGAGCGAATAAATGAATGACTGGTTGATCGTTTGATTAACTGATAAATTCAAAGTTTGTAACTTGCCTCGAAACTAGCTTTGCTTCGAATCGTATCGTGAGTCGAAAGTCTACCGACCACCTGTTACCAAATGAGTATTTTTCTCTCTCAGAAAGGCAATGGTTGCTTATGATAGTAATTTTTTCTCTTCATTTTTTATCTTTAACTTTATTTTTATTACGTCTATTCCAACGTAATACTTAACTTTTACAAATTGCTGGACGACTGTATTCTGCATCTCTCTTTATTAGTTGACTGACCTTCAAGATATTGACCTAACTGATTGCTCCGTTGGATGATACCTTGTGCATTTGACACCGGCACCATAGAAATTACTAATTAATAACAATAGCAATATTAATTATAATTATGATTATGATAATTGTTATTGTTGTTGTTATTATTATTATCATTATTATCATCATCATCATCATCACTGTCACGTCTATCATCATTAACAACGACATAATCATTGTCAGCATCATCATGGCTTAGAGCTACATAGCCAAATGGTACACAGAAATGTTTTTGTGTTCTCAAAGTACGTGCGTCTGGATTTGATTTTATCTTCGTCCCTCTCTGTCTCTGTCTCTCTCTGTCTCTGTCTGTCTGTCAGTCTCTTTCTTTCTCTTCTTTTGACTGCCTTTTGCTTTCTCTTGATTTCTCTCTTTCTACATTAACACTATTTCAAGGGCCACAGTATTAAGCAACATAATTATATGCTTATATACGAATGACATGTATGTATATATATATATATATGTATTTATGTATGTATCTATGCAAAACATTTATGTATGTAACGTATTGTATTTATGCATGTATCGCATTGTATGTTATTATGTATGTATGCATGTATGTATGTATGTATGTATGTATGTATCACTAAATTTGGAGAGCGCCTTTTCAGTAACTCACAAAGGCGCTGCAGCACGGCTACCTAACGGTCTCTAAATAGGAACGTCTTGAGACGGGCAGAAAATGTTTGTTGAACTGTTGAACAGGCAAGGGATCGGATGTCTGGTGGAAGAGTGTTCCAAAGAGACGGCCCCACAGTGGAGCATGTATGTATGTATGTATGTTTGTATGTATGTATGTATTTTCTTATGTGTATATACGTACATCAGAAAATATATGAAGATGAGCGCTGTGAGTATGTCTATTGAAGAGTAGTTACGCCTTATGACAGGACATATAAGTCTTATAGAGAATGGCTGTAATCGACATACGCTGTCTCCTATGATAACGACTTTGGACCATTTGACTTGCCACTCTGCGAGAGTTTTCTTTTCCATTTCCAGTCTCATCCGCCTACAATGTACTCATGGCAGGTACAAAGCTAATCCCAAACCTCCCAAGTGATTGCACATTTAAAGCAAGGTTGAATTTGGAAGGCATTTCACGTAAAGATTATTACAATCAGTTGATTGTTATTAATACGTGAGAAAACCTCAAGGTTGCAAATGATAGAAAATCGGCAGAAGCAAGTGGTTCTAAGGTTGAAAGAGTACTCAACTGTGAGCGAACACAGCCACAGCAATCCAAAAATAATGCTTCTTTTTCACCTGCCCAAGGTGAGTTAGCTATATTTTACTAACTAATGAAGAATGGAGGACTTAGTGAGCGCATGATGTATGGTATATGTGCAAATGAAAAATGCAATACGCGCAAGAAAATATGCAGCGCACAGATCCTTTCAGTAACTTATTATAAATCATATTTAATAAAAGCATTTTTAAAAATAATTCAAAAATATACCTTGTGTAGAAGAAGGCGATGAAAGCAGCCGAGATGGCGATAACGCCAAGTACAGAACAAGTGCAGATCAGAATCAAAACTAAAATTTTAAACAGTCCTAATTCCTTAATAATTTTCATAAAAATGAGGAAATTTCTTATTCTCGTTGCATCAATAGAACCCATTTAGAGAAACTTGCACTATTAATGTCATAACATAGCTTCACAACAACAACAACAACAACAACAAAAACAACAATAACAACAACAATAATAATAATATTAATAATAATAATAATAATAATTATTATTATTGTAAATAATATTTTAAATAATAGTAATAAGAATAAAATAATAATAGTAATAAAATAATAATAATAACAATAATAATGATAATGATAATAATAATAATAATAATAACAATAACAATGATAATATTAACATTAATAATTATTATTATTTTCATTATTATTGTAAATAATATATTAAATAATAGTAATAATAATAAAATAATAATAGTAATAAAATAATAATAATAATAACAATAATAATGATGATAATAATAATAATAATAATAACAATAATAATGACGACATGCAATGATATGACTTACTTTAGCTCTGCCAGATCTGGTCGATTTCGTGTTTCTCAGAGTTTTTTCATTCTCTGGATAATTTTCTAATTACTCAGGGATCATCCATATCTCAGGTCAAAAAGAAATTATAATAATCCTTTCCATAGTTGTTAAAATCCAGAAGGATGAAATTTACCTCAGGTAAGCAGTTAATGAAAATAATTTAAAATAGACGTTAAACTTGATTCGGATGATAATAGTCACCTAGTTTTCCGACGCATTTTTCGTTTTCGAATCCACACTTTGGTCCATCCAGAGGTGCTTCCGTCACTTTCCCTGGCCATGTCAAATTCCTCTTCGGGAATGGAAGACTTTCACATTCTTCTCCCACTGGAACATAGCCGTATATTAGGTCTTCGTGGTCAAACTCTCTCGAATTATAGAAGCCCCAGGAGGGGGCACGTCGACCCACCGAATCAAACATCAGCATGTCCAGTGAATCTTTTTAGACATCAAACAAACGTAAGAAATGTGATTTAACAAAATTATAAAAAAATTAAATGCCTAGGTGACGGGACTAAATTTCCGGTGAATGATTAATTCAGTTTATCTGTTTACTTGTCAATTTTTTATTCTTAGTTCTGTTTGCTAAAGTTAAAATCCAGTTCAACTGCCGCTTTATGACCTATCCTACGAACTCACTGACACTTCACTCCTTGTATCGCTGCGCAGGACTTTCATTGAGAACTGAAAACATTCCTCTTCCACAAATCCTTAATTGATTCCTCCTCTTCCCTTTACCCCACTCGCCGCTTCAGATTCCAAACACCATCCATCGTAGCCATCTGTCTGCCTATCTGACCCTTGGATTATGACCTGGAATGGAATCTGACCATACCTGCCTATCGATTTTGTTTTGACTGGGAACCTGTGAGTAATCTGTTCCCGTTACAGCTAACAAGACATACTAGAATTTGAAGTATAGAAGAAAAGACCAATTTATGGAGAAGCAGGGAAATAATTAAAGAAAACAAAGGCAAGATAAGACGATCATTCGGCCCATTCTTCTATATGGATAGATTAGCAGGGATTTAGCTTATCATTATAACACCATCCTTATTGCACGCATTACGACTTTACAGCGAAATCAATAAGCCCACCGGAAAAACGCAACAAGAGCAAGTAGGTAAAAGGATTTAATCTTATACAAGACGTTACTCCTCTTCCTAATTAACAAAAATTCATTTGTAAGTGTAACTTAAATAATTAAAGTAACTAAAATTGACGCAAATACATACCTTCTAAGCTTGCGGCAGTAGCTGAAGAAGACAATTCGTAGAATTTTGACAGGAGAAGCTTTCCATTTGAGGCGGCCCTTTCCACTACACTGTCCGTGGACTCCTTTTCCAATTCAACCACCGTATGGTTGACCAGATAGGAGTAGACACGAATGACACAGTAGAGGTCGCCGGCGTAGTTTTTGTATAATCTTACCTGCGTATGACCATCATCATCGTTGTCATCACTGTCATTATGATCCTCCTCCTCCTAGTTCTTCTCCACCTCCTTCTTATCATCATCATAATCGTCATCTTCCCCATCACCATTCTCACCATCATCTTCGTAGTCATCATCACAATCACAACCACAATCATCATTTTTAATCATTATCGTTACCACCATCACTGTTATCGTTGTCATCGTAATCACCACCACCAATATTCATTATCATCGTCTTTGTAATCATAATCGTAATCATCATAATCATCATCATTAACACCACCAGTATCACCGTCACCATCATCATCGCCACTACCATTATCACCATAATCAAAACCAAATGCTTCTGTCAGAAGCAGCTCAAGTAAGAACATATCCGTGCTTAGTCCCATCCAGTTATAATAATAATAATAATAATAATAATAATAATAATAATAATAATAATAATAATAATAATAATAATAATAATAATAATAATTCCATTCTTACCTCTTGCGACCTGCCCCGTATGGCCCTTTGGAACAAGCCCGGACCCGCTGGTCAGCCGAATTAAATGCCCCCAATCCCGAGGCCCCAATATCCCATAAACAGGCAACTTGGGACCGCCCACTTATCCAAAAGAGTCTGGCAACCCTCAGAGCCTCAATAACATCCGAGTACCACGAAGCCAGATTTAAGGCAGTTTCTTCACCACACTCTGGCGACTGGCTTTTGGCGCTGCCCATAAGTGCCTGCGGCTTGAGGTTAAACGATGAGGCTGTACGCATCACAACAGGCCTAAGACTTGGGATTGACTTGTGCGCCCCTCACGTTTTCCCCTGCGGGTTTCTGGTCACTGCGGACGGCTCGCACGGTCTAGCATGCCCTTTAGGCCCAGGGAGAACAGCAAGACACGCCTGTATCAATGACATCGTGTGGCGCGCCCTCGTGAAGGCTGGCTTTCCATCAACTAAAGAACCAGCAGGATTGGTTAGGTCCGACGGCCGACGACCTGATGGAGCAACCCTCATTCCTTGGGAAGGGGGTAAATGCTTGACCTGGGACGCCACAGTGATCGATACTCTGGCAGTCTCTTATCGATCCAGAACAGCCGTGGTCGCAGGTGCTGCTGCTGAGATCGCAGCAGAACGAAAGACCTCAAAATACAGTGATATTCTCTCGACACACTGCTTCATCCCTCTGGCCTTCGAGACTCTAGGCCCCATAAATCAGGACGGCTTTAGCCTCATCAAGAAAATCGGACGCCATTTAACCCAAGTATCGGGAGACAAGAGGGAGACTTCTTTCCTGTGCCAACGCCTCTCCATTGCCATCCAGCGATCTAACGCGATTGCCTTTAATGGCACATTCTTGGAGCCAGATTTAAGCGAAGACTGGCAATTCCAGAGAACAATCACCGACCGGAAGACAGCCTCAGATCAGTGCGACGAATATTCCACCCATTCAGACCATGCTTCTTCGCTTCCTCATAATTTCCCTTGTCTTCTACCTGACCGGGAACAGTTGTCTCCGCGCGACCTTCCATCGATGGAAGAAGAAGCGATTGACTCCAACTATGACAAAGAATTTACAATGGTTAACAGGAGAAAAGACGAACGTTATCTGAAGGATTTAGTTCAGAAGAAGCAAGCAGACGAATTCATGATCTCAGAACTCGCATTCGACACAACGAGCGAGAGCACCCAGTCGCAAATCAAGTTCTTCATCGACAACAATACCACGAAGAACAAGACGGCTGAAATCAAAGAAGGAGAGAAGGGCGTGCCTGAAGCCAAGATTAAAGAAAAGGAGAGAACCTGGAACAGGTCGTCGAGACCCAGCCGACGGGCCCCACCCGATCCTCTGGGTCAAGGAGCCACACCGCCTGTCGAAGGTCAGCCGGCGGGTCGAGGTCGAGGAGACGTCGACGCTCGGGTCAGTGAAGCCCACGACGCAGGCACCTTCGAAGCAGACGACGACGGCGATGAAGAGGAGGGAGTTGGTGGTGCTGGATGTTCGTCCGATCCACACCGGAAGTTCTTGCGCCCCATCGAAGAAACGCCCACAGAACGCTCTACACTTACGCGACCGCTAACTCAGGGTTGCTTCTTCACCACGGCGCTTACAGACAAGATCACGAGATTCGGAGGTGCAGCTAGTCGACCTGTTTCCAGTGTGCCAGCCTGGACGCCACAGCACCTCTACTTGCTTCAGCAACAATAGATTTTTTCATAATTGAAAATGTTCCGACACCCTTGAAGTCTTTTCTGACGCCTATTATAATAATGATCATAACAATAATAATAATAATAATAATAATAATAATAAAAATAATAATAATAATAATATATGTATATATAATAATAATAATAATAATAATAATAATAATAATAATAATAATCATCATCATCATCATAATCATAATCATCATCGTCATCACGATCATAATCATCATCATCATCATCCCCGTCGTCATCGTCATCGTCATCGTCATCAAGATCAGGGCAGAAAGCCCGTAGGTGTCCAACTATCATGTTATCACAGGTCTACGTTCAACATTCTTTGGGTCTTGTGCCAGCAGGTTAAAGATGAGTAAATCCCTCTGGCACCTTCACTCTCTGTTATGCTCATATATTATACGTATGCATGTCGGCCTATCAAGACACTTAACATGGCGCCTTTCTAAGCACCTCTCACATTAGAGTACCTCTCAAAAGTACCTTTCATAGAAAACCCCTCAACAGCGCTGCGCACATGGCTGCTACCTAACCAAAACAAATGCTTTTGATAATGCATTCGGAACAAAATCAAATCAACAGTACATACACATGTGGACAGGTAAGACTATTTGTCTAGAATAAAATAGTGTAGCAAATGACTCTGATTGGTTTCTTTCAAAGCGGCGCTATACAAATTTCAAATTACAATTGCAACTACAGTTACGAAGATGATGGTGAGAGTGGTGATGGGGATCCACTGCTTTTCTCATATCTATGGTCTAATTCCTGTTATGTCTTCGTTTATAATGTCCATCCATCCAACGAAGTCGTTGTCATCCTTCTTCCTCTTATCTCTCTCCTCTCCAACCCCAAACACCACCACCCCCCGTAGCTGCTACGCTGTCTC
This sequence comes from Norana najaformis, assembly GCA_964023275.1. Taxonomy (NCBI): domain Eukaryota; kingdom Metazoa; phylum Annelida; class Clitellata; order Crassiclitellata; family Hormogastridae; genus Norana; species Norana najaformis. The sequence continues at coordinate 1,789,109 of OZ029918.1, forward strand.
TCCGTCTGACTTTTGGATCTTGACTTGGAACCGAACCCTTTTGCCTATCGATTTTGTTTTGACTGAGCGCCTGTGAATAAGCTGGTCTCCGCGGCGCGGCTTTTGTTGGGCGCTGTAGAAATTTTGGGGTTACGATTACGATTCGTTTCTCTGATAGAACATACATCTGAAGTTACATTTTAAAATCGTTACGGACTTGCTTCCGTTTACTAAAAAGACACCGTTCTGTAAAAAAACTCGATTTTTGAAACTCGCCTTTGGGTCTAGCTTTCTATGTTCGAGCCAGCTGAGCTTCTTGTGGTTACGTGCTTCTTTGGCATTCATGAGCTCAAAAAACCGACCGTCTTCTAAGCCTTTGTAGTTGTTGATCGACCTAAAGTACAGAAGTCCCACCTTGGCCTCTCTCCACTCGTCGTTGGTTGCGTTGATGGCCGAAGCTTCGACTGAAACAATGTAACTTTATGTTGCCTAATCCAGCGTAATGTGAACCTTCGAAATATCTTAGCGCCGCACAAAGCTGCGTGAGGGGGACCAGATAATTCGAATGCATAATATCAAATCAAGTCTGCAAGAACCAGGTTACTGGGTCAGTTTCTGTGTCGGGTCAGGATCATGGGGTGTCGCGTTATCCAGACAGAAGCGACACGAGACAGACTCATTCAGTTAGAAGCTATAAACTTACTTATTAAAATCTTGCAGAAAAACACAGTTGACGTTGCAATCAATCGCGTTCCAGTAAGTAAATATTTTATGCAACTATCCTGTTGTGTCTCGCTGCTTTGTTGTCGAAACTTTCTAAGATCTAATCGTGTAAACTGATCTTCTAGATATCGACCTGAATGCGGATTAAATCTGAAGCGCCATCGGTTGATGCCTTGTGCATTAGACACCGGCGCTCTAGAAGTTTTTAATTAATAGTGAACGTAACGGATATCTCTACAGCGTCCAACGAAAGCCGTGTAACTTGTTATATGGGAACCACCTTGTTCACAGGCCCTCTGTCAGAAGAAAAACGATAAGCAAAAGGATTCGGTTCCAGGTCAAGATCCAAAAATCAGGCAGAGATAATCAGAAGATTGATTGATTAGTCAAAACTTACCGTATGGGAGAGCGAAGCCAATGAATACATATTCCCCGTTGTACATTCCGTGCTTCTGAGCAAGGACGAGAATTCGAGCAGCGTGAATCTTCTCCATTGCCAAGAAGATAACTAAATAAGAACAGGGACATCGGTCGATCGATACGACAGATTGTAATTATAATTGTAATCTGACATTTATAAAGCGCCACTTCAAGAATAAACTCATCAGAGGCGCTCCCGACCCGAACCAGTGAGACCACTGTCAAACAATACGGACTTCAGGCGCTTGCGAAACTGCGGAAGAAACAAACTGAGGAATTCAAGTCGAAGCTCTCGCGAAAGGCGATTCCAGCTATTAGGTCCAACGTAGACAAAGCTTCTAGACTGCGCTGTAGTCATGCGCATACGAGGGACAGTCAGGAGTCCAAGGGAGGCCGACCGGAGAGTGCTACGGCCTGGAACCAAGGAGACCGAAATTCAGAAGTTCCTAAGGTATTATGGCGCTATAAAAACTTCAATTCATTTGATCATTATTATTCTTACTTTGTAATATCTTGAATAATAATAATAATAAAACTAATAATAATAATAATAATAACAACAAAAACATTAATAATAAGTAACTTCTAATGCACCAGTGTCTAATGCACAAAACATCAACCGTTGGTTTCCCTTCCTCTAAAGAACCCGTTGGACTTTCAAGATCCGATGGTAAACGCCCAGATGGCGCTACTCTCATTCCCTGCCAGGCGGGCAGGTCTATGGTCTGGGATGTTACTGTTGTCGACACTTTGGCCGATTCTTACTTGTCTCACACAGCCACGAATGCAGGTACAGCGGCAGAGTTGGCTGCTCAGAGGAAGATCACCAAATATACCGATTTATCGGCTCCCTATCAGTTCATCACTTTGGCCTTCGAGACCCTTGACCCGATCAATTTACAGGGCCTGGAGTTCTTAACTAATCTGGGTGGACACCTGACCAGGGTTTCCGGAGACCCAAGGGAGAACGCTTTCCTTTTCTAACGTGTTGCCTGCACAATTCAGCGTTTTAATTCGAATGCCTTCCGGGGCACTTTTGAGGAGCCAGACATCAGCGAAGATTAGCATTCTCAGGATATAATTTTTCTTCCGGATAATTTTTTAACTTCCTGAGGGATCATAAATATCTCGGGGTTAAAAAATAAAAATATAATAAAATAATAATAAAAAGAATAACAAAAATAATAATAATATTCATCATCATCATCATCATCATCATCATCATCATCATCATCATCATCATCATCATCATCATGCTATTATTTATGAAGGTAGTCATCGTATATAATCTTATATCTATTGCAATCTTAGATTAGCCAAGATATATTGCAATCATTCTCATAGTCCTCATCGTCACCTTTGTCACCGTCATCACGGTGCTTATCATTTTTTCCCTATAACATCATCATAGCTCTCGCGATGTCATTATAAACATCATAACATAGTGAGCAGTGTTGCTGACAATAGTGATGATGGTGATGATGGTGCTGCTGCTGATGATGATGACGATGATCATGAAGATGAGGAGGAAGAGGAGGATTAGGATTAGGATTATACGTTGACGAAGTTAATGCCGATATTGTAAACAACCTCTGGCATGTTTCTTGATCTCTTCAAGTATTAACTCAACTTCCTCGTCAGCTTCTTCAGACAGAAAGCCGTCCGCCATCATATCCGTCGTTGTCAGGATGAACACTGCTGTCCAGTTGTTATCTTCAAATGCATCCTTTACTTTGAGACCCATCTCGACGGAGGTCGGATCTGAGGTCGCCAGAATTGCCATCGTCGTCCAGCTATACGCTTTAGACATTGCAATGAGAACCGGGAAGACTGAAGGTCGCCAAGCATCCATCGTCAAGTAAGTCGGAAAAAGCAAGTGATTGCGCTCGTCGGTCGATTTGCAAGCAACAGCCATGAACGGCACATTCAACGATTGCGCGATGATGGCCAACAACTGGCAGACATTCTCACAGAATCCTCCGAAAATGACGTGCAATTGTTTATTAAAGTTTATCCACGTTTCGTAGAAAAATCTAGCCGTCAGTGTGGTTGAACATTGGACGTCTATAATCTGCCAGTCGACTTCGTATTGGCTCAAAGTTCTTCGCGCTTGGATCGATTTGAGGGCGATCACAATTGCAGGGGCAGTCTGATTGGCAATGGCTTCACTCGTGTTCGCTGGTATTACGAACAACATGTTCAGCCTCGGCTTCTGCGCCTCGAGAAAGTCTAGTCCGAGATTGAGGGTGAGCCAGACTAATAGCACGGACCGTATTAGTGACGAGTTCAAATCGACTGATGCTAGATGCATTCCTAAACTCTTAGAAAATCAATATGATTACAAGAGGCTAACACCTAATCTAAATGCAAGTCTTCGACTTCTTCCAGCTCTCAGTTACCCGCGATCATTGGTTACCGAGCTGTTGACGTGGAAACATAGTTGGCACCTTATTTGTGTTATATTCTCTCGATATCCTGCTCAATATGATCCTCTTCGTAACTCAGTTAAACCTAGAAACTTATCGAAAGCGATACTCTACTTTATAACCCATATTTCACGCATCCACAGTGTTTCGTACAACTTTTCTGCCTCAAACTCAAAACTATCGTATATAATTTGTGACAATTTCTGATGGAGTTATCGGACAGAACGTCATATGCATTATGACGAAGCATTAGATAATAATTAAAATTGAGTTAATTCGTTTTGACGTCATGCATGGTGATAAGCCTTTTCAAAATGCTTACAGACCGGGCGTATATGTTATAATGATGCTGATGATGATGATGATGATGATGATGATGATGATGATGATGATGATAATAATAATAATAATAATATTAATAAGTAACTTATAATGCACCAGTGTCTAATGCACAAAGTATCAACCGTTGGAGCTGGGAAGCCGAGCCGCAATCAATATCCAGAAAGTCAGTCCACAAGACAGAGAGGCAGCCTACGGTAGATGAGCAATTTGAAAAGGTAAGTTTTGAGAACGAAGTGACAGAAAAGCGATTGAGCAGAACGAACAGACACAGGCAGGGGTTCCACAATTTAGATTCAGCAACCAAAAAGCCCGTTCACCAAGAACAATTCTAATCCTAGGTATGACCAGAGAAAGATAATCAGACGACCTTGCAGAATAATGACTAGTTTGGGGAATAAGTACTGATTTTAAATATTGTGGTTGGCCAGAGTTCAATGTTTTTAAACTGTAAGTCCCAATTTAAAACAAATCCTTTGCTAAACATGAAACCAAGGCAAAAATTTGAACACAGGGATTATATGCTCAAATTTTGAAGTATTTGTTATGGCTCTAGCCAAGGCGTTGTGAACACTTTGGAGCTTCTGCATGTTTGACTTTTTGATGCCAACAAGAAGCGAGTTACATTATTAAGGCGACTGGAGACCAATGCGTTTGCCAAAGATATTCTAGCGGACATGTGGACATACTGCCTAATACTGCGTATGTTACTAATACGCATGTATGATTATACATATATAAGTATATATATATATCATCGTCGTTGTCATCGTCAACATCATCATCATCATCATCATCATTATTAATCAGATATACCGCGTTAATTTATGAATTCATCTCAAAAGCGCGGGAAGCTGGAAAAGATATCTTCTTTTATCTGCGAAATGATATAAGAGAGACAAGGTTCCGGGAAAATTGTTGGCAGTGAATTCCACAGATGGCGTCCAATGTGCGAAAAGATATATGAATAAAGAGCAGAAAGAGAACGATAATAGAATAAAGAGACCAGATAGAGAGTCAGACAGAGACAGACAGACAGAGTCACACATACTCAGACAGATGAAAAGAGAGTCATGCATGTTCATTGTCCTTTCAGCGCCCGTCCTACTGTACACTGCGATGTCCTCGCATCAGATCCACGCACTGTCAGCTCCCAACACAGAGCACTGACTACCTTCCCTTGTACCCTTTGACCTTCAGGTCCAACTGGTGCTGCGGCTGCTTGAAAAATGTAATCTTTGAATGTATAAGCAAAGTTCAGTTCTTCACCATCGCCCGACTTCTGTCCTCCTCTTCTCACCCAGTGCTGGAAAAGACTGACGTCGGGAACAAAAAGTTCCCACGGTGAACAGAATCTTGGGTGGCGAGCTGTGCTAAAGTTCATGATGATACCATTGAAAACAAAATCAAAAGAAACTGACTTTCTCGATCCAGCAGAGCAGAACCGATTATCTGAAACGTAATAACGACGACCACATGTGGACATTTCGACATTTATTGTCTCTCTCCTGATTACAAAATGAGCATAAAGTTTTAAAGAAATTGATCAATTTAATTATGGCTACCGATTCGCTTATCTGTTCGGTACCATATTTGCACCGTTCTGTAGGCAAAATTCTTTCAACCCACCATGAACTGCATCGGCTCAGGCGATTGTGATTCCCGTAAACACTTCTGTAAGCGCTGTTTCCAATGGCACACCATAACGACGCAGTCAACCCCTACCATCGTCTCCAACAACCGTAAGTAAGTAAGTAAGACTTTTTTTATCACGCCATGTGTCCAGAGGCTGGGCGAGGAATCGTAGGCATAACCATGAGAATCGGCGCCGCGAAGAATATCATGACGGAAAACGCATGACTAATGTCGCTTCCAGTCTTCCGTTTCGGAGATGACAGACGATGATCTTCGACTGATTGACCCGGGTAACGGCTTTCGATATCCGGTCTTGCCAGTCAGCCAGTATGACCGCATCGGCTTTCCATCCTGAACAAATTCAGACAACTTCTAATGTCGTCAGTACAAAGCTTTTGACGCAGTTGTCCCACCTAGAACTCGGGAAATTATGGCCCGTTCTAAAAGCTGTTTGCTGATCAAGAAGTTAAAACGTTCGGAAGTTATGATGAAATTTTAACCATCGGGATATTAAGATAAACAGTGAATTTTGTTAGGCTGAGTTATCTGAGATATTGCGTATATTAGGCCTAAATGAAATATTGTTTGAACAGGAAGGTATGAAGCAACGGAAAGACAAACTAGTTGAATTGACGTGCGAAAGCGAAGAATCTGCATTTCTCTCAGAGTAGCGGAACTTATTGACTCCACAGTGGAACACATAGCTCTCTGATGCTTTCTATTGCAGTGTCGACAAGCGCAGATCGTTCAAGTAGGATGATTTTGGATTGGATCGGGTGCTTCACCAAAAGACAGTGGAGTCAAGTTTTATTCTTTTAGCCTATATTAGTGATACACCGGCTTACCTTTAATGTAACTTTTCCACCTTGCTCGGCGGTAAAGCCACCAGTTTCAATGATGTAACCATACGTAGCCTCACTGATTCGTACCCTCATTGCTGCAAATATCACTCAGACTAATTTGAACTTCAGTCAATAGCTGGGCTCCAATTTATAATTTAACCCAGTATTTTGGATCTTCTCAGGTATGAATGTCTTGTTTAAATTTAACTAAGGAACTTATTAATTTAGATAAATGCATACATAGATACATATATACATACTTAAACAGTTACGCATTGACTGATATAGGTACGCAAATGCATACAGATCTTACATCAGGCGATACCAGATTAGATTTAATAGGCTTAGAGTTTCAAGAGACTTTGATGACAATGATGAAGAGGGCAATTGCTTTTCGTGACCCTGACCTTTACTGGCGCTGTGCATAGCCGTGAGCGTCTGAACAGCTTCGCCAATAATACAATACCTCGGAAGCATCCTCCAGATCACCGCTGTAAGAACAGGACCTAAAGACGATCATAGAATACACGCTCATATAAAACAATAAACGAAAACTTAATCTGTAGGTATAAGAGTCAACTAATGTAAGAGTTACCTAAGTGCGCCGTAGTCGCCTATCGTCGGTAGCGCCCTGAGTCTGCAATCCAACGATTCAGAGCTCGAGCCTGTTTAGCAGACTCTAGACAATCTCGATGCGTACACTTTTCTCGCACCAGGGATTCAGATTTGGTGACTTTGGGCGTGTAATAATAAGTGCATTAAATGAAAAATAAATAAAAAATTTGTAAATTTATGCGCCCGCCTTTAGCTGTGGAAAACAAAAAAGACGAAACAATTGTGGTTTGCATAGGTTTTTGTATGTTTTAGTAAAGACATATTTCTCTTTTTGAGCCCATTCTAAAACTGCTAAAATGTCACAGTCTTCTATACGCGCATAACTTAGCCTGCAAATTTAATTGCAAGGAGTTCCGCAGTCTTATTATTATTATTATTATTATTATTATTATTATTATTATTATTATTATTATTTCTATTTTATTATTATTATTATTATTATTATTTGTCAGGTCAGTCTGTAACGACATGACTCTACGCCTCACCAAAAGTCACTTCCGGTTGTCTTGGTTGACCAAGAGCAGATGGTGCTGATGCTGGAGCAAATAGAGCTGCTGGTGGCGTCTGGAAACTTTATTATTATTATTATTATTATTATTATGATCATCATCATCATAAGCAACAACAACATTCAGTGTTCTGTCCTCTGGTAGGTCCAGGAACCGAACGATTTCTTTCTTCTCTGTTATATGTCATTTCCTTAACTTCTTTATAGCCCAGTCTGATTCGTTAACCCATCATCCATCATTCATTCTAACAGAACAGTTCTTGTTCTTCTTACACTTTCTTTCAGTAATTATTTATGCTTATAAAAATGATTGCAATAATGTCATTAAATATCAGCTTCTAAAGCGCAGGTGTATACTGCACAAAGCATCATCCGATGACGCAATCACTAGCCAGAAGGTCAGTCCAACGAAAATGTAATTTGTTTGGCCTCAGAATGCAATCTATGTCTCTGCGTAACTAAGTGCGTGTGGAAATGACATCTAGAGAAAAGTAGTACCTGAATGGACAGAAATTTTGATGCTGAGACTTAGTGCTGGTGCGAGAGGTGTTTTGAATGACAATGCCTCGCTGATCAGGTCAAGGCTCAGGTCACAGATGTCTTGAGCGTGCTTTTCGGTGTATTGCGGAATTCCACTGCCCAGAATCATCGAATCCTTACTTCCACGACAGTTGACCTACAGTGACTTTTTCATATAAATGATCGTCGTCGCCAGGTGGAGTCGACAATGAGACGTCAATTATGGCGATTAGTGTTGCATGAAGAGGCACAACAAGAAGACAGGAAGACTGCTTACTTTAATCAAAAAACAGGAAATCTCTGATAGCATTACGAATGAAACGCATAGCGACCAATATGTTGTATTTAAAGCTAAACCAATGGAACTGACCAGCCGTGGTCAGCTTCACGTGACCCAGATTCCTGCTTCTCCATCTTAATTTTGGACTCTCTTTCCCTATCTTTTCTCCTCTCTTTTCGTTTTTCTTCTCTTCCTCTCTATCTCTTCCTCTGTCCTTCTCTCACTCTATATCTCTATACCTTCCTCTCTCTCTTCGACTCTCTGTCTGTCTGTCTGTCTGTCTGTCTGTCTGTCTGTCTGTCTGTCTCTCTAATATGAAATTCATGAAAGACTATGGTGTTACTTGTACGAACCGCCTTCTATTAATGAAAGTAGCACTTACTTCAGTGACGTGGTATCTCTTTATGACGTCATCGTATATACGAAACAACGACTTTAGAAGTTCGGACATCTATAACGGCATTTTGTCGTCATCGTTATTTTCACATCATCAGCATTGAAGTTCCAGCAGTCTGACATTCATTCTTTTCCTGTTAAACTAGTCTTTTTCATATGGTTCTCCATTATTGATTGGAGAAAAAATATAGAGGGAAGAATGGAAGGAAAGAAAAGAAGAGGAAGACCTAGACAAATCATACTAGAGTGGATGATGTAGGACCTAAACGGTAAACTGAAGGAGGAGGCGGCCCAAAAACGTCAGCAGTGGCGTCATTGGACGCTCGAACCTTCTCAGGAACAGAGAATTTCAAGAAGAAAGGCTTACATGAGCAATTCATATGGTCTTGGTATTCACGTTGCTTTTTTCACAGTTGCCGACGGTGCTTCCCTGAAATTTTTGCAGGGTTTTGGTATTCGCCTATTGGTCTGCTTGTCAAAGTGCTCACCTGAATGACAGTGCTTACCTGAATAGATGACAGTGTTTACACGAATAGCTGACAGGTCTTACCTGAACAGGTGACAGGCCTTTGGTGATCTCGTAAAGGTCAATGGTTTCACAGAAACACAGAGTCACGGATTCAATTCTCTGTGGTCGAACTTCCCTTCCGGCGACTATCGTATCAGCTACGCCTCTAAAAGTGAAAATTGGACACATTGCAACGCAAAGATCTTTCTAACGACATATACAGGCACTGAAGAAATCAAATTGTATATTCATTTTAAAATGTCTAACGAGCTTGACACTGAATTCTGACCTGCCACCGAAGCTGACCCAACACCTGGCTCTTGCGGACTTGATTGTCCTTGCGGACTTGATTGCTCTTGCGGACTTGATTGCTCTTGCGGACTTGATTGATGTAGGTCAAGTCAATGAACAGGTCTTCGTGACGCAGCTTACATTACATCATGTTAGATCACATCACATAACTTCCTTTACCTTAAATAACATTATTATTCTGTGTAATAAGCGAAGCAACGTCCTGTGGGTTACCTTGGAAGTAGACTGTAGACGACCGACTCCGTTCTCTTCTTTTCGGCTGCAATATCCGTTGCCTTTCGTTCGAGAGCATCTCTCAGCATATGCTGCACCCGTTCCATCAGATTAGGTGTTCTGTCCAAGAAGAAAAACTTGCACTAGGAAGATACTCCAATTTGCCACTTCCTGTCTGTCCTAACAATTGTTGACCTCTTGGATTTTTGTTGACCGGATGGCGTAAACGTGAGGATAAAAAATTTCGAAAGCGCTGCCGGAAATATGGTCTTTGAATACTTCATTTAAAGCGATCATCGGTTGATGCCTTCGGCATTATGATGGCGACGCTAGAAAAGTCATTAGAATAGAATTGAATACAAATAAAGCTATGGCCAGGGCACTATTTATTCAAGAGTACAGTTTTTCAAGGAAGAGCAAGATCCGATATGCCGGGCGAGCGAAGAGGTAGCAAAACAGAGGGGCTAAGTGACGTTAAGACAGATCAAGCCTGGTTAGTACTTGAAAATGTATTATTAAATATGAAACCACCTGGCGCCTATTCGGCCCTAAACATTTTTGAGGTTGGTGGTTGAGTGGCAGCGAAATATGGAGGGATAAAATTGTGTTTCTTGCGTTGGATTGAGGCTATTGTGCTTTACGGGCGAACAATACTTCGAACGTGTTACCTCTGAGGTTTTCCAAAAAAACTGTGTAAATGATCTTGTTGTCTTTTCCCTTTCACCCATGGATTATTTCGACTGAAAAACTGTCTTCAGGACCATCTTCGTACTTAACTTTCTTTTGCTTATTCTTGGTTTAAAATGCCTCGAATATACTTTTTCTCATACTGCAACTTCTTTGTTCCTTAGTAAACGATTCTTTCTTTGTTTTTATATGCACGAATTCTGTACTCTTTATATAGTTAAATTCCTCAGAAACGTTTTGCTCATGTTTCATGTTATTTATTCCTTTATTTATTTATTCCAATTTTACTCAAACAGGGTAAGTGTACAAAAAATTGTCCTGGTTCGAACTAGCAATCGTTAGTTTACAGATACAGCCCTCTACAGAATAAACCATCGAGGCCTACTGCATTCTCGATAATTCTTCCTAAATTCTCTTCGCCTGCGACACTTCTTCTATCATCCAAGCAGCTTTGCCAGAAATGAACTTACTTCCCTCCGTAGATGACCCTTAGTTTTCCTCGAATGGTTTTGAAGGTCGGCCTGACTTCCGGTTTGCGGTGCCAGCAGAGGGCTGCCAGACTGTTCCAGCTGACACCAATAGTTCCCTCAGGTTTCGGAAGGACTGGTCGAAAATGTGGATCGCTCTTCAACTTGGAAACGACAGCTATGCAAAAGAACTGGGTGAATTGAAGGAGAATGAACTTAAAGGAAACAAAAAGAAACAACCATCTACCTATTAATTTTATCTATCAATGGAGGAATCTATCTATCTATGTATCTTTAAATATCTACATATATGTGTGTCTGTGTGTCTGTCTGTGTGTGTGTTAATTCGGTATTTGATATTTATACATTTCTATTTATTAGTTTATTTATGAAACATTGTAATACTTACGTCCATACAACGAGGAGCGAAGCAATACGAATGGTTTTCAGGACATACGAAAGCATAGTAAGACACAGTTTCAGGGTGCATGTATGTGTTTATGTATGTGTCTATATTTGTGTGTCTGAATCTTTGTATGGGGGCTTTTAAGTAAGATCTAAAAGTCGTTGGATGTAGGTAGAAGTTACTTTCTGGTGTCGTGGAATCAAGATAATGCTGGAATGGCATATCCTTCGTAATCAATTCGGAGGCGATGATCCCAAAGGAATAGACGTCACCTTCCTTCGTTCCGTAGATTCGTGTTTGGTCCGTTTCCGGTTTCTTTAGTATTTCCGGCGCAGTCCACAGCAGATCTGAACGATCCGATCAGAACCATTTTAAAGAAATGCAGGCGCAATCACATGGAGTACAACAGTTGGTCGATGGATGGATGAAAGGATGAATGAATGAATGCATGGATAAATGGGTGGATGGAAGGAGGTACGGGCGGATGGATGAGTGGATGAATGGACAAAATGATAGATGGGTGGATGGATATATGAATGCATGGATGCATGAATGCATGGATGAACAGATGGTCGGGTGAAGAGTATGAAAGGGTGGATCAGCGTATGCTCACCTGAGTTCCATTTGAAAGTGCTGATCTCCGGATTATAGGATTGCTTGAACTGCTTCAGTCCGTAATCCGTGATCCTGCACTCCCACTTCCTGTCAACGACGCAGTTGGAGCTCGTCAGATGGCCGTGCGGACCAACTGGGCTTTCGTGCAAGTACTCCATACCCTGAATTAGAATTCAACCGTCCATTCTGTCAGCGTCCGTAATAATCATTTGTTTCAAGGCTTTACATTACTCGAGTTTAACCTACTCTGGTGGCAAAAGAGCCATTGAATGTGATAAAGGATTGGTGTGATATTACTCATTTGACATAATTGTGCATGAACACTACACCTTAGTGATGTCTGTTGCGAGACAGTGGCGGAACTCCCAGTTGATTTCGTACTTGGATTCAGCCAGTACATCCTGTAGACTCCCTCTGTCGGCGTACAGCATTAACACACAGACGTTAGGCGCCTCCGCACACACTCCAATAAACGGATTCACGTTCTCGTGGCTCAAGTGGAACAACTGTTTCATATAGCGCAAAGGAAACTTAATATTACTAGAAGCAACCTATCGAGACTCAAGAATTACTGGCATTGGTGGCGAATGTAGTGGCGAGCAGCAGGTTTAGACGTCTTTATAAAATTCCCACTCCCCAAAGGCGTAAAGGCAAAGGTAACACTTGTTTACACGCCTCGAGAGAGTTTCCTCAGAGGCCAATGGAGTATAGGTGAGACACTGGCCTACACGGTTCAATACAGACTTTTCATAACCTTTTATAAAAGTAAAAGCAAAGGTTAATCACGTGTCTGCTCCTCTATAGAAAAGCTTCAGGAGCATACGGTTAAGGTAACACACTTTATTACACATTTAATAGAATCTCTTCAGAATCTCAGAGGTGCAGGTAATACACTTGACTGCAAGCCTCTACAAAATCTCGCTAGAAGGATGCCGGTAAAGGTAACATCCTTTGTTTACCCAACTCCAAAGAAAATTCTTAATGCAGATGTGATACAGAGTTCGAAGGGTCTCAGGAATTCAACGAAAGGACATTTTTTCTAGGGTCAATAAAGCATGAAGGGCTTAGAGGACGCATGTGACTTGGTAGTACAGACAGGGTCACTCGTGTTTTTTAGTTAATTATTATAAAAAGTACTATTAATTAACTAATAATTATAGATTTTAATGTGTTTAAAGCGTCAGAAATGTTGTAGGTAACGGATTCATTAGAATATATTTGAAAGATGTGTAGTTAGAGAGTGAACTATTTCTTGAACAATGGTTGCTGAGTTTCAATAATTAGTAAAGGTTAAAAGTTAAGTTACAAGAAAAGATTTTCACTGGATACGTACCTGTTTTATTTCGCTGTAAATGGAAGGATGAAAAATATCGACGGAACGGCGATTTATGTTTTTAATCGCAACCGTTTTCCCCTGCAAAATACTCCACCTTAGAATGCGTAAATATGAATTCTTAAATTTAATTATAACTAAGCCAGTGGAAAAACAAGCAACAATCTCAGAGAATAGGCTAGCCTAAACATTCTTTTGAAACCCTCATCAATCTAATATGAAGTCCTACCTTAGGAACAGTTTCATAAACTTCAGTGTTTCAACAATCATTACTGGATGTCTTATTTTGCGTGAATTCAATCGGCTTTAATCGATTAATCAATTAAGCAAGATTCCTATTAAGAGAAATGACGCAGTCTAACTTTGTAGGTTCCGACGAGTGTGTATAATCGGCTAGGACCCATTGAACTTTTGTGGGAACTTCGAATGTCGGCGTGATCTGCGTGACTGCCTACCTGGCAATCGTAATAGAACACAGCCTCTAGCTAACTGACTGACTGAATGAATGAATGAATGAATAAATTAAATAAACGACTGGATATATGAGTGAATATTAAATGAATGACTACATGACTGACTGATTGACTGACTGACTGAATGACTATTTATTTATTAAGTAATCAATTTAGAATTCGCAACTTGCCTCGACACTAGTCTTGCTCCGAAGCGTATCATGAGCTGAAAGTCTTCCAATCACCTATTTTCAAACAAAAGTCTTTTCGCTCAGAATGGCGAACGCAAGCATTTTACGTTGGTGGTTTCATTATTATTGTTGTTGCAGTTGTTTATGTTGTTGCTTTTATTCTTTGGTCGTTTCAACTTAAGACTTAGCTTTCTAAAATTGCTTCCTCTCTGTCTTTGTTCTGGATATTCAGACCAGATTGAGGCTTAGCTTTCATTGAGCCTTCGGCGGATGCCTTGCGCACTAGAGAATCTGGCGCCATAAAAGTTACAAGTTAATGACAATATTAAAATAAATTATGGTTATGATGATGATGATTATTATTATTATTATTATTATCTATTATAATAATTATCAACCCTGTCACCATCATCATGATTAACAACGACTTAATGTTGGTTAGTATCATAATGGATTTGGGCTCTCTGTCTGTCTGTCTGTCTGTCTGTCTGTCTGTCTGTCTGTCTATCTATCTATCTATCTATCTATCTATCTATGTATCTATCTGGCTGTCTGAGTAGCTTGGATCGCCGTGAGATCTATTCTAGACCATGACTGTCTAATTAATAGCAGCTACGCAAAGTGACTGGACATATATGTATGTATGAGTTTCTGTTTGCATGTATGTATTTATATTTGTTGAATGTATCCTTAATAATAATAATAATAATAATAAGGCAATTTATATAGCGCCGTAACACGGCCGAGGCCGAAGAAAAGGGCGCTGTACATAAGTTCAGGCGACAATAGAAAATTAACTACAGTCATACGATAATTTAAATAGAAACGTTTTAAGCCCTTTCTTAAAGTTATCCAAGGATGGAGCATTCCTTGTATGAGTGTATGTATGTATATATTTATGTATGTATGTATGAATATATGTATGTATGTATGCATGTATGTATATATGTATGTATGCATGTATGTATATATGTATGTATGTACATATGTATGTATGTATGTATATATGTATGTATGGATGTATGTATGTATATATGCATGTATGTATATATGCATGTATGTACGTCTATCTGAAGATAATTATCTGAACTTGAACGCAGAGGTCAGAGTTGACGAAGAGCATCACATCTTATGACAGGACATGTAAGTCTTATATAGAACAGCTGGAATCGACATACGTTATCTCCTATGACAACGACATCAGCCCATTTGACCTGCCATTCCGCGAGTGTTTTTCTTTCCACTTCCCGCCTCATTCGCCTGCAAAGCATTCGAGACAAGTACGAAGACAATCAAACTAAAATACAAAACTACTGCCAAGTTGAATTCAGATATTTCGCGGAAACAATGCTTCCGAGAGATTAATTCAGTGTTAATTAATACGTAAGAAAAGCTCAGGGCAGCAAATGAAGAATCTAAAGGAAGGGTGCCTCCGAGGGTGAAGGAGTACGCGGCTGATTGCGAACATAATCACAACAATCCACAGACAATACGTCTTTGTTAACCTCCCAAAGTGCGTTGGTTATATTTTACTAACTAATGAAGAATGGAGGGCTTACTAAGCGCCTGATGTAAAGTCTATGCGCAGATGAGAAACGCAATACTCACCTATGACATATGTTATGCCTCTTTTACGAAAACATGTAATATACAAATGTTTTCATAATTCATATTTAATAATGTATATTTTAATTTAATCTTCAATGTACCATGAAGCGTAGATGCCGCCCAAAGCACCAAAGATGGCGAGGACCCCAAGTATTGAACACGTGCAGATCAAAATCAAATCTGAAATTATCAATATTCCAAATTCCTTAATAATATTCAAAACAGTGTGAAAATCTATCATTTTCCTTACATCATTAAACACTATTTATGTGAACATGGTCATTGTGCAGCGGAATACTGTAAAAATACAATAGTAATAATAGAGTACATTATAATGCAATTAAGAACAGTATTTTATAACACAATACAATGTAAAACATTACAAACTTAAAGTAGTGTTACACAATAAAATGAAATATAGAATCATGCAATAAATTTAATGCAACACAACGTAAGTTGATAATTCTCCGTTTAGCTTGCTATTATTATTATTATTATTATTATTATTATTATTATTATTATTATTATTATTATTTTTATTATTATTATTATTATTATTATCATTATTATTATTACTATCATTATTATTATCATTATTATTATTGTTATTGTTTATTATTATTATTATTATCATTATCAATATTATTATTATCATTATTATTATTATTGTTATTATAATAATAATAATTATTATTATTATTATTGTTGTTGTTGTTTGTTATTATTATTAGTATTTTGTAATCCTAAGTAAATCCTCGTATAAAATATTAATTAAAAAATGATAAAATAACAGACGTTAAACTTGAATCTCATTATCAGAGTAACCTTGAGTATGCATGCATTTCTCGTTATCCCATCCACATTTTGGTGCGCCCAGAGGTGCTTTGGTCGCTTTCCCTGGCCAGGTTAGATTCGTCTTCACGAGTGATATACTTCTGTTTTTGTCTCCCGTTGTATTAAAGTGGGCCACTTCCGTTCTTACGTTTAACTCTCCTAAATTTATCAGGGACCATGAACGGTCTTGTCGACCCGTCCAGTCGAAATGCAGCATCTTACGTATATCTATCCAGACATCAAACAAACGTAACAGAAACATGATTGAAGAAGTTTTAAAAAGCACACTTGAGCATCCACTTCAGGAGATTAAATTTTAAACTAATGTCAGGTGTTATTTTTACTTCGTTTTGTTAAAGTTGAAATCCAGTTCACCTGCCATTTTGTGACCTATCCTACGAACTCACTAGCACTTCACCCCTTGCAATCTCTGAGCAGATTTTTCACTCAGAACTAAAAACACTCCCCTTCCACAGAATCCTGTCCTGATTCCTCCTCTTCCGCTCGCTCCACTTGCCGCTCCAAATGCAAGACATCATTCACCGTAAACGTCTGACTGTTTGACCTTTGAATACTGACCTGGAGTAGAATCTGACCAAACCATCATTTCGCGTTTGTTTTGACTGGGCGCTCGTGAATTAGCTGCTACCGTAACAGCTAACAAGATAGGCATACAAGAATTTGACGTATCTTACGAGAACTTGAAAGAATGACCAAGATTTGGAGATATAAGGAAATAAGAAAACACAAAGGCAAGATAATATACGAGACGATTGATGATTCGACCCATTTTTCTATACAGATCAGAACACTGGACAGTGAGAACGCAAATTGAAATAGAATCTTCGCAACAGAAATGAGCTGGCATCGAAAATCGCAGGAATTTCCGGATTACGAAAAGTAGAAATGAAGTAATAGAACATCCTTAGATATGTAAACATCTCCATTACACGCAGATAAAGTCGTTCAGGAAAGATGCTAATTTTCACGTGGACAGAATGTCAACTGACCAGATCCTTCAAAAGGCTGGCATTAGAAACTGACGTTGAAAATCATGGTGACTTTTACTCCTATACTCCGCTTTAAGAGATTCATACGAATAAAGTGCACCTCGCTCGGAAGACATCTCATAAAAACATCATCTAACCATACGAAGTCGCAATCCACATAGGTCCAAATCATGGTTCAATGGCCATCGATTAACGCTTTGTGCGCTAGGAAATTGCGCTACCGAAGAGAAGCTAAGCTATTAGATTATATTCGACCATTTAGGCAAGGATTATATAAGAGACGATCATTCGGCCCATTCTTCTACATAGATAGATAAGCTTAGATTTAACTAACGATTATACATTAAAACCGTACTTATTGCACGCATTACGACTGTACAGCGTTAGCAGTAAGCCCACTGGAAAAACGCAACAAGGGCCAGTAGGCAAAAGGCTTTAATCTTATACAAGACGTCACTCCTCTTCCTAATTAACAAAAACTCATTTGAAAGTGTAACTTAAATAATTCATGAAACTAAAATTTGATGTAAATTCATACCTTCTAGGCCTGTGACAGTTGCTGAAGAGGACAGTTCATTGATTTTTGACAGGAGACGTGTTCCATCCGTTATTACCCTTTCCGGTAGGTCGGAAGCCCCCGAGGAGATTCGCAGGCTCGACAAAGTTTTGTTGACCAGAAATGAGTACAAACGGATCATGCAGTAGAGGCCACCGGCAAAGGTTACGTAACCATCATGCTGAATATCACCATAATCATAATCATCATCATCATCATCGTCATCACCATCATTTTCATACTCCTGTTCTTTTTCCTGCTTCTCCTCCTCCTCCTCCTCCTCCTCTGCATCATCATAACGGTCAACATCATCACCACCACTCTCACCATCATCGTCACAGTCATCATCATCATCACCGCAATCATCATCATCATCATCGTCATCACCATCATTTTCATACTCCTCTTCTTTTCCCTGCTTCTTCTTCTCCTCCTCCTCCTCCGCATCATCATAACGGTCAACATCGTCACCACCACTCTCACCATCATCGTCACAGTCATCATCATCATCATCATCACCACAATCATCATCATCATCGTCATCACTGCCATCGTTTTCGTCGTCATCACTCTCTATCACCTCTACCACCACTATCCACCATCATTGTCTTCGTAAGCATAATCGTCATAATTACAATCTTCATTACTGACAATTACAACTACAGTTTGTCAGATCTACTGTTTTTCTCATGTCTATGGTCAAACTCTTGTTATGTCTTAGCTTATATTGTCCATGCAATTTGGCGAAGTCTTTGTCTTCCTTTGTTTCTTTATTAGAACATAAAACCACAGATTATTACATATACTATTTTATATAGTATATGTGTTATAATCTTGAGTATCATTTTAAACCGTTACGGACTTGTTTTCGTTTGCTGAAAAACAACTTTCGGTAAATAACTCAATTTTCGAAAAACTCGCCTTTCCGCTTATATTTTTATGTTCGATCCATTTGAGCTTGTTGTGGTTACGTGCAGCTTCTGCGTTCATGAGCTCAAAAAACCGACCGCCCTCTATACTTCTGAATTCGTTGATGACTTTGAAGTAGAAAAGCCCCACCTTGGCCTCTCTCCACTCGTCGTTGGTTGCACCGATGGCCGAAGCTTCGACTGAAACAATGTATTTTTATGTTGCCTAATGCAACGTAATGTAATAATTCGAAATATCTCAGTGATACACAAAAACTGAATCAGGGAGTCCAGCTCATTCAAACGCATAATATCAAATCAAGTCTGCAAGAATCAGGTTACTGGGTCGGTTTCTGTGTCGGGTCAGGATCACATGGTGTCGTGTTATCGCTCCTACTCTCTCCTAGCAGAAACGACATGCGACAGACTCACTCATTTAGAAGTGATAAGCTTACTTATTAATATCTTGCAGAAAAACACAGTCGCCGTTACAATCCTTCGCGTTCTAGTAGTAAGTGAATAGCGTATGTAACTCTTGCTGCGTTACTTTCGAAACTTTCTAAGAACTAAAGGTGTGTCCGTGTAACTCCAAACCATATCTCCTCTTACTACTCCCCTTACAACTCCCCTCTGAATCTACTTAACGGCGTTCTGAATTTTAATCTGCTTGTTGTACCGACGGATAGTCCTTATACAACCGTGATACAAGAAGCTGGGGAGCTTTCTGGATATGGAATTTGGAATGTGTAATGAAATGTGAGCAAAAGAATAGTGATTTAGGTTTAATATTGTCTGAAGGTGGAAAAAAGATGGCTGATTGTGACAGCTGGAGGTGAAAGACGAGAGAGGCAGAGACAGACAGAGAGACAGACAGACAGAGAGTTAAAGAGAAATTGGCTGGACTGTCAGACTAAGGGTAAAATGGATAACATATGGAAAGCTCCAAGAATTCACAGCTCCAGCTTCTGGAAAGTATATTGTACTTGAAAGACAGTCCGAAGGCCATTTAGAGCTCCCAGTCTTCTCAGGTTCACAATTCTCTCACCGATCCTATGTTTCGTTCTAAGCTGAAAACTTGCCTCTTCCTCTCTGTACAGAATTCGAGATATTTCCTGGTGATCAATAGATTGATTGATTAGTTAATACTTACCGAAGGAGAGATCGAAGCCAATGAATGCATATTCCCCGTTGTACATTCCGTGCTTCTGAGCAAGGATCAGAATTCGTGCAGCGTATTTCTTCTCCATTGCGAAGAAGATAACTAAATAAGAACAGGGACATCGATCGATCGATTCGACAAATGGCAATACTAAAACTTCATTTGGTCAGTATTGTTCTTATTTTGTAATATCTTGCGTGATAACAATACTTATGCTACTACTACTACTACCACTACTACCACTACTACTACTAATAATAATAATAAATAATAATAATAATAATGACAATAATTATAATACTAATAATAAGCCTTTTAATAGTTCCTAACGTAATTTCTTTTCGTAAGGGATTGTACTTCCCTCGGGTAAAAAAATAATAGTAATGACTTTTCCATCATACCACGAGCCACCTGGAAATGGGGCTTTAGATATTGGCTTTGTCGCGTAGACAGACAACGTATTTTAACCAGCCATACGATTCTTAATATTATTTTTAATAATAATAATACTAATACTACTAATAATAATAATATAATAATAATAACAATAATGTTGATGATATAGACGACGACGACGACGATGATGATGATAGAGGTGGCGGCGCTGGTGCTGGACCAAGTGATTATAGTGATGATGATAGTGATGATGATGACGATTATATTGATGGTGATACGTTGATGAAGCCGATGTAAATATTGTAAACAACCTCTGGCCTGTTTCTCGATCTCCTCAAGTATTAACTCAACTTCCTCGTCTGCTTCTTTAGACAGAAAGCCCTCCTCCACCTCGTCCATCGTCGTCAGGATGAACACTGCTGTCCAGTTTCTATCACCAAAAGCATCCTTGACTCTGAAACCAAGCTCTCGGGAGGTCGTATCTGACGTCGCCACAACTGCCAGCGTCGTCCAGTTATAGGTTTCAAAAAATGCAAGAAGAACCGGTAAGACGGATGGTCGCCAACCCTCCATCGTCAGGTAGGTAGGATAACTCAAGTGGTTACGGTGCTTGGTCCACTGGCAGGTAATCCCCATGAAAGGCACGTTCAGCGATTGCGCGATGGTAGCCAACATCTGGCAGACATTCTCGCAGAGTCCTCCGATAATGACATCTACTTTCTTTCCAAAATTTAGCCACTTTGTGTAGAAACTTCTCGCCGTTGCTATGCCCGAGCACTTGCCTTCTGCAATCTGCCAGTCGACCTCATAGTCTCTCAGAAGTCCACGTACCTTCACCGTGTTGAGGGCGACCACAATTGCGCGGGAGGAGTAATTGGCAGTGGCTTCACTCGAGTTGGCTGGCATTACGAACACCATGTTCAGCCTCGGCTTCTGCGCCTCGAGAAAGTCTAGTGCGAGATTGAGGGTGAGCCAGACTAATAGCACGGAGCGTAGTACTGACGTGTTCAAATCGACTGATACTAGATGCATTCCTAAACTCTTAGATATGATTACAAGAGGCTAACAACTAATCTAAATGCAAGTCTTCGACTTCTTCCAGCTCTCAGTTACATGCGGTCATCGGTTACCGAGCAGAGGACTTGCAAACATAGTTGGCACCTGATTGACGCTATATTCTCTCAATATCTTGATTAAACGGGAAACTCTGTTAAGTCTAGAAACTTACTGTATGGATGCTTTACTTAAAAACTCATATTTCCAGTATCTACAAAAAACTTTTCTGCCACAAAGTAAAAATTATTTATTTTTTGAGTTTACTGTTAAGTTAGCAGAGAAGAGGTCATAGATGCACTATGACGTCATAAATGCATTTTTTTTTTACTGTACTGTTAAAGTCATCCAAGAAAACGTCATATATGCATTATGACGAAACATAAGATAATTAAAGCTGAGTTAATTCTTTTACGTCCTGCATGTTGGACAGTCTTTCAAAATGCTTTGTTCATAATTATTACTATTTGTATTAGTATTAGCATCATTAGTATTATTAGCATTAATATTATTTACCAGGTACGTATATCGTATATCGTGCTATTTTGTGAATTCTTCTCTTTCATGCGGGCAGCTGTTAAAGGTGTCTTCAATTCTCTGCGAATTGCGATAAGAGAGAGATAAGGTTCCGGGAAAGCTGTTGGTAGTGAATTCCACAGACGGAGGAGACCAATGTGCGAAAAGACATTAAAATCAAAAAGGAAATAGAGAACGACGAAAGAATAAAGAGACCAGACAGAGAGGGAGACAGACTGACAGACAGTCACACATACAGAGAGAGAGAGAGATGGAGAGTCAGCATCATGCACGTGCAGCGTCCCTACAGCGCGCGTCCTATTCCAGACTAGACACTGCGCTGCACTTCGCTCCAGATGCATTGTCAACGCCCATTCCAGAGGACTGACAGCCTCCCCTCTCTTTCCTTGATCATTGGATGCAACTGATGCTGCGGCTGCTGGCGATGATACTAATGACACTGATGATACAACGTCAACGTCATCTGCGGAGATGCTTCTAGACGGATGCGATATTTCCTGAATCACCGCTGGACCAGAACGTTAATGAAGCTATAACAAAGGAGCATTAAGAGGAATGGCACCTCGTCTGATGCTTAATTAAATGGGAACTCAAATATTGCGAAATGCATTGCAAATCGCCGCAAAGACTTCGATGGATTAGAGTCTAAGTTACGTCGCTCAAGAAAAAGAGGTAACCAAGTAATTTTTGATGATGATGATGATGATGATGATGACGATCATGATGATAATGATGATGATGAAAACTATGACAAAGGTATTGCCAAGAATAAAGTGACTCTTTTGACGAAACAGAACAGAACCGATTATCTAAAACTTAAGATAATTGTCCTACATCGACCACAAGTATTCATCATTTTTACAGTCTTCCTCCTGCTTACAAAATGCGCGTAAATTTTAAAAGAAATTGCTCAAGTTAAATATCGCTACTGATTCGCTCATCTGTTCAGTCCCATGACAGTATCGTTCTGAAGGCAAAATCCTTTCAACTGTTCGTGAACTGCATCGGTTCCGATGATTGTGATTCCCGTCATCATTTTTACAAACGCTGCTTCCTTTGGCGCACAGTAACGATGCAGTCAGCCTCTACCATCGTCTCCAACAACCGTAACCACGAGAAACGGCGCAGCGAGGAATGTGACGACGGAAAACGCATGACTAGTTTCGGTTCCAGCCTTCCATTTCGGCGACTATAGACGATGATCTTCGACTGATTGACTTCGGCAATGGCTTTCGATATCCGGTCTTGCCAGTCAGCCAGTATGATGGCATCGGCTTTGCATCCTGGAAAAATTCAGACAGCTTGATGTGTATTTACAGGCATCGCTGTCCTCAGCACACAGCTTTTAACGCCTTGAACTCAGAGACTTATTTCCAGTTCTGAAAACTGATCCGGAAACTTAAAAGGTCAAAAGTTTTTACGAACTTGTTATCTTCGGGATAGTAAGATAAACAATGAATGTATCTTTAGCTGAACATTCAGAGACAGTGCGCATTGTAAATGAAATATTGTTTAAAGAGGAAGGTATGAAGCACTGGAAAATGAAACGAGTTTAACTGATTTGGGATACTCTGCTCCCCTTTACCTCATTGATTTCTGCACTTTGGTCTCCTCGTTGCCGGGCCGAAGCAACACTCGCTCGGCCACTCAAGATCTCCTGTTTGTCCCTCGCATGCGTACCGCTGCAGCCCAGTCCAGAAGCTTCGCCTACGTTGGTCCCACTTGCTGGAATCGTCTCCCTCGAGAATTGCGACTTGAGCTCCTTTCTCTCCCCCTCTCAGTGTTCCGCAGGCGCCTGAAGACTGTACTGTTCAACAGTGATTTTACTTTTTCGGGTCGGAAGCACCTCTGTTGAGTTTATCCTCTAAGAGGCGCTTTATAAATCTCAAATTACAATTACAATTACAAAGCGAGGACTATGCAATTCCCAACGTATTGGCAGACGAAGAGGATGACCCTACTCAACCCGAACACATAATATTCCGATGCTGGCTGGGGCAGTGCGACATAAGCAGATAAGTCTTGTAGGAGGATTTTTAATGGAACCGTCGTTGAAAAAGAAAGATAGTGAAGTCTTGTTTATCTGGCATCTTACAACTCGTTCCTGTATGAGTCTTACACTTGCTTACTTTTATGGTAACTTTTCCACCTTTTTCGACGGTAAAGGCGCCAGTTGGACTGATATAACCATACGTAGCCTCACTGATTCGTACCCTCATTGCTGCAAATATCGAGCAGTTTCAACAATTTAAAAATTAACTTATTCCTTGAGGTCCGATACCTAACGTAGGATGAAGGTTGGATCTTTTCACAGATGAATTTCTCGCTTAAATTTAATTAATGAAACGATTAATTCGCATTTGAACGATTCTCAAAGTCCGCTATATGAGTGTCTTATTACAGACAAAGAAACTCACTAACTAATCTTCATACATACAGACGGACATACATACATGCTTACACACCTAAATACATACATATGCACATGCATACACATTGACTGTGTTAGAGTCGGCCCACAGGGAATACCCGGATGCAAGGAGTGACTGAAGGATGGGCCGTCTCTTTGGGGGGTTACGAACCCCAGAATCCTTATAAAAGGGGAAGTTTCTTTGAGTTGACTGAGCTTGGCTAGTTAAGATAGGCTGAGTCCGTCGTGGCTCTGTTTCCTGTTAGTCGCCAAGACTCCGTTTTACGAGCTGATGTAAATGTCCTCCGTCTGTTGGAGGAACCTAAGAGGTTTTGTATTCAAGTTGTTCGCTGATGTGAAGACTTCGACTTGTGGCTTCAAAACAGCCGTCGACGTTCTGTCTGATGTCAGGTATTTTGTTTATGTGCTATAACCTCTTGCAAGTGTAAATATACATTTTATCTCAACCCAAGCGAGTTTATTTCCTTTTCTTAGGATTAGCACGTAACAACTGATATAGGTAAATAACTCCGTTCATATTAGATTTGACCTTCTGTAGCGGCTTTGGTGACAGTGATTTATTACTATTATAACAATGCTTTTCGTGACCCTGACCTTTACTTGCATTGTGCATAGCCGCGAGCGTCTGAACAGCGTCGCCAATTACACAATACCTCGGAAGCATCCTCCAGATCACCGCTGTAAGAACAGGACCTAAAGACGATCAAGAATACACGCAGATATAAACACGACAGACGAACGCTAAGTCTTCACGAATTGTTATTATTACTATCATCATCATCATCATCATCATCATCATCATCATCATCATCATCATCATCATCATCATCATTATCATTACTATTAACAATTTTGATGATACTGATGTTGTTGTTGCTGTTGTGATGATACTGATGTTGTTGTTGTTGTCGGTGGTGGTGGTTTGGATCAAAGTACAACGGTAGATTGCTTAGTTATTATTATTATTATTACTACTACTACAACTACTATAATCATCCTCATTATCATCATCATCATCTTCATCATCATCACCATCATTACATCGGCAGCAGTAGCAGCAACATCATCAATATTCAGAGTTCTGTCCTCAGTTTTTTGTACCGCAGTCTGATTCTTTAATCCATCATCCACTACGACAGCGCAGTTCTTGGCTTTCCTACACTTTTTCAATTATTATTTTTATTAATAAAAAAATAATATATTCATTAACAATCATCTTCTTAATACACCTGACATCATCTGAGAACCCACGAAAAGTAGTTCTAATTATTAGCCCAAAGGTCAATCCAACGAACATGTGATTTGTTTGGCGTGAGAATGTAAAATATGTCTCTGTGTAACTCTGTGCGTGTGCAAATGACATCTAGAGAAACGTAGTACCTGTATGGACAGAAATTTTGAGGCTGACATTTAGTGCTGGTACAAAAGGTGTTTTAAATGACAATGATTCGCTGATCAGGTCAAGGCTCAGGTCACAGATGTCCTCAGCATGCTTTTCGGTGTATTGCGGAATTCCACTGCCCAGAATCATCGAATCCTTACTTCCACGACAGTCGACCTACAATAACTTCTTCATATAAATGATCGTCGTCGCTAGACAATGAGACATCAATTATGGCGATTAGGAAAAGTGTTATATGAACTGGCAGGAAGAAGACAGGAAGACTGCTTACTTAAACCAAAAGCTAGGTAATCTCTGATAGCAGTACGAACGAGACCCATAGCAACAAAGATGCTGTATTTAAAGCTAAACCAATGGTTCTAACCAACCATTGTAACCTCTGCGTGACCCAGATTCCTGCTTCTCCATCCTGATTTTAGACTTTTCTTCCTTTTCCTCTCTCTTCCTTTTCCCTCTCACCCTCTCTCCCTCTCCTTGTCTCACTGTATATATCTCCATACCCCGCTATCTCATTCTCTCTCTTTCTCTCACTCTTTCTTTCTATCATATCTCTCTATCTGTCTGTCTCTTCTTCTCGACCTCTGATCTGAAATGCATGAAAGGCTATGGTGTTATTTGTATGAACCGCATTCTATTACTGAAAGTTGCACTTACTTCAATGACGTGGTATCTCTTTATGACGTCATCGTATATACGAAACAACGACTTCAGAAGTTCTGTCATCTACAACGCGATTCTGTCTTTAATCATCATCGTTATCAACACTTCATCAGCACTGAAGTTCCAACAGTCCGTCATTCGTTTGTCTCCTTAATCAGCTCTTTTTTGTATAAAATTCTTCAGTCTCGTCTCTTTTTAGCTGACAGTGAATACATGAACAAGTCATAAGGCCCTGGTATTTACATTTCGTCTTTCACTGTAGCCGACAGTGCGTGCTTGACATAATTGCAGGGTTTTGGCATTCACCTATTTTGGTCTGCGTGTCAAAATAGTTGACAGTGCCTGCCTGAATAAGTGACAGTGCTTACCTGAACAGGTGACAGGTCTTTGGTGCTTGCGTAAAGTTCAGTTGTTTCGCAGAAACAGAGAGTCACGGATTCAAGCATCTCTGGTCCAACTTCTATTCCGGTGACAATTTGACCAGCTACGCTTCTTAAAGAGCAAATCAGAGACAAAGTAACTTGACGCCCTTTCCAAAAGATATAGATATGCACAGAAGAAATTAAATAAGCTACTCATTTTAAATGTTCATTTTAACGGGCTTGACCCCGAATTCTGACCTGGCACCGAAACTGATCTAACAATCTGGCTGTTGCGGACTTGACTGATGTAGGTCAAGTCAACAAAAAGGTCTTGCTGTTAACGAGCAGGTCTTCGTGACGCAGCTTATATTACATCAGATCAGTTCACATCACATAACATTCTAATATACTAAACAGCATTATTATGCGATAAAAAATGAAGGAACATCACGTTGATTACTCTGGAAGGAGACTGTAGACGACAGACTTCGTTCTCTTCTTTTCGGCTGCAATATCTGTTGCCTTTCGCTCGGAAGCTTCTTCCATCATCAGTTGCATCCGTTCCATCAGATTAGGTATTCTGTTCGCGAGGAAAAACAAGCACCAGAGGGATACTCGAATTTGTCATTTCCATTATCTCCTAATATTTGCTGGCCTCTTGATTTTGCTGATAATAAATCGTAACCGTGAAGTCGAAAATTTACAAAACGATGCCAGATTTCGATTTGGCTTCTCCGAAGGTTTATGATCTTTGTCGACTTTACCTGAAGCGACCATCGATTGATGTTTTCAATATTACGATAGCGACGCTGGAGGAGTTTTTAGAATAGAACTTAATAGGATTAAAAGCTAAGGCCAGGGCATAAGTTAATTCAAGAACCCTGGATCAATTCAGAGGAATTTTCCGGAGAAGAACAAGATCCGGATACCGGGAGACCTGTTTGGAAAGAAAACAAAGGAACCACGGAAGAAGATAGAAGAGCTGCATGGTGATAAGATCTTGCAAGCACGGAAAAGTTAAGATAAATTGAGCCTGGCTAGTACTTAATAGGTTTTATTAAATAATTAAATATTAAGCCCATTGAGGCCCACTCAGTTTTTCATGTTTTTCCCATGCATCACTAGTACCAGCGAAAGTTAGGAGGTTAGCAAATGTATTTCTTGCGTTGGATTACTGCAGTCATTCTGCTTCTGAATCTAATGACACTTCAAATTTGGAACCATTGTGTGTTTTCCACGGAGATGTATAAACAATTTTGTTACCTTTATCAGTTCACACATTGATTATTTCGATTGAAAAGCTATCTTAGGAGATGGTCTTCATACTTTGTCTTCTTTTACTTATTCTTTTACTTACTTATTCTTGTCTTAGCTGTCTCGAGCATACTTTTCTCTTTTCCAGCAACTTTTTCTGTTCTTTAGTTACACTCTACTGTCCGTTTCATATGTACGAATTCTCAATATTAGTGACACGCAGCGAGCTCGAGTATTCATATAGCGCACTTAAACATTTAATTTGAATAAGTAAATAATCTATCTAGATAAAGATAATTAGTTAAAATGAAACAATATCGCTACATTCATGTTATTTATTCCTTTATTTATTTATTCAATTTTTACTCAAGCAAGGTATGTGTACAAAAAACTTGTCCTGGTTCGAAGTTGCAATCGTTAGGTTACAGATACAGTCCGCTACAGTATAAACCATCGAGGCCTACTGCATTCTCAAATCTTCTTCCTAAATTCTCTTCACCCACGAGTATCTCTTCAACATCTCCTCTCTCGTCCAACAAGCTTTTGCCATAAATGAACTTACTTCCCTCCGTGGATGACCCTGAGTTTTCCTCGTAAGGTTTTGAAGGTCGGCCTGACTTCCGGTTTGTAGTTCCAGCAGAGCGTAGTCAGACTGTTCCAGCTGGCACCAACAGTTCCCTCGGGATCGGGTAGCTCTGGTCGAAATTGTGGATCGATCTTCAACTTGGAAACGACATCTATGCAAAAAGAATTGTCAGAATTGAAGAAGGGTGAACTCAGAGAACATAAAAAGAAATATTCGGTCTATCTGTCTGTCTGTCTGTCTATCTGTCTATCTGTATATCTATCTGTCTGTGTGCCTATTTATCAATCAGTGTAGGAAACGATCTGTCTACTGTACATATCTTTATGTATCCAGATCTTTATATATATATTCATGTCTGTGATTGTCTGTGTATCCATCTATCTGTCTGTCTGTCTCTGTTTGTTTGTCTTTCTGTCTACATACTTATCTACCATCTATGATTTTATATTTATATATATCCATTTCGAAATCACTATTTCTATTTTTTAATTTATAGTTACTAATTTACTTATAAATCATTGCGAAACGTACGCCCATACGAAGGGGAGTGAAGACATCCGAATAGGTTTCGATAGCATAGTATCTATTTGTCTATATATATATGTGTGTGTGCGTGTGTGTCTGAAGCTTTGTATAGCGCTTTTTGAGAAGCTCTAAAAGTCGTTGGATGTAGTTAGAAGTCACCTTCTGGTGCAGTGGATTTGAGTTGACTGTGGAAAGGCAGCTCCCTAGTAATCAATTCGGAGGCGATGATTCCAAAGGAATAGACGTCACCTTCCTTCGTTCCGTAGATTTGTATTTGGTCCGTTTCCGGTTTCTGCAGTATTTCCGGCGCAGTCCACAGCAGATCTAAACGATCCAATCAGAACCATTCCAAAATTATGCAGGCGGAATCGTAATGAGCATATGCAATGGTCGATGATCGGATGAGTGGATGAATGCATGGATGAATGGGTGAATGGAAGGAGGTATAGACGGATGGACGGATGGATGAATGGTTGGATAGATGGATACACAGATGGATTTAAAATATCGGACTGATCAGCATCGGGTCACCTGAGTTCCATTTGAAAGTGCTGATCTCCGGATTATGCGATCGCTTGAACTTCTTCAATCCGTAATCCGTGATCCTGCACTCCCAGTTGCGGTCGACGACGCAGTTGGAGCTCGTCAGATGGCCGTGCGGACCAATTGGGCTTTCGTGCAAGTACTCCATACCCTGAAGCAGTATTCAGCCGTCCATTCTGATAGATTTTGCAAAGCTTTACGTAAATCAAGTTTAACCTACTTTCGCTGAGCAATGGATTCAGGTGTTAAAGACAATAGAATGTGATGGGGTTTGGCATTATACTACTGGTTTGACATAAGAAACCGTTCTACACCTTAGTGATGTCTGTTGAGAGACAGAGGCGGAACTCCCAGTTGATATCGTACTTGGATTCAGCCAGTACATCCTGTAGACTCCCTCTGTCGGCGTACAGCATCAGGACACAGACGTTAGGGGCCTCCACACACACTCCGAGAAAAGGATTCACGTTCTCGTGGCTGATG